>CANNZV010001647.1:0-151049 GCA_947561585.1 Caprella mutica
GATCCAATTGAATCAAGAAAAATTACATCAATATTGAAGAAAACAGTAAATTACACCTCTGGGGCGACACACTACATCTCCGCACTGGATCTTTCAAATAGCTGACGGGTAACACGTTGCACACATTCAGTTGCAATAAGAGGTAGTTCCAACAATTATTAACATGTTTAAACGAGTTGTCCGAACTATCCCTCTGTCCGAATGCTCCCGGTTCTCCCCTATAATTGAATTCCACTTGATTTCCTAAAATCTTCTCTCAGTATTTATTCAAGAAATACATTACAATATTAAATAAGAAGTTTATGAATTTTCAGAGATCTTTCATTACAGTAAAACTCCTGAGTTATGAAGCACTCGAGTAATGAAGGACCTGAGTTATGAAATGCACCTGAGTTATGAAGTATTTTCTATGTTTAAATTATAGAAAACGATATACGTCATAAACTCATACCCAAAAATATCAAATTATTAGGAAATTATTAAAGGGCTTGATGAATAATTGTTCATTTTTTTGTACTTTTCATCAATAAAAATCCTTATCCTTATTTATATCTAGTTATCCCTCAAAGACTATAGTTTTTTCCAAGATTTCAATCAAAGAAAACTATCAGTTCCCCTGAGTTGTGAAGTAACCAATACATATTTCATAACTCAGGAGTTTCACTGTATTTTATTCTCCAGAATGTCGCGTCGTGTGAGTCAGAAGGATCTGGACCTAGCAAAGGAATGCTTTGCCATCTACTCTCACCAGCACAAACTAGCAAGGGGGGACATGGGTAAGGCATTGCGTTCCCTGGGGGTTAATCCAAGTAACCAGGACCTCCAGAAGATGACTGAGAGGATGAACATACCCGCCAACCTGTCCTGGGATGACTTCGTGGTCAGTTTCCAATATGTACTAGAAAATAAAGATCATTTTAATAGTATGACCTCTTCTTTCGTACTAATAATAGAAAATAATGGATTTACCTTTTTCTTAAACTAGCGGCATCACCCTAAAAAGTAAACCATTTGGATTAATTAATCTCAGGAAAAAATATCTATTTACCATCATTATACTCTTAGATTTCTTGAAATAGAATACGAGTGTAATCAAATCATTTATAACGATATGACTAATGATATTTTTTTAGCACGTATCGGTAACATTTTAAATCTAGTACAGTCCAAAATATATTTCCTCGAAAACTGTTTAAATTGAATTTTAATAAAATATTAAAATGTGTACATTTTTTACTATTACACAATCCCTGCACGCTTTTAACTATTTTTTAATTAATGTGACCAATAAAAGTATATTAACTTGAACGCAGTTCTAGATAACTCTTTAATTACTCCCACTACTAGTCTGACAATGATTTCCCTCAGATGGTTCTGAAGCAAGACTTTCCTCCTGCAGACTCAGAGGAAGAAATCAGGGAAGCCTTTGGAGTCTTCGACAAAGATGGTCAGGGTACGATATCTGCCGTGGAACTGAAACACGTTCTCATGACTATGGGTGAGAACATACATACCTACATTGATTGGCATTGATTCGTGTCAATTTTTAAAATGAAATTATATGTTTAAAATATAAATAAAACATCAATGATATATATTCATATTAAATATCTATTATCAATATGAAATTGATAACGGCATCTTGTATTGAATCCAGAGGTCTAGGATTCGCCGTTGGAGGTGTAACGGCCGCTTCAAACTAGCGTTTTTTTTATCGCTGAAGGAAAAATTGTGTTAAAAAACGCAAGTATGAAGCGGTTGAAGTCATACTTTCTGGGTATTAGAAGATGTAATTAATAGTGTTGCTGGTGACTGTAATTATAACTTGTGTTTCAGGTGAAAAACTCACGCAGGAAGAAGTGGAGTTGATAATTAAAGATGCAGCCATTGATGATGAGGGAAACATAGCCATTCAACAGGTACGAAAACAGTCATAAAACAGATCAAGAAAGTCATTCAACAGAAGAGCTGAAAATTAAATCTTATTTTCCAAAACACTACCCGCCTTATTCAGTTAATTAATATAATTATCTTTGACTTTATTTAGCACCGACAGTTCCATTTTACAGTGATACTAAAGATAGTACCTATAAGTGCATGTCTTATTGCATAAATTTCTGTACACAAATATTGAAGTATTTAATTATTGTGTTTGATAGAATTTAAAAGATTAATAGTTGATGATATTTGATTATCTAAATTACTCATAAAATCAAAAATATTGAATAAATTAACCAAATATATCCATTCAATGTATTTATTCATATTTAATTATTTTTTTACAGTTTGTGGACATCATGAAGAGAACATAGAGAAGCTATCTTCGTTAGTTTCTATTGCTGCACCACATCATAAAAAAGGAATTACAATAACTCCATACTCTATCGCCATCTTGTTTATTCATAATGTGTCATTACTGTTGAAATTTTAGTTAAATGTATTACACACTCGTTATATATTTAATGTTAACTTCCTGTTAGACTAGCTCAGCTATATTAAATTACCTATTGTTTCAATAACTATGTATTACTTTTAATGAGAAACGGACATAAGGTCTAAAGTCGATCACACTTCCGTCGAGGGTTAAATACCCTGTCTTGTAGTTTCTGATATCAGTCTGTCTTGAACATTACTCAGTGAGAGATGAGTTCCACACTCATCTCTCCATAGACTTCTAATTGTATAACATATTTATTCTTTAAATAAACTCTATGTCTTAACGTTGTTAACCCACTGATTTAACCTAATTCTAACAGGTTATGGGCCCAGTGAACGATAAGAGTTTATAAATCAAATTATGTTTAAACAAATTAGAAGTTTATAATAGTAATAAAAACGAAGTGCTGTGAAAAAAAGTGTTAACCTATATGAAACATATCACTTAAAACGCTTGCGTAAGCAAATCGTGCTCACGCGCTAATGAGGTCAATTATAATGATTGCTCTAGCGAAAAATGCACTTGTGTTATAATATAATGATTTAGTATTTTTGCGGAAGAGGTGTCAAGAGAGGTCACAAATTACCTTTAAATCTGTGACCTTATCCTTTGGTAAACAGTCTTTCAACAAAAGGTTCTTGCGAACTAAGGCTGTGTTACTGTTCCAATTAAATAGTAAATACTTATATTCAGTGCAGTTATTCTTATGAATTAGAATAATGTTAAAACATCAATTCAGTTAAACAGTAAATCAAGTTAACTGCTTTGGTTGTTTATTTTTGTTAAAGTATTGAATGATAGTAAATACTTATATTCAGTGCAGTTATTCTTATGAATTAGAATAATGTTAAAACATCAATTCAGTTAAACAGTAAATCAAGTTAACTGCTTTGGTCGTTTATGTTTGTTAAAGTATTGAATGATAGTAAATACTTATATTCAGTGCAGTTATTCTTATGAATTAGAATAATGTTAAAACATCAATTCAGTTAAACAGTAAATCAAGTTAACTGCTTTGGTTGTTTATTTTTGTTAAAGTATTGAATGATAGTAAATACTTATATTCAGTGCAGTTATTCTTATGAATTAGAATAATGTTAAAACATCAATTCAGTTAAACAGTAAATCAAGTTAACTGCTTTGGTTGTTTATGTTTGTTAAAGTATTGAATGATAGTAAATACTTATATTCAGTGCAGTTATTCTTATGAATTAGAATAATGTTAAAACATCAATTCAGTTAAACAGTAAATCAAGTTAACTGCTTTGGTTGTTTATTTTTGTTAAAGTATTGAATGATAGTAAATACTTATATTCAGTGCATTTATTCTTATGAATTAGAATAATGTTAAAACATCAATTCAGTTAAACAGTAAATCAATTTAACTGCTTTGGTTGTTTATGTTTGTTAAAGTATTGAATGATAGTAAATACTTTCAACAAAAGGCTCTTGCGAACTAAGAATTCTGTTTTTGTTTCAATTGAATATTAATAATTATATTCAGTTATTCTTATGAATTAGAATAATGTTAAAACATCAATTCAGTTAAACAGTAAATCAAGTTAACTGCTTTGGTTGTTTATGTTTGTTAAAGTATTGAATGATAGTAAATACTTTCAACAAAAGGTTCTTGCTAACTAATACTTGTGTTGCGGTTCCACTGGAATATTAGTAATTATATTCAGTGAATTTATTCTTATGAATTAGAATAATTTTAAAACATCAATTCAGTCAAGCAGTAAATCAATTTAACTGGTTTGGTTGTTTCAAGAAACATTTCAGAAAAACACGTGGGCTAACAAATTTCGTTTGAAGAAAAAGCTCTACAATCTAAAATTGAAGTCTCCTGATCTACTCGACTTTCATTTGAAGGAACTAACTGAAGTTTTTCAAGAGCTTGCCTTGTTAAATCAAGTGATCAGTGAAGAGGATAAAGTGATTTGTCTTCTGTCATCACTGCCAGGGCCGTTTGAAGTGCTTGTCACTGCACTTGAAGCTCAGACAGACATCCCTAACTGGATTACCGTAGCTGACACACTCCGGAGTGAAGCTGAAAAGTTGAGTATTCTTCTCAAACTAACAACTACTCATCCCAGAGCTACCCCAATCTGGATACACCCAGCAAGGAGGAGGATACGGCACTTGAAACAGTGGGGGGTACTGTGGACAGCAGCAGAATTACTATGCACAGCAGCAACAGACACCGCCAACCCAAATCTCTTACGGCAACTGGGGACAACAGGCACCGGGCGGTTGGAATGCCGCAACCACTGGACAAGCTGCCGGTACTTGGAGTGGCTATGGACAACAAACCGGACAAACGCCCCAGCAAAGCTGAAGCAACTCCACGCAGGGTGGTGGCTATGGGAACTACAACTACAAGAAGTAAAATAAGTAAAGACTTGTTTGTTTGTAAATAGCTACACAAGAAAGTGGTAGTGTTAAGTTGCTAAAATGACTTAGTTTAACTGACATTTAATTTACGCCATATTGTAGTTCTATTCACAGTAAATAAATAACCTGATGTTAGTCTAGTGGTAGGTTTAGTTAACTTTCGCCTCTACGGTTCTTGCACCGGTGTACAACTTGCTTCAGCATTTGTGAAGTGAATTCTCAAATTAATTGAAATTAGTCTTTTGGATAGTAGTTAGATAGAATTTTTATTGCTTTTTAATGATCAGCAGATTAATCTTTGAATCGTAACAAAAACTACCGACACAGCATTTAATTATTATTTTAATTGATGACTCAGCATGTTTACTTAATAGAAGTACGCGGTCTATTAGGTGAGCATATGAATTGAATACAGATGAATTGATATTCATACTGTGAATATTTGTGAATATTTAGAAGTGAATATTTAGAAATAAATAATTTTTCATTTTGAAATACTAATTAGATTTGATGATTAGAAAATTTTAGAGTCAAAATAAATTAGGAATTTGCAGGAATGAAATATTTTTAAATTAATATACATAAATGAAATGGTTATATTTATAACTAATTTGCAGTAAAATATTAAACGAACTTTAAATTTTTCTGAAGAAAGAATTTAATAGTAAATTTTATTCAATAAAATAATTAAAAAATAGAAATTCTATTTTTTAACGGAAGGATGTTAATTTTAATTGCATGATTATTAATCAATGTTAATTTTTACAAGTTAAAATTGAAATAAAATTATTGATTGTTTAAAGCAAGAATGTCAAAATATGTTAAGTTCAGTTTTGATGTGTATTCATACTATTTTTTATGTTATATGTAAGTTTGAAATATTTTATATACATAGTATATTTTTTTTTGGATTTCTGAAGACTCTATTTTATATCGACATTCAGAAATAAAAAAGAGGGGAAGAAAGGAATTATTTGAAATAGAATTAAACCATTAATAAATGTTTAAAATTCTTGCAGTTATAGGTTTGATGTTTATGATTGTTCAATTTGAATTTCAGAATTTTTCAATTTGAGTTTTAATGTTTTGAATTTTAGGATTGATTAAAATGAGATTTATGTCTTTAAATTTAGAATAATTCATTTCCTATGTAAATTGTTGTTCATTGTTTTTTTTTTTGATCGTCTGACATATTAAACACTAAGAACGGTTTGAAAAATATTTCTTTTTTGTAAGTGAAACTATGCTTGCTGACATATTCACTAAATCGCTGCCTATTGATAGATTTACCAAATTTGTTAAATTAATAGGTATGAAAAAATATATAATGTCGTGTGAGGAGGAGTGTTGAAATTTTAGTTAAATGTATTACACACTCGTTATATATTTAATGTTAACTTCCTGTTAGACTAGCTCAGCTATATTAAATTACCTATTGTTTCAATAACTATGTATTACTTTTAATGAGAAACGGACATAAGGTCTAAAGTCGATCACACTTCCGTCGAGGGTTAAATACCCTGTCTTGTAGTTTCTGATATCAGTCTGTCTTGAACATTACTCAGTGAGAGATGAGTTCCACACTCATCTCTCCATAGACTTCTAATTGTATAACATATTTATTCTTTAAATAAACTCTATGTCTTAACGTTGTTAACCCACTGATTTAACCTAATTCTAACAATTACTACAGTTTGTCTCAGCCAATGAAAACTAAGCCTCTGGCAGTGTAGCGTTCACATGACGATATTAGAAAAAATATTTTAAAATAACTTCCATTTCACACTATTAAGTGAACATCTGCATTAATTATTGATCCAGATCAGATATTATAAAAATAGGTTTTACTTGTTGTAATAATGAAACTGCAGTAAAATATTTTTAATTTAAAATCACTCCATTTCCAGTAGATTAGTATATCTTAAGATCAATAGGTTCATAAATCATAACTAACTTAATATCAATCTTTGTATAGTAAATCATATACTCATTTAAGAGCCATATCATCTAATCTAATGATTTTCAGAATCAGGTTAGTGTTTTGTGCTATTGTTGCACATGGAGTATCAAACACTTTAAAAAGTTGTAAGAAAATATATACTGAAAAAGGTTATATTGAGATCATTGATCCTAGAACTTAGTTCTACAATATTATATTATATTTTCGATGAAGAGGACCTTTAACATCCGAGGTAGTAGCTAGGTACCAAGAGTACATTTAACAACTCTTTAAACAATGGGCATTTCTATTTATCACTTCTATTTTTGTTTAGACAATTTTGGTTTCTTCAAATTTTATGGAATACACGAGAACTTCCTTTTCAGTAAGGTGATTTTTCCCAGTTATTTTTTAAGTTTTTCATTTTAGGTACTTTCTCATCTGTTGTTTCAAATTGACTTTATATAATCTTTAGTTAATTTATTTTTATATTTTCTATCATTTAACAAAATTAAAGAAGACAAATCTCTAATTTCTTCAATAAAATCACTCCATAATTTTAGGTTTTATTTCTTAGAAATTGTAAGTACAGATTTTTACAGAATTAAGAAATTAATATCTTTACATATTTGGGAACAAAACTTAAAAATATTTAACATAACCTAAGTTAGTATTTTCAATTTACAGCTACTTTCTAATATTTACAAAATAGTTCAAAATTAAAACGTATGAAAGGAAATAGATTAGTTCCTAGAGAAAATTATTAATACATACGAATCAATAAAATTGTTGACTTCATTCAAATTCCAATTGAATAATTCTGATATAAAATGTTTTCCATCATAATATATACCTTCGTCCACACAATGAAATAAAATTTCAATAAATGATATAAACACCAATTTGAATTGTACTTTTTCCCGAACAAATTACCAAGTTATCTGGAAAACTATAACAGAGTAGATCATTTTCAGATCAAATATTAACACTAAAGGGCCGTACACACGTAGGTTTTTTACAGTCTTTCCACCAGACTTTTTGCTAAGCTCCTCCTACTTTTTCAATGAGAATATAAGAAAAAACGATATAATTACTATATGGATACCAACTGAAATTATATCGTATTTTCTCATATTCTCATGGAAAAAGTAGGAGGAGCTTAGAAAAAGTCTGGTGGAAAGACTGAAAAAACCCTACGTGTGTACGGCCCTCAAGAGTATGTTACTATGGACAGATGGGTAACAATTTTGAAAAGAGTCATTTAATCACCATTGCCCAGAGCATCACCTTCAGCACCTTCTTCTTCCCCCAGTACGTGTGCTTTACTCTTCTTACAAGGTGGTTCTATTCCCTCAGTGGCATTATCATCACCACTCTCAAACGTTCTTTTGCTAACACTAATATTACCACTAACGCTGTCAAACTCTTTCTTGGGTATAATCATCGACTCTATGGAATCTAACATTGCCTTTTCGTCCACTGCTGTTCTTAACGTATCGTTATTATTGACTACACTGGTGTTAATATCCGCACTACAACTCAAATCATTGGCAACGGTTTGTTCCACGGCCTCACAAACGGCTTCTTTTTCACATATTTCCTCTTTCACTTCCTTCTCTTCTGTTTCGCTGTTTGCTAGCTTTAGCTGATGTAACTCCTGCTTTGCGGCTCGTAACTGATCCTGAAGATACACAATAGTACCTTGCATGCCTTCTGTATCCTCATCCATTTCCAGCAAAAACTCATCAAGCTCTGAAAAACATAAATTAGAGAAAATTCAATATTTACCATCATTTATTCTCTTGAATAATTAATATAATAGGCAACATTTCCTCACCAGATTGAGACTTTTTAAGCTCCTCTGTAAAATTTCTCTGGAGTGCGATATCCCCCTCCAGCTTCGCTAGTTTTCCGCTGCTGATAACACGGCCAAGCTCTTCATTTTCCTTAATAAGGGACCGACACTTCGCCATCAGCTGTTTGCCTGTGTTGCTGCAATTGGAAATGTCACTCATTACAGTATTTTATTGGAAGAGATAGGGAAGATCAAATTCAGCAAATTAAAAGAAAAATAGTTAAGATAATTGCCCAGAATATAGGCAGATTTGTAAGTTCATAGCAAACCATATCCTCAAGTTCACATAGCAGCAAATTTCATTTGATAATAACGGTAACTATTTAACTGGTTACTGTATCAAAATAAATCCCTGATACTGATGATTAACTACATTTAGAAAAAGATAGATAATTTCAGTAGAAAGGTCAAAATAACTGCAGCTAAACTTTATAAAATGAGCATGAATGTTCCAGTATTGAATAAACAAGTGGCTTTTTTCATCCCAGAATGATAATGAAATTACTAGCTAGTTACGTCACTATTTCATCCTTTCCATTGAACATAAAGACATGAATTGAGCTGTGAGCAATGAGATTATGAATAAATACCCTAGATAGAAGGTGAAGTAGAACTTACTCGTTTTCTTCGAAAGTAATGAGCAATAGCTGAGCCCCAATAATAGTTATTTTATTCCATCATTGACTGATAGAAGGATAAAAACGCTTCTACCGTTCAGAAGATATTTTAATCACTATTTTCAAACACAGCACTCCACAATTTGAGATTAATATATAACTGCACGGAAACGATCATGAAATGCTTTGCCTACAATTAATAACTTGCTTCATATCACATTAACACAGCATAGACATAAACATGATAAATTACAATATGAACACTTCGAATGTAATAGCTATCACATATGTAAATGGAATGCATAGAAAATAAGCACATAGGCAATTAGTATATGGAAGTAGCTACCAATTATTGCACTGATTAATCAAAACACATAATATCATAATAAACATTGCTACAATTCACAAAATAGAAATTTCAATGAGCAAACCATGGACTTGTAAAATTAGAATATATTTTCAGAATAAGATGAACATTATTATGGACATACAACTGAAATATCACTTCATGTCACCATCACTAACATCAGACACAAGTTAAAAACTCATCTAAACGTGTTTGATAAATAGCGGAATTCACTGATCACGATTATTGAAGTTGCCGCAGCAGAATATTCGGTATTTCTGTCTCTGAATCAAAGACCTCTACAAGAGAATAATGTCAAATAAACTTCATAAAGTACATAAAATATAAAGTCATCCAAAGTTATATAGAGCCCAGCACAATATATATGAAGGAGTCATGTTTTCAATCCTGTGAAAGTAAAGGTTAATATCAATTAAAAATAGCATGAGAGAATTTGAGCGGAAAGTAGCTACCTAACTTCCAATATAAGGTTAATACCCTCTTTAACATTATAGCTCCACCTGTAATGAACTTTAGCAACAACTCACTTCTGGCAAAGCTTATTCAATGGAATTATAAATGAATACTTTAGAAGAGAGGTGTCCTATCCTCTTTTAGATTTAGCTATCAATTTAGTATGAAGGTGAGAGCAGTGCATAGTTTTCAGTTCATTTGGTGTAGCATTCTTATTTTTACTAAATGATATGTTGACTGTTATAGCTAGAATAGCTACCTGTCTGGTGTAAACTTCCATGCTGCCAACTCATTCTGTGCCTCCTCCATTTTAGTCCTGGCCATTTCGAGTTCTCTTTTGAGTCTCTCGATGCAAAGGTTCACTGCCGGGTCAAGCAAGGAGCCTCTGTTGATAGGAAGACTTTTCGAAGCAGTCACTCCAGTCTGAAGAAAAGGTGAAGATAGCTTAAAAAAACTGAAGACACACAAACAAAATAATAAATAAATGTCATTAAACTAGTGTGTGTGACATAATTTAACTATGTGTATAATGACAGGTGGGTCAGGATTGGCCATCACCTAAAAAATATAAAAATAAAGCAATATTTTAGATCCAGTTTCAATATTTTATTATTTGAATGACATAATTATAATTCTGTGTTTCAAATGTGATTTGTGTCGATGTGTTTCAAAAAGGAACATTGACACAAATCACTGATGTTACTTTACCTTATAGAAAAATACTACCTACCAATTAGCTAATGAAATAAAAAGTTGGATTATCTTTAATTCTAATATACAGTCTAGTAACTAACCAGCATCTCCTGCAACTCCGTCTCTTTGGCTGTCAACCTCATTATGTGATAAGTCTCTTTGCGTTGTAGTTCTGATATTTGATTCTTCAAAGCCTCCTCATCACCTAAGAAGCAATACAATAATAATTAGCTATAGAACAAAGTGTGATTCAAATGAGCAGCGTAAATAGATGCTCATGCAACTTAATAGGGCAAGTTACGAATTATCGATCAGTATCGCATGTTCAGTCATAAGAAGAAGCAATATAGCTAATAATTATTTTATTTTTATTGGTATCCATGATACCTGCATGTAGTATGGAAACCAAATATATTTTTTAAAATTATATGATAGAAGATGGGAAACCAACTGATTTGTAACTTACTCTTTATGTTGTAATTCATAATATTACCTGTGGCATTGAGTTTAGCTTCCAAATTTGTTATCCTTTTTACGCACCACTGCCACTTTTCCCACACCTCACTAGGAGACAATTGAGAGAATTCCTCTTGAGATATTTTGATGTTGACTGCCTCTTCCTCTGAGTCACCATTACCTAAACTGGTTGCACCATTTTCTTTTTTATTCACATTACACACACCATTACTGCTATCAGATTCATTTTTCGTTCTTGTTCGAGAATTACTTTCCCCTGAATTACTATTTGAATTTATTTGCAGATCATTTTCTTTATTAACACTTTCAGGTGGGGAGTTCGTCCGTACATTTGATTTTTCACAATTTTCAATAGAAATATTTCCAGGTTCTGTACCTGCGGTTGATGTGTCCATCATTTCTGTCAATAAATATATATAATATTAATCATCAAAATATAAAAAATGTGAAGTAAAACTTAAAAATATATTTTCAATAAGCAAGAGACAAAACCATGTACATTTATTTTAGGGCAGTGATCAAAGTTTACAACCGATAATGCAGATCAGCTAATGGCACACACAGTCTGTATTTGGACCATTTGGTGCACAAAATCCCACTCACTTTTTCAAAAAGCTGAAAAAATCTAGCAACAATTTACAATAATTTGGCTGATCCACCAACATTTTCCCAATTTACCACCAAAAATTAATGGTAAGCCAAGTAATAAAGCATGTCCAAACTGGCCATTATAATGGAGAGTTTGTGACTGTTATTTTAAGCCCTTTAATTGCAAATGACGAGAAATATTTAATTTTCTTATATGCTACACCATGTTTCAAAGTATGGACAAAGTCGACAGTATATTGGCGACTTTTGAGGGGTGAAATAAGTTGAAAATCATGTAAATAACAAGTAAATCACATTATTTTGCTTGGATGGTAAGTTGGTAGAGTAGGCAAAATGCAAGCCAATTTTTACTAAAATTCTGAGCGAACTGCCAAGCAAATTTACTCATTTTTGAACATTTCAAGCCAAAATTAACATGGGAGCATAGAAATTAATTCAAAATTTTAAGCCAATTACATATTATCTGAGTTTTGACCATTTGAAATGTAAACCAATTAATTGGCTTTAACTGACATAGGGTCAGACAGGTAAATTACGGCACACTAACTAACTGCTGCAGTGCTGCCTCTAACCAGAAACATCACAGCTTCAAAACACTCGTTAAAAATGTAAATTAATAAATATCAAATTATAGCATGCACTGCGCTTCTTTTGGTAGCTATGCAACATTTTAATGTAATTTTGGTTCGGACTGTTCACGAGACTGTTTTGAGAGGGCTGTAATTAAAAATTAAAGGGCCACAATTTACCTGCGTACCCCTCCGTCTGCAGAAAATGGGACATTTCTAACATTTTCTATGCGAACAATCTTTAATTTCCTCCTATATTTACATGTATTTTACTGAGAACAGAAGCAGTCTGTATTTGGTGCACATAAACCCACTGACTTTCTCAAAAAGATGAAAAAATCCACCAACAAATTAACAATTTCCAATAATCCATGTTTTAAAGTTTGGTAGGAAAGTCACCAGTTAGTGATAAAATGGATCCAGGTCACCACATTTAAGATACTCTAAAGGAAAAATTTGACTTCCAATTCCTAATAAAGATTTAATACTTGAAACATCATTAAGCTTTATATATGATACATGTGCATCTCTTGAGATTATTATAATAATGTGATTTACTAGTTATTTCAATGTTTTTCAACTTATTTAACCCCTCAAAAGTTGCCAATATACTTGCGACTTTGTCTATACTTTAACCCTTTAGCGGGCACTGACCGATAAACTCGTCAGATTGTTCTAAATTTTTTTAGTATGTCATAGTTTAACACTTTTCAAGATATTTTTATTCTTGTGGATTTCTTTAAAAAAAAAATTTTTAAACTGATATTTCTATTGTATTTCCTATTGATTATTTGCAAGACAACGATGTCTGTTATTGTCTGTGGCTTATCTATACAATATAATGGTAGAAAAACATGTGAGAAAAATAATGAACTAAAAATAATGGTTTATCACTAGAGTGATACTTGCCCGCCAGTCTGCAGAATATGGGACATTTTTAACATTTTCTGTGCGAACAATCCTTAATTTCTTATTTCCTCCTATATTTATATGTATTTTACTGAGAACAGAAGTCAAAATAGAGGATTTCTTGGAGAACACTATACCAGTTCCTGCAGTCCAGATTGTATTTGGTGGTAAATTCCAATGATATGTCGGAAGATATTCAATTTCTCTAATAAAAAAATTCCTGCAATGTCAGAGGATATTTAGCTATTAATTGCTAGGGAAACTGGAAAAATGTTGGAGGACTAGACAAATTGATGAAAAATGTTGGCAGCTATTTCTCAGATTTTTGAAAAAGTCAGAGGAGTTCAGTGCACCAAATACAAACTGGCAGTGGCCTGCAGTCTGGCTTGCCCGCTAAAGACTAAAGGGTTAAAACATGGCCAATAATTTGGCTGATTGGGCCTGATCCACAACAGTCGACCATATTCCCAAATTATCCAATAATAATTAATAGTAGCATAGTAATAAATAGCTAAAATTCCACCGACTTTGCTAGAATATAATTTTCAAAGGGGAAAAAATTCCACCGACATGTTGGTGGAATTTCGGGATTTCCCATGAAATACAGACTGGCATACAGACATATTCTCTATGATTCTATCCTAATCCAATCTGCAATCCATGTATTAGAGTATGTCAGTTAAAGGCTTAAAGCCAATTAATTGGCCTAGATTTGAAATGGTCAAATCTCAGACTTCAATACCAGTCTGCAGAATATGGGACATTTTTAACATTTTCTGTGCAAACAATCCCTAATTTCCTCCTATATTTACACCTAGCTTCAGAGAATGTTCATTGAGTCGCCAATATATCTTTTTTTTTTAAATAAGTCAACTAAAATTAGTAATGCAGTCACCAGTCATCATAATTTAATTCCAATTTTGAAAGTCGACAGTCGTCAATATACCTATATAATTATAACAACCTAAAATAATTGAGAGCGTATCAGCCAATCAGAGAGTGACATACAACTGATACCAGGCTACCAGCCAATCACAGAGAGCCTGAGAAAGGCATACTTTCGTAAGTTTCTTTCATAGTTATTCATTTTTATTTCCAATAATTAGGCAGAGAGCATCAAATTAAAATGACAAGTAGTGACCACATCATATCATCATTCATAACAAAAGAACACCGAAAACAGAAAACTGATACACAATTTGAATTATAGGTACATCGTGGTACGCGCAATTTCAAAACAAAATGACGGCTTTGTTTAATGTTTACATTTCAACAGAGATTCGCAGTTCTGCTGTTTATGATTATGAGTCACCAATTTTAATTTTAAATCTAATTTAAGTGCTCATTAGTCATCTATATATGTGAAAGATACTTATTTTCACAAATTTTAAGTCAACAATTAATCGGCGACTAGGAACATACTCTTGAACCCAGTCTGCAGAATATGGAACATTTTTCCAAGACTCTCTGCGGGAGTTTTTGAATGAAATTTTAGAAATTGGATATCTCTGCAGGAGATTTTGAATTAATTCCTATGTTACCATTAATTTAGCTGCAGGAGATTTTCAATTAATTCCTATGTTACTATTAATTTAGCTGTGGGAGATTCTGAATCTGCTGCTGAGAGTCAGAGAGTAGCTCTCTCTCAAATTAAAGTCTCTGTGGGAGAAGAGACACATTCTGCAGACTGGTCTTGAACTAGCCACTAGGTATATACATATATTTTACTGAGAACAGAAGGCAAAAAGGAAGATTTCATGGAGAACACTTTACCAGTTGCAGTTCCTGCAGACTGGCTTCAATATTGGTAGTCCAGTCTGTATTTCCTACTATTTCGTGGTAAATTCCACCGACATGTCGGTGGAATTTTTTTCTTTTGAATATAATATTCTGTCAAAGTCGGTTGATTTTTAGCTATTTATTCCTTTGTTACCATTAATTTTCAGTGGAAAAATGGGCTAATGTTGGTGGATCAGCCAAATTAGTGGAAATTTATGGTGGATTTTTTCAGCTTTTTCAAAAAGTCAGTGGAATTTTGTGCACCAAATACAGACTGGGCAGTGGGCACAAGCCCAGACTGCAGGAACTGGTAAAGTGTTCTCCAAGAAATCCTCTAATTTGGCTTCTGTTATCAGTAAAATACATGTAAATATAGGAGGAAATTAAGGATTGTTCGCACAGAAAATGTTAAAAATGTCCCATGTTCTGCAGACTGGGCACAAGCCACAATGCTCAAAGTATATTATAATTTATTAATTTAATTACTGTTTTGAAGATATAATGTTTAGAAGTGTTTCTGAGGTAGGTGATGTATCGCAATTTAATTGCTTCGCCCTACGTCAGGTCAGGATACATTAAAAACCTAACTAGGTAGGTAGTCAGCCTAGTCTGGCAAGTCTACACCTACAGAAGGTATGAAAAGATACAACGTAGATTAGGTCACAAGGAAATAGAAATCAGTTCCGTTTAACATTAAATATAATCCGGTATTAGGTAATAATCTCGAGTACAAATTAAGAAGCCTGAGCTGAAAATACATAGGTAGTAGTTTTTAATTTTGGTTAAAAAAAACATCACCGTCCACCATTGATAGTAAAGAGAATAACAAGATGTAAACTCAAAAGCGAGAGTCTTTTAAAATATATGACAATCGAATTAAGTTTCAATAAAAACCTATGAAATTTTGAACTTATTGAAATCATCTTAAGTATACAACCATATGAGAGATAATCAGATTCCAATAATTATTATGTAATTGGTACATTACAGTAGGAAAATAAAAAATACATATATTATTGGAACACCATCTGTAAATTGTAAACAGAGCCACTTGAGGCAGAATGTCGTCTGCAGTCGAGTGAGTAATACAGGTAGTGTAGTCATAGATAGTTAGTGGATTGAATTCGAGTGCCGGTGAAGTTAATTAACTAGCATGGTGTAAACTGGAAGATAGGAAAATTTGCTGTGTTAAATAGGGGTAGTATCATGGTATGGTAGCCTCGTTTTAAAACTCCAATCTAGATAAGTTTGTCACTTGGCTTGCTGTCATTAACAAAAATTTGGTATTTGTTAGATTGTTACCAACTTACCTGTACCTACTCTTTTATGGTCTTTTTTCTCCTTTGACCTTTGTATGAATACTATGAGTTAGTAATACCTATCCAAATGAAAAAAGCTCAAATTTTCAACTGCCACTAATTATTATTTGGAATTTGAACATTTTAATTATTTACAATTTTACACTATTATAATTGTTGCTACTGATAATCCAGACTGCAGAAACTAGTAAAGTGTTCTCCAAGAAATCCTCCAATTTGGCTTCTGTTCTCAGCCAAGTAAAATAGTATGTACCATAAACTTGCCATTTGTCTCTCCAGCTCTGAGCTCTCTTCAAAATTCAACAAATTCTCTCCAAAATGATCAAATAATCATTAATTCTCTCCAAAATAACATTGTAGCATAGGAGAAAAATGGATAAAACTCACCATTTGCAATTGAAGGGCTTAAAATGGCGAGTTTGGACATGTTTTATTACTTGGGTTCTCAGTAAAATACTAAAATAAATGTAAATATACCTAGGAGGAAATTGAGGATTGTTCGCATAGAAGATATTAAAAATGTTCCATATTCTGCAGACTGGCTGATAACCAGACTGCAGAAGATGCATGAAGTTGAAGTTTATACTTTATCTGTCTACTATTTAGACTTTGAAATTAATCTCCTGAAATATCTGGTGACAATTTTCTAATTAATTCCTATGTTTACATGTAATTAGAGAAGAGAATTTTGATATTTTAGGTCATTTTGGAGAGAAATTTAAAAATCTTTTAAGACAAATTGCCCCTAAAATTAAATATCTGGAGTCTTAGAGACTAATTGTGCATGCTTTGCAGACTGGGCTGATAATCTGATTTAAAGTGAAGTTGCTGTTGACATTGAAGTGAAGTTGCTGTTGACATTGAAGTGAAGTTGCTGTTGACATTGAAGTGAAGTTGCTGTTGACATTGAAGTGAAGTTGCTGTTGACATTGAAGTGAAGTTGCTGTTGACATTGAAGTGAAGTTGCTGTTGACATTGAAGTGAAGTTGCTCTTGACATTGAAGTGAAGTTGCTGTTGACATTGAAGTGAAGTTGCTGTTGACATTGAAGTGAAGTTGCTGTTGACATTGAAGTGAAGTTGCTGTTGACATTGAAGTGAAGTTGCTGTTGACATTGAAGTGAAGTTGCTGTTGACATTGAAGTGAAGTTGCTGTTGACATTGAAGTGAAGTTGCTGTTGACATTGAAGTGAAGTTGCTGTTGACATTGAAGTGAAGTTGCTGTTGACATTGAAGTGAAGTTGCTGTTGACATTGAAGTGAAGTTGCTGTTGACATTGAAGTGAAGTTGCTGTTGACATTGAAGTGAAGTTGCTGTTGACATTGAAGTGAAGTTGCTGTTGACATTGAAGTGAAGTTGCTGTTGACATTGAAGTGAAGTTGCTGTTGACATTGAAGTGAAGTTGCTGTTGACATTGAAGTGAAGTTGCTGTTGACATTGAAGTGAAGTTGCTGTTGACATTGAAGTGAAGTTGCTGTTGACATTGAAGTGAAGTTGCTGTTGACATTGAAGTGAAGTTGCTGTTGACATTGAAGTGAAGTTGCTGTTGACATTGAAGTGAAGTTGCTGTTTACATTGAAGTGAAGTTGCTGTTTACATTGAAGTGAAGTTGCTGTTTACATTGAAGTGAAGTTGCTGTTGACATTGAAGTGAAGTTGCTGTTGACATTGAAGTGAAGTTGCTGTTGACATTGAAGTGAAGTTGCTGTTGACATTGAAGTGAAGTTGCTGTTGACATTGAAGTGAAGTTGCTGTTGACATTGAAGTGAAGTTGCTGTTGACATTGAAGTGAAGTTGCTGTTGACATTGAAGTGAAGTTGCTGTTGACATTGAAGTGAAGTTGCTGTTGACATTGAAGTGAAGTTGCTGTTGACATTGAAGTGAAGTTGCTGTTGACATTGAAGTGAAGTTGCTGTTGACATTGAAGTGAAGTTGCTGTTGACATTGAAGTGAAGTTGCTGTTGACATTGAAGTGAAGTTGCTGTTGACATTGAAGTGAAGTTGCTGTTGACATTGAAGTGAAGTTGCTGTTGACATTGAAGTGAAGTTGCTGTTGACATTGAAGTGAAGTTGCTGTTGACATTGAAGTGAAGTTGCTGTTGACATTGAAGTGAAGTTGCTGTTGACATTGAAGTGAAGTTGCTGTTGACATTGAAGTGAAGTTGCTGTTGACATTGAGGTGAAGTTGCTGTTGACATTGAGGTGAAGTTGCTGTTGACATTGAGGTGAAGTTGCTGTTGACATTGAGGTGAAGTTGCTGTTGACATTGAGGTGAAGTTGCTGTTGACATTGAGGTGAAGTTGCTGTTGACATTGAGGTGAAGTTGCTGTTGACATTGAGGTGAAGTTGCTGTTGACATTGAGGTTGCTGTTGACATTGAAGTTGCTGTTGACATTGAAGTTGCTGTTGACATTGAAGTTGCTGTTGACATTGAAGTTGCTGTTGACATTGAAGTTGCTGTTGACATTGAAGTTGCTGTTGACATTGAAGTGAAGCTTCAGGTCTGATGCATGTGCATCTCTTGAGACTATTTTATGAGTGATTTACTTTTTATTTACATGGTTTTCAACTTATTTCACCCCTTAAAAGTCGCCAATATACTGGTGACTTTGTCCACACTTTGAAACATGGAAGGGATGAAATTTTGAGATTATCATATGAATGTTAGCTAATTTTAATTGGAATTAGTTTGGTCCAGCACTTATGTTTGCATGACTGTCAAATTATCTTCAGAGTCAAATGGACTTGTATTTTGGATCCAATTAGATACTGTTTTTCTAGTGTTTCAATAATATTTGAAAATATGTTTAGATTCTTTTTTCAGTAATGGAGAATATTTGTGCAGATTTTAACCAATAAAATCAAAAATATAGGAAATCATCTCTGTTGCACATAGGTCAAATATTTTGTATGATTTTATGCATTCAATTGACAATGATTATAATTATATATAGTTTTGTTCATAATCACAGATTTTAACTTTGTATAGCTATTAACTAAATTTTGAAAGGCTGTGAAACTTTAATGTGTCTCTAGTTAAGTAGTCTAGTATTATTACATTATTACTCGTCTAATAACTCTCTGTATTTCCAGATTATCTACTATATATTAATTTCATAGCTAGTGGTTAGTAAAATTTTCAATCAAAATGATGAAATGCCTGATGCCTTCTTTCACCCTTAGGTAAGTAACTGTAAATTAATTAATAGTCATATATGAATATAACAATCATGTTTTATATCTATTTAATTCTGATTCAGTCAAATGAATAATTGTTTCTAAATTTTCAGAGTGAGCCGGTGTGCCACCATGCTAGTCAGTCGCAACAAACACAGTTTGCCAGACTTACCTTATGACTACAATGCATTGGAGCCAGTCATCAGTGCTGATATAATGCAACTGCATCACTCCAAACACCACCAAACTTACATCAACAATTTGAATGTTGCTGAGGAAAAGCTTGCTGAGGCTCAACACAAAGGTGCCATAATTTGATAAGATGTGTAGTTCTTCTTAGAGCTCTGTAAACATTATAATAAAAGTAGCTATGGTTTGTTTTGTTCTATCTAAATAAACACTAGCTATGACAAATGTCAGAAGATTTATTGGTGTATTTTCAGAGGACATCACAGTTGCTATATAAAATGAATGAATTAAATTAAATGACTGCTATTTTCAGTTAACTTGTCTCAAAAAGTAGCTAAATATTAAGTTTGGGCCTAAGATTATGCTCTTCAACCAAGATCTTGGATTATTGTGTTGAATAAATTTGTAGGCTATCACCTTTATTTTCCTCTTCCATCCGTAAGTGCAGCCACCGGTGCTTGTGTTCCTTTTTGCCACATTCCTTGGTGAGTGACTGCATTCATGGGCTTGACGCAGGAAGTGGTATGTGACCTTGTTCAACGGGCCACTTTCTTTTCTGACTGCTGATTCCAGTCTCTTGTATTGAATTTCCTTTCAACATCAGTGATATGGCCTTAGAACAATAGAATTTGAACCCTTAATAAATTAAATACTAATGATATTAGAACATTTTGTTGTTAATCCTTTGTGTAGCAATACATTGAGGTGCTAACCATGCATTTTATTTCAGGAGATACAACGGCTATCATTGGGTTGGCAGGAGCCCTTAGGTTCAATGGAGGGGGGCACATCAACCACTCAATCTTCTGGCAGAACCTCTCACCTGATGGTGGAGAACCTACAGGTGAAGATTAATTTAAAATATAAATTTCATGATCTTTTCCCGCTGTTTATGGCTCTTTTCAATGCTGCTATAAAATGAGTTCATGTAATCTTATTTGCTAACTAAATAATCTGATCATCTTGAAATAAAAGTTCAAAATCGGTACCTGAAGCATTGTCTTAAATTGTTTGAAAAACTGTTGTATTGGTAAGGAAAATGTTGAATGTATTTATAGCTATCGGAGCATTAATTTTTTTTCTTTCATAAGTCTAACTGCAGCTAGCTACTACTGTAGCTATTATCAATATATTTTTTAAATGCTTTAAATAAGTTTAAACAACTGAATTTGCTATGGTTTTCACTAATATTCCTTTCTCTATATCTCTCTGCAGGAGCTCTGTTAGAAGCAATCAACAAAGATTTCGGTAGTCTGCAGTCACTGCAGGACAAACTGTCTGCTGCTACAGTAGCTGTGCAGGGCTCTGGCTGGGGCTGGTTAGGATACAACAAAGCTAACAAGAGTCTGCAAATTGCAACCTGTGCCAACCAGGTTAGTCGGAACAAAATTATTATGCATTATGCTAGGGGAAGTTAAGAATTATCGGTCGGTTTCACATCTTCGGTCATATAAAAAAATGAGAATTACCTAGTATTATTTAATTTTTATTTTAGTTTTTATCTTTTATGATCGTGGATGTGAAACCGACCGATAATTTGTAACTTACCATAGTACCTACTTTAGTAGTTACCTAGAATCTTTTACTTGCATCTTATCACCTGTAATTTCAGCAGTAGCTATTTCTACGATTTACTTTATTAGTTTCACAGTAATGATTATATAGAGAAATTTCAGAAAATATATAATCTGATCTTGACGTTGATAATTTAATACAAAAATATACCTAAGTCTTTCCCTGGTGTTCATACCCCAGAGCTTCCACTCGTTCTAAGCTATGAATTATCGGTCGGTTTCACATCTTCGGTCATATATGAAAAACTATATTAATAATTGTTAGTTTTTTCATAACCGAAGATGTGAAACTGACCTGTAACTCTTAGCTTACCCTATCTTATTAAAATAGCATTCATGTTTTGCTCCAATAGCTACTAATGTACCTTTTTTTAGGACCCTCTTCAAGCGACCACAGGTCTGGTGCCTCTCTTTGGCATTGATGTGTGGGAGCATGCCTACTACCTGCAGTACAAGAACGTCAGACCTGACTATGTAAAGGCTATTTGGAAAGTCGCCAATTGGAAGGACATTACCGCTAGATTCGAAGGCGCTGCCAAGCCTTGAAAGGCAATCTTATCATTTAAAATGATTTAAATAGTCAACCGATTTGATTTTACGCATTCAAACTTGTTCAAAAAATTTGGATATGCACATTTGTTAATTTTTGTTCGTTCATAAATATATGATATGGCATTTTATTGATGTATATAATAGTTTGTTATTGGAATATTTTCTGAAAAGATTTTGTGATATAAAGAGCTTTATTAATTTCCTTTGACTGTATTATAATTAGTAAGCTAATGAGTTAGTGTTATTAAGGGGAAGTCTAAAAATGAACTTTTCCAGTGATCCAATTTTTTTTATTTTTTTTGGGGGAAAAAATTGTTAAGCAACAATTTTAGATTGTTTTGAGCTTAAGAGGGATACATTCCAAATGTTTCACCTCCTACAATATTTGAGCTAAACATTGGGTTTGTTTCATCTTAATCAGTATTTAGTTGTTTACAAAATTCTCAAGAACTTTTGCCACATCTCGAGATATGACTGTACTGTTGTATCTACATCTTTAATTTACAAATCTTCTGTTGGGTGACCGTTTGTATGCTGCATTATAAAATGCAGTTAGTACTAACTTATGCAATTAAAATGCATGGTCGTATTTGGTACACATTGTGGAGAACGAATCATTCCGTGCACCATGTACCATATAGAACAACGCGGCATGTTGTTATATATGATTAAAATTTGTGTAAAGATACACATTTAGTTTCAAAATAGCTTCTCTATTTTTAATTTATATAATAGATTATTGATGAATTATATAGCTAAATATGAATAGATTTGTATGATTTTTAGACCCATGGAGCCTAAAACATTTTAATGAAGTTGTATTATGTAGCAGACATTGTTCGGTTAAATTATATAATTGGTAATGTGTGTTTAATGAAATCAGCATATTTGATGCTGATTTCATGTGGAATAGCTCAAACTTTTCGCGAGTCATTAACGGCATCTTTTTTTTATTTCCATAAACGATGTACAAAGAACATTTCTGTATCGTATGTACTATTCATAATTATATCTCGATACATAGTTTAATTTATTATAAGGGTATATATATCTTAAATTCGATTAACTCCTTATACTTGTTCTTGAAGATATTCATAAGTTTTGTAAAGGTATATGAATATTCAAATATTAAACTTATGTTAACTATATACTAATAATGAATTGATAACCCTATTTATTCTGAAAATACAGTGATTTCAGACGAAATATTTCAGAATAAATCTTTATGCTAAAAGCATATTGTCACAACCCTATTTGTTGGGGGGAGGTCAGTAATACAGCAGTGACAAATTGTAGAGTTTATTTTCGCCACTCTCACAACCATATGATTAGTCCGACAGTTACATCTTTCTGTGATATTTCTCGTTATATTTTTTGATTAAAATAAAAAATATTACATAAATATACATTATAGATACCTAAACCAATTTAAAATAATACAATATTTACCTTTATTTATTTTTTTACTTTGGTATATATTTTACTTTATTTCTAATATTAGCTAATATGTATGATGCATTTCCTCATTCGATTTAATGGAGTTTGTTGTTCTGCACACTTCATGATTTTTTAATGACCTGGCAGGGGGGTTAGGGGGGTAGCACATCCCATCCCCCTATATACATATATTTTTATATTCAATCAGAAATAAACTGCAAAAGTGTAGAACTAATGGAGAGTCGCACCAATGAATAGTAAGAGTTTACAATAGGTAAAGCGTAACACAAAATGGCCGCTCCTATTGTGTACTCCTTATTGAAATTATTAGTATTAATTATCGCCTTACAGGCGATGATTCAATAAGGTAATTTCCTCACCTAGTTTTTAAACTTAAAAACTCTTGAATCATTCATTCAAACCATAAAAATTAGTTTGTATTTCATTTGCAGTCACTTGGACTTTTTGATTAACTAAAAGCATATTTTGAGAATATTCTTTATTTCAAAAAATATGCTTTATTGCTAAAAAGCATAAAGAATAATTCTTTAAGCCAAAAGAATATTGTCACAACCCTAATCATAATATATATTAAACGTGGTTTTGAACTGAACGAGTTGCCAGGCGATGTAGGCACCAGAGATTTAAGAGTTAATTATGAACTTATTATCTTGTAATATTAACCTACTTGTTAGCATTCAACATTTCTACTTGTTGTTATGTTAACTAAGTTACCTAGTATGTTAATTACGACTGAAATACCTAATTAAGTGATAATTTAGTATTATTCAACACTGCCTATTCCATATTTCAGAGGCTGGAAAACTGTATGCCAATTTACAGCTAAAATTTTCGCAGAACTTCTGATCCTAGCAAATTTGGCTCATATTTGATGATTTCAAGCCTATATTAACATAGAATTCATTCAAATTTCAAAGCCAATTAGATCTATCTAAGTTTTAACATTTGAAATTTAAGCTAATTGATTGACTCTGCAACATGGTCTAGGTTCAGTCAGTTCAATTTTGAATTAATAAATTTTATTAGTTGCAGATGAAAATTCGGGAAAAAAATTCTTCAGTCCTATCAATTATGCTTTTGGAAATATTTTCATTCCCTATTCAAACTTTCGTCAGAAAACTCTAAATTGGTTTAAATTGCATTACGATGTGAGGACAACCGCAATTTTGATTGAAACGCCATCAAGCTATTGTGTATATAGACGATTTTTAAATAGATTAATTATTATCAGGTCAGTTAAATAACACTATTTTAGTAATTGAATAATTACAAATCTATTGGTATAGTTTATTTCATCACTACACAACTATAAGTGGCTTAAAATAGTCCAATTATAACAAACGTATGTAGACTAAGTTCGCCATTTGTTTTGATTTTTAGGACCACTTTGAACAGCTGTTATTTTCGGGAATCTGGCCTGATCAACTATAGACGGCCATGGTTCACCTCACCCTTAACGACAAGAACGGACCCAGCTATAAGTTCTATCAACGCTGTTTCCAGTATTCATTCTGCCGGAAACAGCTGTTCAACCAGCTATATCTCTGAACAATTAAAACACACCCTACCTATAGCCAACCACTCAATGAAAACTAAATACATATTTCACGATTTTCACCTGTATACCATAGTCCATACCTGCAAATAAATCTCTTAAAAACTAAGCACACAAAGATGCTCGGAGGTGAGTTTAAACGCTACCTGGTGAAGAGATATTTAGAGCATATTTAGTATAGGCTTAGACTGCACACATTGCATCTAACACTATTAATTAAACTCTGAAGAAAAAGAAATGAATCGCATGTCTGTAGCTCAAAAACTTTAGGAGTAGCATTTTGAAATAGAAAAAATGAACTTTTCAGGAGAGCCAATTTCCTTTTTCTTAGAAATTGTGAAAAAAGGACTCCTAGATTGTTTTGAGGTCTAATATTTTCAAACTTTAGCCGGGAGACAATAACTAATAATTTTATACAAAAAATTAAAAAGTAGATTTCAGTGAGTAGTAACCCTGGAATAACTTATCAAATGGTAAATAAACACATTAAAACTTTTATAATATATTTGAAGCATAGACATTTTAAATACATACACTAACAATTGAGATGAAGATGACAGTAGCTATGGAACTGTCTTTATATTTCAAACTATATATAATGGAAGAATTAAATAATAATCAGATTTTTACAGGTTTATCTATTAATTATATATCTATATTACTTACTAAGATATATACTCTAACTACTATATTGAGAAAATAGAGTTGCATCTAATAACTGCTTTCGTCTTAACATTATTTATTGTTTAACTTCACTTATTTGAAAGCAGAGCTAATTTCTTCTAACCAATTAGAGAAATTACCATTTTGAGTTTTATTCTTTAAGAAATATTAACTAATCTTCCAATTTACATTCTTTATACAGAAATAAAATGCTAAAACATTTACTAAATAGCCTTTTAATATTTACAGTAGTAAGAGGTATTTATTATATATGCATGGAATAATGGTAACTACAGTGAGTAAAAGTAACGGTTAAGTTACTATCTGGTAACGTTTCAGTCCTCGGACACTCTTAGTAATCGGATAGTGGGTGTTAGATATATCATAAGGTAAGATTGGTTCATGACAAGTTACCGAAAACTGTGAGTGTCCGAGTTCTGCTAAATTCCCCTAGTTTATTTAATTGAAATTGATAACCATAGTCCTGAAAATGGGAATAATTACCTGAATTCTTTATTAATAGCTAACAAAATGTAGTAAACAATCCCAGCCACAAATTATAATGAACGCTTTTTTTAACAACATGGTAATGCTCTTACATTATATTACAATGGATACTTTTAAGATTATTTATTTCCCTAATTTGTAAATCTCGAACCCTAAAGTATAATGTTGCTATAAGGGTTTTGTATTTGTGACGTCATAGTGCAACATTATTACTAGTTACAGGTAAAGCTCGTACAGAAGATGATCTTTAAACGGACACCCCCTACAGAAGACAAAAATTGTCCGCTATACCAGACATGCAGCTCATACAACGTCCTCTTTAAATTATATGGTTTAACCCATATTTTATTCGTTTACAAAGTATCTAGTCAAACATTGATTATATTCATAGGTATTAAAATTTACAATCAACATTTAATGTATTGCTTTTAAATTTTTCAGTAATTTGATTTTGTCACCCTTTCCCTATACATTTTCTTTGATTAGGGAAGCTCTATAGAAATTTAAAAGAGGTGTAACTACCCTATATTTTCACGTAATTCATATATCTATATAGTTGCTAGTATCTTTGTTTTATTTTACTTACCTAATTATTTCTTTCATATGTAAACTTATATGAGCCAGTTTTATAAATATTAGAAGATTTTCTTTAAAATATTCACTTAATAATAATCTGAGATTTGTTACCTTCATTAGCGTTTCTTTGAAATGCTGTTGAAGAAAACTTACAAAGTTTAAATTCCCAAATAAACTAATAATGTGACTTTTTAGCAGATGCTGATCGGTATAACGGACACTTTTCCAGATGCATGTACTGTCCGTTGTACGAGCTTTACCTGTAATTTAAATTGTTATTTGTGACGTAATCAGTGCAACATTATTATTAGTGTAACTTTTAGTTTTTTGTGACAATCCAGTTAAGTATTTATCCCATCGATGTAACGACATTCAGAAGTTAGTAAATTTATCAAATAAGGCTTATAAACATTAAACTCTTATTTTGATACAACAAATACCACTGAGCTGAATTTTGAATAAACTCCCAAAGTTAATTCACATCAATCATTCAAAGCTGCAAAATGAATAAAGCCAACAATAAAGCCTTCGTTTGGATATAGAGTAAATATTAAATAAACGATATGACACAGTAGCCGATATGATGTTGGAAAAGGATGTTTGAATTTTAGTAGGAAAGATGTAATCAGTGTATAGTGCAAAGATCCTTCCTAGCCACAATATGGTACACTGAAATAATCCTTCCTAGCCACTACATGGTACACTGAAAAGATCCTTCCTAGCCACTACAATGTAAAATGAAAAGGTCCTTCCTAGCCACTACACAGTACACTGGAAAGATCCTTCCTAGCCACTACACGGTACACTTAAAAGATCCTTCCTAGCCACTACACGGTACACTGGAAAGATCCTTCCTAGCCACTACACGGTACACTGAAAAGATCCTCCCTAGCCACTACACGGTACACTGAAAAAATCCTTCCTAGCCACTACGCGATACACTGAAAAGATCCCGTCTAGCCACTACACGGTACACTGGAAAGATCCTTCCTAGCCACTACACGGTACACTGGAAAGATCCTTCCTAGCCACTACATGGTACACTGAAAAAATCCTTCCTAGCCACTACACGGTACACTGGAAAATCCTTCCTATAGCCACTACACGGTACTCTGGAAAGATCCTTCTTAGCCACTACACGGTACATGGTACACTGTAAAGATCCTTCACAGTCACTACACGGTACATGGTACACTGTAAAGATCCTTCGTATCGAAAATTGAACATCTTTTATTAACATACTATCGGCTACTGTGTTATATCGGCATTAAGTATCTAACCCATTAAATAACAGCCATTGATACCATACCCTATACATCATTCAGGGAAGTACATCAATTTCTTCCATAATAACAAAACACTGAAAATAGTCTAGATGGAATTAAGAGTTTATTACTTAGAATTAGAAAATGATACAGTAAGATGAGTACTCAATTACCAAAATTACGGTGGCCGGAAAATTTCGTTCTTGGAATATTCGGTCTTGAAATTTCGGTCTCAGAATTATAAATGACCTCTCAACATAAATAACCGTTATGTAGTTTGCTGTATCCGCTAGTTTGTTGTACTGCACACTTCATAATTGTTTAATAACCTGGCAAGAGGGTTAGTATCGGGGGGCGTGCCGTCCCCCGATACATCTAATTCATAAGTTTTATTTATACCTGAGACCGAATTTTCCGCTCGTATCTCATGGTTAATAAATATCGAAACACGTAAAAATTACTAATGTTGCGTATCATTTTACAACGGTTAATGATGTTATCCGCTTTTAATGAATAAACTACACATACACTACACCGAATTTTCCATGACCGAAATTTCCTAGAACCCAAAATCACATATACTGCCATATACTGTATTTATTGCTAATTCATTTATGCTTTAGAGATAAGCATATTTAAAATATCGGTAATTGAGTATTTACCCTAAATAAGAAGATATTTCTGATAGTCTGCTTTGCATAGCATATAGGTAGAATTCTTGCACTTCTACGGAAAAATGAGTATAGTAGGTCACGAATTATCGGTAAGTTCACATCTTCGGTCATATAAGAAAAAACGATAATACAATAACTATACTAATTGGTATCCATCATACCTGTAGGTATCGTGAAACATGCATGTATTATGGATAAAAAATTGAATAATTATTACTACAGGTAAAGCTCGTAGAGCGGACGATCTTTAAACGAACACTCCCTTCAAAGGAAGAAAATTATCTTTTCTATCGCTCTTTTTAAATTATTTGGTTCAACAAATATTTTATTCGTTTACAAACTATCTAGTCAATCATTGATTATATTCAGATTTATTAAAATTTACAATCAACACTTAATATATTATTTTTCCGATTTTCAGTATTTTGATTTTGTTACCCCTTTCCGCCACATTTTCTTCAATTAAAAAAGTTCTATAGAAATTAAAGAAGTGTAACTATTCTATATTTCATAGTAATATATACTTTATATATTCATACCAAACAGCAAAATAAGAATTAGGAAATGAAATCATTTATTTTTATATTATGTTCACTTTAACTGATGATTATTAATTATGCTATGTATATTAGTATGCATGTAGGTGCATAGATATCTATGTAATTGAAGTTAAAAATATTACCCATTTTTATCATATTCTATAGTATTTTGAGCGACAGTTTTACCTGCCAAATACAAAGTTTTCGTTTCATAATGTTTCTCTGAAATGCTGTTAAAAAAACTTACAAAGATTAGATCCCCAACTGAAATAATTATCAGCTCGTATAGCGCCCACGAGATTCGTATAGCAACCTCTTTTTCAGGTACAGATACAGTCCGTTGTAACAGCTTTACCTGTATACGTTTTATCTTTTATAACCGGAGATGTGGAACTGACCGATAATTCGTAACTTACCCTAGTTGCAATATTTTTTAGGTGTTATTTAGCACTAATGTCTTAGCAGTGACTGTGACGTCACTAACGCCTAATACTCTTACTAAACTGTCTGTCATTCACTGCCTAACTAACTGATGCCTATTAGACATCTTTGAACAATTTAGCACTCAGGTGTCGCACTGAGAGACTATTTTAGGACCCGAGTGATTCTTTAATGTTAGGAACTGAAAAGTATTATTATTATTCATAAGAAGACATCAACTGGCCCCTGAGAGCAGATCAGAACACTGACTCGTAGGCCCGCTTCACACTTCCGTTTTTTTTAACGCAATGGGATAAAAAACTCTTCTTAAAATCTGTTCACACTTGCGTTATTTATCACCGAAGGAAAAATTTAATGTGATTTTTCCTTTAGCGATAAAAAAATGAAAGTGTGAACACATTTTAAGAAGAGCTTTTTGTACCCGCTGAGCTAAAAGCGCAAGTGTGAAGCGGGCCTTAGGCATAGACATCCAGAGTAGGCTTACATTTTCACCAGGTAACTTCATTTCCATGTTTCCAGTTGTATGAGAAATGCTTTACTTGGTCTTTTTCTTCTGCACTTATCGGCCATGTCTCGGTGATGTGGAAAGACGGGGTGAAATATCCCTCTGTGAAATATATATGTGTATTTATCAACGTAAATAATTTACTAACTCTGCTAGATAGAAAAAAAACACGTCTATACATATCACTGACTAATTATCGAACTCTGCCACATAGAAAAAGTGTATAGAAATTTAGTTGAAATATATATTACTGGCTAATTATCGAGGTAAATATTTTTAGAAGAACGTAATATGGAGAATCTATATTCATTATTTAGAAATTATTTAGTGAAATATATTAGAATGTCACCTACTTATGACATCCTGTTTTCACTGACCACAGTAAGCTCATCCCTAAACTCCTCATCGGAGACGCTGTCACCAGATTTGTTCCCAATGTTGTCCTCTTCGTCTGCAAGGGAGTGGTTAGCCTCGAGCAGATGATCTGTACCCGCACCACCTGTACAAAGAGACAGAAGTACGTTATTTTAGTTGAACCAGACCAAAAGGAAAAATATTAATCAGACTATATTTATTGTGATGTAATAGATTGAATGCTGCCATAGATAAAAACCAATGGGAGTCATTAAAATAATTGTTATCATTGTCAACACTAACAGATAGGACTAACTAGAAACAACTGCAAGTGAGTGTTTTTTGATAAATTACATAAGTGAAAAATCAATCCCAATGAAATTGTAACTTAAGTAAGTGATGCTTTGACTGGGACGAGGATTTTTTTTTAATTTCTGAAAGAATCTCATATTGGTTCAGAATCATACAAACCTTCTCTTGCCACTGCAGCATTCATGGGCCCCTGTCCAACCAATCCCAGTTTCTGGGGCACTGATCCTGTGCCAGTTCTTTTCCCACCACGACTGAACACCTTTGCGATCTGAGCAAACTTCTTGCGCGATGCTGTGGATAAAATACATTAGGATAAAATATTAAATTCAGTGATGTAACCTTCTCCAACTATCTTGAAATCTTTCGTTCTCTCTTCGGACTCTGTTTCAGTGTGCGCACTAAATAGTATTACCGTGTTACCCAGTTTAATCTTGCAATCTTTCTTGCTATCTCTCTTTTGGTGTGCACGCGGTCTTACTCATGATGGCTGCCCTAGCCCAAAAAACTAATATGTTCTGTAGATAGTTCCTACATATACTCATGGTGGCTATCCTAGCCCTAAGGATAACATGTTATGAATGTTCTATAGGTAGTTCCTACCTTTACTCATGGTGACTATCCTTGCCCTGAGGCTAACATTTTCTAAAGGTAGTTCCTAACTTTACTTATGGTGACTATCCTTGCCCTAAAGCTAACATGTTCTATAGGTTGTTCCTACCTTTACTCATGGTGGTTATCCTGGCCCTGAGGGTAACATGTTCTATAGGTAGTTCCTACCTTTACTCATGGTGGCTATCCTGGCCCTAAGGCTAGCATGTTCTATAGGTAGTTCCAACCTTTACTCATGGTGGCTATCCTGGCCCTAAGGGTAACATGTTCTATAGGTAGTCTCTACCTTTACTCATGGTGGCTATCCTAGTCCTAAGGCTAACATGTTCTATAGGTAGTTCCTACCTTTACTCATGGTGGTTATCCTGGCCCTAAGGGTAACATGTTCTATAGGTAGTCTCTACCTTTACTCATGGTGGCTATCCTAGTCCTAAGGCTAACAAGTTCTATAGGTAGTTCCTACCTTTACTCATGGTTGCTATCCTAGCCCTAAGGGTAGCGTCATCCACTTGTCGTAGTTTGCTGAAACGGTAGGCAGAATCTTGTCTGAGATTCTCTTCGAAATCAACAAGTGAAGTTGCATCAACTCTCTCTTGGTGATCTGTTTAATTTTGATGGCATTACTCATTCAGCATTTCATTCAATTATTTTTAAATTTATTGAGTTAAGATATCAGCACATGCAATAGTATAATTTATATTGATATTTATTCGTATATACAAGATGGATTTAGGATTTAGTTTCTACTTCTATCCTCAAATGAAGCAGCATTCAACACGTTAAGAAATAACTTTTTTGTACTGTCTGCAATAACTGATCGTACCGACGTAGAAATACTTTGCCATGAATCTATTTTATTTATTTTAATATTTTGTCACGAGTCACGACGTAGAAATATTTTGTGTTTCTTATTACATTAGAAATTCTGAGAAGTTAACATTACATTCCTGACTATTTTTATCACATCTCCTGTATACAATTAAATAAAAGGAATGAATTTTTATTTTTAATCAATTTTATATAGGATGGCCTCAGAGACTATGTCAGAAGGGAAAGTTTGAATAGCTAAGAAATTATCGTATCCTATTTATGTTTGTCTTCTTTCTTTACCACTACAATAATGTACATAGTTATCACACCTCTCTCGAGCGCAGCCATGAAGTCCCTATTGGTCCTCAGTTCTTGCATGAACTCATCGTTCTGGAGGAAAAGAGCCACGCGTTCGTCAGCCAAGTACTGCGCCAACTCTGCGTCACTGCCGCCTACTGCCTCTCGCGCCAAAGCATTTTCATTGAGTCTCTGACTCAAATGCTGGGGAGATAGCACGCCTATGCACTGAAAATAAGAAATGATCCATGAGTGATAGATACAGAGAAATGCTTGGCACAGGGGTAGAGAGCGATTGCTGAACTAAATATATTTTGTTCAACAAGTAAATTAAAATATTATTATCATTCGAAATCTTGCTGTAAATTTTAATTAGGAGAATTTAGGCTGTTTCATTTGGTTGAACGGGAAGAAGAATAGCTTATAATGATATGATTGCATAAAAATTGCCGATGTAATAATTCAACATTCAATTATTACTATAGTACAAATATTCAACGTACTTCTTCACTAATATTACAATCTTGCTCCACGTTTTGACAAGTGCAATCTAAGTTGTTGTCTGCGCAAGTTTCGACAAAACATGAACATTCTGTGCAATGTGGGACAACCGGGGTACACTGGGAACAGATCTGATTGGAAGTCTCTTGAATAGGACCATTTACAAAAGAACTGTTCATGAAGAGGCAAGGTTGAGCTGCTCCCAAGAAATTTTGGTAGTCCGAATTAGGGTGTTGTGCATGGCACTCCATTGAGCTGTTAGCGGGGTAGTTAAGGCAGTTTGAGGTGATTGGGGCTTGCGGGGACACTTCGGCTGATTGGCAAGTGAAGTTATGATTATCACAGGGTTGTTTGGGTTCGAATTCTGAAGTAGGAAACGGAAAGGATGGTTCTATGTCATCGCATATTGCTACTGTATTTAGTTTGCAACTATTATGGGGTGTAGAAAATATATTGAAAGGTTGTTTATCATCCCCTTCACTTATATCATTACTCGTAGTTTGTAATAACGTATTACTCATACATTGGTCATTTAGAAAAGAAGCGGATGGGTAGTTGTAATTCACCTCATAATCAAACTTCCATTTCTTTATATTATCGCTCAATAGATTAACATTTGGCTCATTACATCTCGCACTTGTTTCTGGGTCCTGGCTACATAGACTATCATTATTTATGCAGGAGCTTGCTGGTGCGACCAAAATAGGGACAATACTAATAGCAGAAGACTCTTCGTAGATTTCTGAATTGGAATAGTTTTCTATTGTGTCTGGCACAAGGTTAAACCTCACTATTCTTTTAGATGGCAAAGAATTTCTGCTGTCGCTAGTATCTCTAACTTTTAATGATGACGGCGTATCACAAGATGGTTGACTAGAAATTATTTCAGGTGGTGAACAATTTACTTCCTCGATAGGGAGACTACCATTTACTTTAACATCAACGTTAGAATTGTTTTCTGAAGAGTATCTTTGACTTGTTTCGTCAATTTTATCAACTTGACAACCGTAAAAGTCCAGTTCTTGGTGTTCATCAGATCTAGCTACAGAATAGGTTGTGTCCCGGTAAACTTTTCTCCGGTAGCTCAGTTGTCTCTTCATCCACCGTTGGTTGACTCTATTGCTTTGCCATTTGCTGTACCGGTACCGTATCCTAGCCTTCTCCTGACGAAGATATTGTCTAAAGGCTACTGACACAGCTACTAAACACATTATTCTATATACGTGATGTCACTGAACGCTAACGTTATGATATTTTAAAAGTCTCATCTGAAATTAGAAAATGGTTAAGTATGATTTTGTTTAATTTAATAAATTTCTTTCTATGCTATTTATTCAGATAATGATCAAGAAAAGAAAGTTCTGGAGTACTGCTCTGTGTAACACACTCAGTTAAATGGACTCGTTCATGTCCATCAACATCTTCACAATTCTACCCACAATAGATGATGTATTTGGTGCAACTTCTCAGACCAAAACCGTGGACATTTAACCAAAACATATTCATAAGCTTTATTTGCATGGTTAAAGGGAGAGTTTTTTTGGAAAAAGAAAAAATATATAATTATTTGGTTCTAAATATATGGTCTAATAAGCTTATCAAATTTCTGAGTGGATCAATCCAATCGGAAGTATCTGTTTCATATGAAAAATATTCAAAATGAACATGATTTAGGAAAAAAATCATGATTTAGGAAAAAAACACTATTTTAAATTGCATATAAACAATATTTATAAACAAACAAAGTTCGATGAGTTGGGGATAATTGCAACAACGATATATTGGTTAAGCGCAATACCTACTTATTACCTATGTGAAAACCAAGTAGACTAATATTTCCAGCCAAAAGTACGGGCTTTGAATTATCCCCGCAATTACATTTCTTATTCACATCTGTTTGCAAACACAATTTAAGATGGTAGACGAGAACATTACTATCGCGATGTACACAGAATTTCGCATTCCCTCGCTACTATGAACATTGCCTAGGTAACTCAATTAGTGAACTGTTAGATTATCAAGACTTTAATCGCTGTCATGATAACTTAATTACATTTGGTAATCTGCGTGATGATGCAGATCGATTTAATGCACAGAGAAATGCTGTATCTCTACCATAAAAATGACTGCATTCACTGCCATTGCTGTAACAGTTATAGCAGAAATATCTTATCCAGGCTCTGATTAACTCACGGTTTTGAATTTCATGTGGCAATTCACTATATCCATATAATGTTTAATCATTTAAATAATACCTGCGAAGATTTCCTAAAGTGTTTATTTTAAATACGTAAAAACTCTTCTCTAAGTTGATGTTGTGTAAGTTGTCACTACATATTTAGAAACAATCAAAGGAACAATAACTGTAAGAAGCGATAGGATGTTGGAAAGCAATTTGAGCAGAGTGGAGTATGTAGGCTGAATGATAAGCAATAGAGCATCTCCATAACGAGTGCACCGGTGCATTATTCTTCTCAAGTGCCATTCATATGTTGATGCATTTCTAATGAGCAGCGTGAAAGGAAGGGGGTGAATGTAAAAGGAAGGAGTTATGAGTGAAAGGAAGGGGCTATGAGTAAAAGGAAGGGGCTGTGAGTGAAAGGAAGGAGCTATGAGTGAAAGGAAGTAGCTATGAGTAAAAGGAAGGGGCTGCGAGTGAAAGGAAGGAGCTATGAGTAAAAGGAAGGAGCTATGAGTAAAAGGAAGGGGCTGCGAGTGAAAGGAAGGGGCTACGAGTAAAAGGAAGGGGCTGCGAGTGAAAGGAAGGAGCTATGAGTAAAAGGAAGGGGATTATTGATAAGTATATTGTATGTATATATTCATCTAAACCTAAGTTTACTAATACTGAGTTATTACAGAGCACAGTGTACTAATACTGAGTTATTACAGAGCACAGTGTACTAATACTGAGTTGTTACAGAGCACAGTGCACTAATACTGATTTGCTACAGAGCACAGTGCACTAATACTGAGTTATTACAGAGCACAGTGTACTAATACTGAGTTATTACAGAGCACAGTGTACTAATACTGAGTTGTTACAGAGCACAATGTACTAATACTGATTTTTTACAGAGCACATTGCACTAATATAGATTTGTTACAGAGCACAGTCCACTAATACTGAATTGTTACAGGGTACAGTGTACTAACACTCACTTACTACAGAGCACAGTCTACTAATACTGAGTTGTTACAGAGCACAGTGTACTAATACTGAGTTGTTACAGAGCACAGTGTACTAATACTGAGTTGTTACAGAGCACAGTGTACTAAAACTGAGTTGTTACAGAGCACAGTGTACTAATACTCAGTTACTACAGACTACAGAGCACAGTGTACTAATACTGAGCTATTCAGAGCATAGTGTACTAATACTGAGTTGTTGCAGAGCACAGTGTACTAATACTAAGTTGTTACAGAGCACAGTGTACTAATACTGAGTTGTTACAGGGCACAGTGTACTAATACTCAGTTACTACAGAGCACAGTGTACTAATACTTAGTTGTTACAGAGCACAGTGCACTCATATTATGGTATAGTTTATAAATTGGAACTATATTGTAATTTTTTTTTTACTTTTCATGTAACGACTATCAACTTTTTATTCCAAAAGATATTCAAATAATAGTTAGAAAAGTTTGTTAAACATGGCAGAATCATATGCGAAATGAGACGAGCTGGGAAAACTACTTTGGACATTATTAACACGTTGATTACGGGTTGGTACACATTTATTTGTTCCACTGCCACTATGTAATAAGTAAATTACTGATAGACGAAGTGGTCAATACTTCAAACCCGAATTAAATTGTGACATTGTATACTACAATTATTACAGAGTTACTTATATATTCCGTATAGAGATACTTTGATTCAGAGATTTTTCCATACAGAGATACTCATTACTCAGCTCCTCTCGTTATCGTGGGAGACGTGATTCAGCAGCAAAACTTGAACTTGTAATTTTGAAAACGTCAATTAGGTTAGATTGCGTTTTGAGCATACATAAGCATCGGGCTAAGAGCACTGGCTACACAAATACGATATTTTATCTAGTCGTGGACAAGTTTGATGCCAAGGGTAAAGGTGAAAGAAATTGCCCCTGCCCTCGAAATGATCAAAATCGAACCAAAACTTTTCTGGCGTGACTGAAAAAAGTCGTTGAAGGAAGACCTATCTCAGTAGAGGTCAAAAAGACGCAGTAGCTATTGGCCACAGAACCATCTACAGAGCAGTCAATGACAAACTTGGAATTAAGTCTTACTTTAGGAAACGTTGAAATCTCCTCACTGCTCGTCCAAGAGCCGTCAAGATTGAAAGATGTCCATAGCATCTCAAATATACCGAGAACAAATGAGGACATAGTCCCATTTTTTTTTTCAATGGAAAAGAAAAATCTTTGTCAAGAGGTTTCAGTTCGCCAGAGCACACGAGTTATTGCCTCTGGTACTTCAAAAGTTCTTCTTGTGATGCTGAGCAAATATCCTACTTCTGTGATGATCTTTGCAGCGGTGGCGAGTGATTTTATATTATTTTATGTCCAGTCGTGGCCAGCTGGACATAGAATCAACACAGCGGAGTATTTGAAGATTTTAAATTAATGTTTGCTACTCTGAAGCAGCAAAACAACGATGTAGAAACTACATGCGACCAAAATCTTACTTATTCATGATTCTGCGCCCGCGCATGGAGCAGAGCAAGAAGAGTATTTCCTAAAGGAGAATATTCTCTTAATTTTTGGTTCGAGTTTGCGACTGTTGGCTATTTGGCGTGATGGAAGGACTGGGTAAAGCTTATCAACACCCAATCTTTCCTCGCTGAAGACATTCATTTGAAGAACATTCTGGAATATCGATGCCGATGAAAAATGAGGGAGTGGTTCGCAGTTTTGCAAGGGGATCTTCAAATTATTGATGAAAAGGGAGATCATATTGAATAATTGTGTGAATAGATAGTAAGGATTACAGAAATAAATAATAGAATGATCTTTTTACATATTTTATCGTAAGAAACTGGAAAATCTGAAATTACTTTTAAAAGTCACAATTCGGTTTCCAGACGCTGTAATGTATTATTACAGAGTACACATTACTAATACTTAGTTATCACAGAGCACATTGCACTAATACTGAGTTGTTACCGAGCACAGTCTACTAATACTGAGTTATTACAGAGCACAGTGTACTAATACTGAGTTATTACAGAGCACAGTGTACTAATACTGAGTTATTACAAAGCACAGTGCACTAATACTGAGTTGTTACCGAGCACAGTCTACTAATACTGAGTTATTACAGAGCACAGTCTACTAATACTGAGTTGTTACAGAGCACAGTGTACTAATACTGAGCTGTTACCGAGCACAGTCTACTAATACTGAGTTATTACAGAGCACAGTGTACTAATACTGAGTTATTAAAGAGCACAGTCTACTAATACTGAGTTATTACAGAGCACAGTGTACTAATACTGAGTTATTGAAGAGCACAGTGTACTAATACTGAGTTATTAAAGAGCACAGTGTACTAATACTGAGTTATTACAGAGCACAGTCTACTAATACTGAGTTGTTACAGAGCACAGTCTACTAATACTGAGTTATTACAGAGCACAGTCTACTAATACTGAGTTGTTACAGAGCACAGTGTACTAATACTGAGCTGTTACCGAGCACAGTCTACTAATACTGAGTTATTACAGAGCACAGTGTACTAATACTGAGTTATTAAAGAGCACAGTCTACTAATACTGAGTTATTACAGAGCACAGTGTACTAATACTGAGTTATTAAAGAGCACAGTGTACTAATACTGAGTTATTAAAGAGCACAGTGTACTAATACTGAGTTGTTACAGAGCACAGTGTACTAATACTGAGCTGTTACCGAGCACAGTCTACTAATACTGAGTTATTACAGAGCACAGTGTACTAATACTGAGTTATTAAAGAGCACAGTCTACTAATACTTAGTTGTTACAGAGCACAGTGTACTAATACTGAGTTATTACAGAGCACAGTGTACTAATACTGAGTTGTTACAAAGCACAGTGTACTAATACTGAGTTATTACAGAGCACAGTGTACTAATACTGAGTTGTTACAGAGCACAGTGTACTAATACTGAGTTGTTACAGAGCACAGTGTACTAATACTTAGTTGTTACAGAGCACAGTGTACTAATACTGAGTTATTACAGAGCACAGTGTACTAATACTGAGTTGTTACAGAGCACAGTGTACTAATACTGAGTTGTTACAGAGCACAGTGTACTAATACTGAGTTATATAAGCGTAATCTCAACTAATGAAGTAATGGGATACTGGACTCATAGCTTGAATGACTAATTAAATGAAATATATTAATAATGCATGGCATAATCAAGCGGGCATTAGAATAAAACAGATTAAACGTATTTAGTTTCGAGGGGTGAATATTAATTACAATGGACCATTCAATGAGTACCCACGTGGAATAAGAGAGGAGTTAGGTTAATAATTAGTAATTACCGAATGAAATGTCATTACCGATAGGCAATATTGAAAATTACGTCCATTGATGTACTGAATCTAAGGGGAAAACTTCTACACAATTTTGAATATCACAACTAGACTAAATATTAAATGATTAGATCATTTTCTGTTTTGTATTCACCGCATGGTAATTGAGTATTTGCCCTAAAGTGATATGAAATACATTGATATTTGAGTAAATTATTCATTAAAATTTACAGTGAAATAAGTGAGTGAATTATGTAACCATATCCTTACTGTGCCGTATCTATAGTTTTGTGCATGCGTCACACTATCTATGCCATCACTGTGCCGTATCTACAGTTTTGTGATGTTCACCTCTGATACCGAAATTACATCCCTGACTTTTGTTAATTAAAAGAGAAAAGGCGGATTAATTTGTTAGGACGGAAAGATGCGACTGTGATATCATTCTAACACAGCGTATGGAGATCATAGGCAGATAAGTTAGGCAACACATTAATTAAATACTTTAGAATTTAGGGAATCGGGGTAAGTACTCAAATAACGGTTGTGATGTTGCTTTGACTGATATTAAAATATGAATTGAAAAGGTAACTATCTAAACATTTCCTCAAAAATCAGGGTGAATTTTAATATCAGTTTCACATTCCTAACCACAAGATAGAGCATGGCGCAGATTTATATGAAGATGATTCACAGTTTAGTTTTGAAATACACACATACGAACGCACTTCTGGGACCCTGCAATATTACATTACATACTCACTATACTATAAAGCGGGTTAAATAGTTATTTGTATAAAAAGTTTTGCCATAGTTGTTTGTACAGTGTACGGATGCCATGAAAGAAGAGGTATTTAACCCGCTAAATAGTATATAGAGTATTTAATCTAATATTGCTAAGGTATTCTCAAGTTAATATACCTTGAATATTGCAGGGTCCCAGAAGTGCATTCGTATGTACGCATTTGTTTATGCGCAGAAGAGTATAAAACTCGTAACAAGGCGCAGCATACCTTCTAAGTTACTATATCACTCACATGATTTACTGACACATACGTATGTAGGTACACACATAGATACAGATTATATTATGCAAGTCATGTCACACATTCATATGTTTAATATTATATGTATACACTTACAAGAACATTTAATATCATATATTGTAATAGATATAGTTACCTACTCTGTAATTCAATAGTGTAAAATTTATGCTTCTAGACACATTTTGAAATCTTTTTACAGGTTATCCCTTCACGGCAGAACATCTCCCTTCACGGCAGAACATCTCCCTTCACGGCACAACATCTCCCTTCACGGCAGAACATCTCCCTTCGCGGCATAACATATCCCTTCACGGCAGAACATCTCCCTTCACGGCAGAACATCTCCCTTCACGTCAGAACATATCCCTTCACGGCAGAACATCTCTCTTCACGGTAGAACATCTCCCTTCACGGCAGAACATCTCCCTTCACGGCAGAACATATCCCTTCACGGCAGAACATCTTTCTTCACGGTAGAACATCTCCCTTCACGGCAGAACATCTCCTTCACGGCAGAACATATCCCTTCACGGCAGAACATATCCCTTCACGGCAGAACATATCCCTTCACGGCAGAACATCTCCCTTCACGGAAGAACATCTCCTTCACGGCAGAACATCTCCTTCACGGCAGAACATCTCCCTTCACGGCAAAACATCTCTCTTCACAGCAGAACATCTCCCTTCACGGCAGAACATCTCCCTTCACGGCAGAACATCTCCCTTCACGGCAAAACATCTCCCTTCACGGCAAAACATCTCCCTTCACAGCAGAACATCTCCCTTCACGGCAGAACATCTCCCTTCACGACAGAACATCTCTCTTCACGGCAGAACATCTCTCTTCACGGCAAAACATCTCCCTTCACGGCAGAACATCTCCCTTCACGGCAGAACATCTCCCTTCACGGCAAAACATCTCCCTTCACAGCAGAACATCTCCCTTCACGGCAGAACATCTCCCTTCACGACAGAACATCTCTCTTCACGGCAGAACATCTCCCTTCACGGCAAAACATCTCCCTTCACAGCAGAACATCTCCCTTCACGGCAGAACATCTCCTTCACGGCAGAACATATCCCTTCACGGCAGAACATATCCCTTCACGGCAGAACATCTCCCTTCACGGAAGAACATCTCCTTCACGGCAGAACATCTCCTTCACGGCAGAACATCTCCCTTCACGGCAAAACATCTCTCTTCACAGCAGAACATCTCCCTTCACGGCAAAACATCTCCCTTCACAGCAGAACATCTCCCTTCACGGCAGAACATCTCCTTCACGGCAGAACATATCCCTTCACGGCAGAACATATCCCTTCACGGCAGAACATCTCCCTTCACGGCAGAACATCTCCCTTCACGGCAAAACATCTCCCTTAACAGCAGAACATCTCCCTTCACGGCAGAACATCTCCCTTCACGACAGAACAACTCTCTTCACGGCAGAACATCTCTCTTCACGGCAAAACATCTTCCTTCACAGCAGAACATCTCCCTTCACGACAGAACATCTCTCTTCACGGCAGAACATCTCTCTTCACGGCAAAACATCTTCCTTCACAGCAGAACATCTCCCTTCACGGCAGAACATCTCCCTTCACGGCAAAACATCTCCCTTCACAGCAGAACATCTCCCTTCACGGCAGAACATCTCCCTTCACGGCAGAACAACTCCCTTCACGGCAAAACATCTCCCTTCACGGCAGAACATCTCCCTTCACGGCAGAACATCTCTCTTCACGGCAAAACATCTCCCTTCACAGCAGAACATCTCCCTTCACGGCAGAACATCTCCCTTCACGGCAGAACATCTCCCTTCACGGCAGAACATCTCCCTTCACGGCAAAACATCTCCCTTCACAGCAGAACATCTCCCTTCACGGCAGAACATCTCCCTTCACGGCAGAACATCTCCCTTCACGGCAGAACATCTCTCTTCACGGCAAAACATCTCCCTTCACAGCAGAACATCTCCCTTCACAGCAGAACATCTCCTTCACGGCAGAACATCTCCCTTCACGGCAAAACATCTCCCTTCACAGCAGAACATCTCCCTTCACGGCAGAACATCTCCCTTCACGGCAGAACATCTCTCTTCACGGCAAAACATCTCCCTTCACAGTAGAACATCTCCCTTCGCGGCAGATTAGTTCCTTTGACTTTGCACCAGTAAATCACAGGACATTTTAAAGTGTCGCATTAGAATATACGGAGCAGTCAGGACAAAGATGGAGCGAAAATTAATGAGCAGAGCTGTGTAAATCTCTGTGTACCTGTATTATCTCTGTGTACCTGTATTATCTCTGTGTACCTGTATTATCTCTGTGTACCTGTATTATCTCTGTGTACCTGTATTATCTCTGTGTACCTGTATTATTTCTGTATACCTTTATTATATCTGTGTACCTTTATTATCTCTATGTACCTTTATTATATCTGTGTATTTACATTATCTATGTGCATTTACATTATCTATGTGTATCTACATTATCTCTGTAAAGCTGTATTATCTCTGTGTACCTTTATTATATCTGTGTTTTTACATTATCTATGTGTATCTACATTATCTCTGTAAAGCTGTATTATCTCTGTGTACATTTATTTCCAATTGTTCTTTTTATACTTTATATGCCATTACAAACACTATCAGAATTAATGGGTAAATGAGGTTGCAACTTCTTAAATAGACAGAGACTTATTTGCTGTATAAAACATCAGACACTGTGAAGAGTTCTCTGTTAAACCCCGGTTGCACCGCCCAAATTTTTGTTGGGGGCGTTCTTTGAACGGTGAGGAGAGTGGACCACATTACGGCAACGCTTTCCACCGTGCAAAAAACGGGAAAAATCGAAAACACGGGCGTTGCCATAGCGGTGCACCGCTGAAGCTGATGTTGCTATAGCGTTGGCTTAGCGGTAGCGAGAGTTGGTTTGACGGTGATGCGAGGTCAAATGCCGTATGCTGCTAAACCAACTTCAAACCACTGCCGAGCCAACTCCCGTATGCGTAGAACGCCGCTCTAAACGGATCGCTTTTACAGAAGTTTTGATAGATTTTTGATAGATGTTGATGGTTGAAGTTCATCATTTGGAAGCCTAGTCATACCGCAAGAACTTTGCTGGAACAATCCTAAATCAGTGATAAAAATTAACTGCCACTCGTTACCGTTCATCACAAGTTTGCCTCCTTTTAGGAAACGCCGCATACGCTGGACTATCGCTTATGGTCTCTTTCGACTCCGGCAAAGTTCACCACCTATCCAACAACGCCCAGTCAAAATTCTGCACTGCTAGATGCAAGTTGGCGGACGTTTGGGTCCGTTATTGCAAAGCAGAAATCTTGAACGCTGGGCCACTACACTGCTTCACCAGCTTTGCCCGAGCGGTGATTAAACGCTGCACAAGCTTTGGTGAGGCGGTTGTAAGCATTTTATGCGCGGACACAGGAATGCTGGAACGGAATCAGGCTTTGATGGAGCGATCCATTGGAGTGATGTACAATTGAACATACTATGGTTTGGCGTTGGTATGAAGATGAAGGTCGCACATTTCCATACGGCTTAATGAACGCTCGCTTCCTCTCGTTACCGTTAAAAGGTACACCGCTACGGCCCGCTCCTCACCGCTCGCAATATTTTGTGCAGCTCAAATATCGGAGCTGTAGGAGAGATTATAAGCGGTGGCTGAGCGCATACGGCATTGCTTTAACGGGAACCAACTTCTGGTGAACGATAATGAGCGGTGATGAATTTTTCACTGTTCAAGGAATGCCCAAACAAAGTTCGAGCGGTGTCACCGGGACTTTAGAACATCAGACACTGCAAAGATTACTCTGTAGAACAAAAGGGTAACTAATCATTTGCAAAGATACTCCAAATGTTAAAACAACAGTCAGTGAAGAACTATCTCTCAACAAACTATCTGTCATCAGGAAAAAAAAGATCCGACTTATTTAACTGATATACAAAGAACTTACTTAGCTGATGATAGAAATTAATTTAACTGATGGTTGATCTTATTTAACTGATGGTAGATCTAATTTAACAAATGATAGATCTAAATTAACTGATGATAGAACTTATTTAACAAATGATAGATCTAAATTAACTGATGATAGATCTTATTTTACTGATGGTAGATCTTATTTAACTGATGGTAGTCCTTATTTAACTGATGGTAGATACACACCCTAAACTTATTTTACTGATGGTACATCCTAAATTTGGCCAGGATTGACTCTGCAAATTTTAGACCAAAATGAATGAGAGAATTTTGCGGAATGAATTAGGTATATTTTTAGCCAGGGAGACAGATTGGACAGCTAGTAAACTTTTACTGGATAAACCTGACTGATACTTAAGGAAGAATGTAATGTTAATGGCAACTACACTTATAATTAATAAAGATTAGAACCTGTTAATATATTACAGTAATTATCATACAAGTCATTTTATAATATTTCCTAGTGATTTTTCTTGTTTTAAAGTCGTAGCACAAATTGGTATTAAATCAAACATAGATTATACAGTAGAACTCTTCAATAGTGAACTCCTCTATAGTGAACTAAGAGTAATAAGTAAGGGAACTACCCCGTACAGTGAACAAATTTCCTTTAGTTTGTCATAAAAGGCTATTATATCTCCAATACTGATGTTATTTATGGCAAACTGAAGAAAACTTGTTCACTACACGGAGCAGTTCTCTTACTCAGGACTCTACATTAACTTCACAGGATTCCACTATAGAGGAGTTCTACAATACTTGTTATTATTTATCTGCTCAGTTTTACATTATTATAGAGATGTTGACATTCTGCTTTTTAAATGGCACATTAAGTATCAATGGTATTTATATATTAAATAATTCACAACACAAAAAATACATAAGATAAACGATAATCCCTAAATCAATATACTTGTTATAACACAGTCTTTATTAAACTAATAAAATAGTTCATAGCTAATAATGTTCACTAGTCTTTTTGACTGCATTTCAATGTACAGAATAACTAAATAGAAAGACACAATGGCAGCTATATTGGATAGACCTGAGTCATGATCTTTGTCAGGCACCTTCACTCTACAGGCCACAGGACTGAGCTAATCTTTGCTCCACCAGTCAGGCAGTTTCAGGCCACAGGACTGAGCTAATCTTTGCACCACCAGTCAGGCAGTTTCAGGCCACAGGACTGAGCTAATCTTTAAGATAAATAAAGCCTAAAGAGACTCGGGAGGACATTTCCATACGCTGATTATAATCAAATTATAGGCAAGAGGCTCCACTAAATAATAGCATTAAAAACTTGCTATGTACAGTATGGAAAAGTGTATCAGTGAACATTTTCACAGTTCACTATTTTCACATTCACGAAGAGAAATGTTACGACTTGTAACTCTTGTAAATATTTAAAAATGGTCTGGGTACACGACGACAAATTCGTAACATTTGAAAATAGAAAATTAGAAACTGGGATTTGTGAAATTAGCAACATGCGGTGACTCTTTTCTCTGATAGTACATCATCACAGTAACTCTTTTCTCTGATAGTACATCATCAGAGTGACTCTTTTCTCTGATAGTACATCATCACAGTGACTCTTTTCTCTGATAGTACATCATCACAGTGACTCTTTTCTCTGATAGTACATCATCATAATGACTCTTTTCTCTGATAGTACATCATCACAGTGACTTTTTTCTCTGATAGTACATCATCACAGTGACTCTTTTCTCTGATAGTACATCATCACAGTGACTCTTTTCTCTGATAGTACATCATCACAGTGACTCTTTTCTCTGATAGTACATCATCACAGTGACTCTTTTCTCTGATAGTACATCATCACAGTGACTCTTTTCTCTGATAGTACATCATCACAGTGACTTTTTTCTCTGATAGTACATCATCACAGTGACTCTTTTCTCTGATAGTACATCATCACAGTGACTCTTTTCTCTGATAGTACATCATCACAGTGACTTTTTTCTCAGATAGTACATCATCACAGTGACTCTTTTCTCTGATAGTACATCATCACAGTGACTCTTTTCTCTGATAGTACATCATCACAGTGACTCTTTACTCTGATAGTACATCATCACAGTGACTCTTTTCTCTGATAGTAAATCATCACAGTGACTCTTTACTCTGACAGTACATCATCACAGTGACTCTTTTCTCAGATAGTACATCATCACAGTGACTCTTTTCTCTGATAGTACATCATCACAGTGACTCTTTTCTCTGATAGTACATCATCACAGTGACTCTTTTCTCTGATAGTACATCATCACAGTGACTCTTTTCTCTGATAGTACATCATCACAGTGACTCTTTACTCTGATAGTACATCATCACAGTGACTCTTTTCTCAGATAGTACATCATCACAGTGACTCTTTTCTCTGATAGTACATCATCACAATGACTCTTTTCTCTGATAGTACATCATCACAGTGACTCTTTTTTCTGATAGTACATCATCACAGTGACTCTTTTCTCTGATAGTACATCATCACAATGACTCTTTTCTCTGATAGTACATCATCACAATGACTCTTTTCTCACTATTTGCTATCCTATCTGCAAATATTGTGAGGTCATTTGACGTAAATAGGAAATTAAAAGCAGATTCTAAGGAAGTGATTTTCTGGTGGCAGAGAATGACTATTTAATCTCTACCCAATTGAAAGGCAACACTTAGTTTTCATAGAGCATTTTAATTGACAGCAGCAGGTAGATAATAATGAAAAACAGAGTGTTTTCATCGTTAAGAAGGATTTCTAAGATGAGCGAATAAAATGATCTACAAAATAAAATAAAAATGTTTAAATTGATTAAGTTAAAATAGATTTGTTGATTACATACTAGAACAAATATAATAAATGTGATATTAAATGATATTGAACAAATTATAATTACTAGTACAGTTCTTGTTGCTCATTCATTGAGTGTTCAATTAATATAATGGGTTTAAGATTATATTCAAATGCACACATATTTTAATCAAAATATTTTTTACTCTTAAGAATCTAAACTCTTATATTTCCAATTAATAATTCTCGTGTGACCCCCGCAGTGGTGATACTGCAGCAAATTATTAGTTTTCTTTTTCAATTAGTGTTTCTTTGATTTTTCTCTTATTTACACCAACTTTATGAAGCACTGTTGATAGAATGACTGTTTAACCCATTTTGTGACACACGGACAGACAGACGAATGCGGCTCTTATTATAGTATAGATTAAATTGCTATTTTTATATGATTATTAAACAATGCTATTAAATAATAAAGCAATTAAAAACGTATATATATCTAATGCGTAGTACAATTAATAGCAATGTATTCCTACCATACATTGGTAGTCTGGTAGTGTGACCTCAGTGAGGTCAACATTATCAGGGTCACAGCCCCATATAGAGCATTGAACAACAAATAGGGTAAAGCTACTACCTAGCGTCTTGAGAATATTCCCTAGTCATGTGTATCTATCTAACCCTTTAATCACAATTGTAGATAGGGACTTTACCCTATTTGACAGGCAGATGATATGCTTTAAAAAAGTAGTAATTTAGGTAGTTATTTTTTGTTCATTATGAAATAAACTGGTACAATAACTTATTTAATTCAAGTAAATTAAAATCTTACAGTCTTTTTTCAATCAAAATATTGATTGTTAAAAACAATGTGAAAAAAGAGACTTAGAAGAAGTAGTCCGACAACAAAGGTAACAAAGTCACTAATCTACATTCGGGGTTTACGCTCATGAATGCAGAAAAGATACTTCGTGTCACTAGCATCATCACGTTAGGAAGAGGAAAATGAAGAGGTGACAGTGAATGATACACATTTTTAAACAGCGTGAAAAAATTAGATTGGAATTTACAAAATTCAAATTACAAAAGAGCGGATACCCCAAACTAACCTATTATCCACATACAAGATATTAATCACTTCTGTTGTGACGTAAAATAATCCGTAAACTAATGTAAGAAAGAGCTTCGGCAGAATGAAGTAATTTATTGATTTTTTTATAATTTCCATGAAACTAAATTAAGGTTGTAGAGCACATTTCAAGTAATTTCAGCTTTAGTTATTATGTACCCAATTTTTTAGGATATTCATTTAATAATTTCCTCACTTCTAACTGAATTTAATTCCACTACATGATGATGAATCAAGAACAGAAAGTTGGAGAAAAGAGACTAGGGTTGTTACAATATGCTTTTAAAATCATAGATCTTAGGAATATCATAGACTAAACGAAATGGTATCGAATACTCTATACCGCTGTTGTCGAACCATTCAATACTCTTTAATTCTCTCCGTGTATAATATTTTCAGTATCTATGATTTTAAAAGCATATTATCTCAACCCTGCTGATATCATACAAACTGCTTACATAATAGTTGATCAAAAGGTAATTAGAGGCAGGCAGACATTTCACATGACGTTTGTAAACTTACGAGCTTTGATGTAAATGATGCTACAATATTAGCTATTAGCTTCTATTTACGGATGATAATTCCAATAGGCTTTTCTTTCTTTCTGTGCAGATGTTCAAAGAGACATCTGTCTGATGTTCAAAGAGACATCTGTCTGATGTTCAAAGAGACATCTGTCTGATGTTCAAAGAGACATCTGTCTGATGTTCAGGCAAAGTAAAGTGTACGAACAAGGCGTGAGTAAATATATCAGACTGCAAAGATGGCGGTTTGCCGGGATTTAGGGCTCGTGTATAAGCTGGCAAGGCTTTTTAAAGATTACTTATTTGATAGGAGGTGTGAAGGAGGTGTGACACTATACAGACACTTTGTTACTTATTTGATAGGAGGTGTGACACTATACAGAAACTTTGTTACTTATTTGATAGGAGGTGTGACACTATACAGACACTTTGGTTTGTTCACTCAAGGGGAAAATAGTACCCGTGAAACAGCTTCAAATTTGCTAATTTAGGGAACTGTTTAATGATGAACAGATTTTCTTAGAGAAACAATATGAAAAAAAGACAGAAAACCATGTAATACAATAAAAACTTTATATATTTTTGAATTACAAAATAACTTGAATGGTAAGATAATAATATCTTAAAGTTGACATTAAAATTCAAAATATAAAGGATATAGCATTCACATTTTCATAAAGATGTGGAACATTACGTATCGGTGGAAAATTAACCGAAGTTCAGTAATTGAAATTTAGATTAAAATGGTATAAGAACGTTAACAATATACTGGGCAAATGCAGTACTTTTTTAAAACAGCTTATATAATGAGTAATTTTTATTATATAACTATTCGAAGATTGTCAGCAGTTTTTATGTTGTGTTCTAAGAAATGGTGTTTGCTCATTGAAAAACATGTTTAAACCTGCCAGAACAAAACATGTTTGTATGTCGAGTGAGCATTGCCGTGATATCAGAGTGAAATATCGGACATTGGGGGTCATTAATTGACCCCCTGCCAGGTCAGAAAATATTCATGAAGTTTGCAGTACAACAAACTAGTGGATACAACAAACTACATAAAGCCCGTTTTTGTTAGGTAACTTGTTGGTAACTTAGTTTAAAAACGGGGGCTTATATCCGTACCCCGAGCCCCCCTGTCAGTTCATTAAACAATCATGAAGTGTGCAGTATCTACAACAAACTAGCGGATACAAGAAACTACATTAAATGATGAAATCGAATAAGGGATTACATCATACTAGTTAGTATTAGAAATAAAATTAAAAAAGATAGGAATATAAAATTAAATGAATGACTGAAAGAAATGATTTCATTATTTCTTTTTAGGTTTAGTTATTAATTGAGTATTTATAATTTTATTTTTATAATTTTATTTTTATAATTTTTTTATATAATTTATAAGATTTATAATCTATATATTTGTAATTTTTATTTTAATAAAAAAAGAGAGATGTAATTGTCGGATTAATTGTGCGTCGGACAAATGAGAAGTCCAAACCTCAAATTAATATTCTAAGAATATTCCCTCGATATCGCAACCTCCCCTCAATGTCCGACATAACACTCCCATATCGCGGCAATGTTCACTGGGCATTACAAATGCGATTACAACTGAATATTCCCGCGATAGATAATTATTCTTTGTATCGATTGTGAATTAAGAAAGGATGTTCTCTGAATATTTGTGTTACATCGTTAATATGAATTCTACCCAGACTACAGTTCAGTATAACCACGGCACTAACTAGTTTGTAGAACGTGATTTGACATAGTGACGTAATTGATAGACAACAAATAGTAATTGATATCTTTAATCATTATTGAATATAAACAAATGACTACATTTACCAATAAGGCACGCTAATGTTATCATCGGAGTCTGTCTATATTTAATGTCCTTTATGTGTAGGAATTATGTGTAGGGGTGTATTAAATTTTTATATCACGAATGGTTTAGTGTTAAAATTACTAAAGTTATCTTTAATGCGACGACAGTGCGAGTGATAAAAAGAGAGTCTGTACTTGCTAGAGTAAAAAAGGCGGAAAATGAAGGGTATCTTTGCGTGGTTTATTATACTACCTCACGCTTCAATATTGTCTACAAAGCACAAACTTCTTCAGACAGTTGTGAAGTTTGACTCTCTGAAGACTTAGAGGCAATAAAGGCTTCAAAGTCCACTGTGCTGGGACTTTGTTCTACTTTTTCCATCTCTATTACACAATATATACACCATTGTTATAATTAATTGTTTGAAGTTATTATGCAATGGGAATTAAGGTGTTTATTTACTTATTTATTATATTTAATCTCTCTTTTAATTTAACAGGCAGGAACTTCAAATAGAATTCAGTAGAGATTTACCGTCTGCTTCGGAATACATGACTAAATCTATAACTTCTAAAGGAGAAAATACAAAGGATTTTGAAGAAGAAGACAGGAAATTTGCTTCACGAACCAAATTCATATTCGGTGGCAGTGTTTACAATGCAGAAAAGCTACTCCGTGAATGTAGAGTCACTCATAACGTATGTGACGAAAACGAATTGTTGCTTTGCACTCACTGATATAAGAGGAAAATGAAGAGGTGATAGTAAATGAAGTATATAAATGCGAGATTTCACAACCAAAATCTCAAAGACTTTGTACAATATAACCCGTTGGTGCTGAGCCGAGTGTATTGTTACAAATATAAAGTCCATGGACCAAATTACAACAGTTCGGGCCCCAATAGCTACCACCCCTTCCAATGACCACAGGCAGCTTCAAGGTAGAGCCCAGAAATTACCTAATACATTCATTAGCAAAATATAATAACATTTTCACCATTAATTTCATAAGTTCATCTGCTCCATGTTTTCTGTTTCAGATGAGTGGTTCAGTATCGCCCCAAGCTCCTCTCTGTCTTTTACTGCAGTAATTCAGTTCTAGAATTAGGCTCATAATACGTAACATTGGAGGCACATCTACCATTTCACTGCTGTACTTTACACTCATTTATTGCACTGAAATAAACACAGAAATAATGAGAGTAAATCTGTGTAGAAATATTGCACTAATATATTTCTATTTTGTAAATTATTTCTATATTTTAGTTGATGGTAAATAGAAAATATTTTACACTTTGCAAAGATATTAAAATAAACAAAAAGAGAAAATTATTCTAAAATACGTGGATTTAATTTTAATTTTAGAAGGGATTTAACGTCCGCTTCGGAAGCAAAGGCATAAAATATGTAGAATGTAGAATTTAAAATACATCACACTGTCTATTATATAATTCACGCTATTGTCAGTAGCTATACACTCTAACTAACTCATCACACTGTCTATTGTATAATTCACGCTATTGTCAGTAGCTATACACTCTAACTAACTCATCAAGCTGTCTATTATATAATTCACGCTATTGTCAGTAGCTATACACTCTAACTAACTCATCACGCTGTCTATTGTATAATTCACGCTATTGTCAGTAGCTATACACTCTAACTAACTCATCACGCTGTCTACTGTATAATTCACGCTATTGTCAGTAGCTATACACTCTAACTAACTCATCACGCTGTTTACTGCATCACTCACGCTATTGTCAGTATCTGTACACTCTAACTAACTCATCACGCTGTCTACTGCATCACTCACGCTATTGTCAGTATCTGTACACTCTAACTAACTCATCACGCTGTCTACTGCATCACTCACGCTATTGTCAGTAGCTTTACACTCTAACTAACCCATCACGCTGTCTACTGCATCACTCACGCTAAATATTAAATAAATGGTCGGTAAGAGAGTAGAGCTCTGTTAGCAGTTTCAGTTATTTTCGTGGTTTGACATTCAACTCTAAGATTTACAGCAAGGGGAGGGAAAGCTATATATTGTTTCTCACACTCACCACCTCGTCTATAAACCAGGGAAACAAATAGCGATGCGAATATTAAGGAGTAGAATGGGGTATTGGGACTAGTTACATGGACCATGTAACAAAGGAAGGGATATAACCTGTCTTGTAACTTTAAAGTGATGGGAAAATGATTAGTGGTAACAGTTATAATTTCTAAAATAATATCAATTTCAGAGAAAATTAACAGTCATATATAAGTAAACATGTGATAGTATCAGCATCCTATATTGCCTATATCTTGAAAACAATATTTATATCATTACCCATGCATTTCGGTTGTGACAATATGCGTATATTATCATAGATTTTAGGAATATCATTGACGAAACAAAATACAATGGTATCGAATACTGTATACCGTTGGTTTAGAGTGATTCAATACTGTTTATTTCTCTCCGTCTATAATATTTTCAGGATCTATGATTTTAAATGCATATTGTCACAACCCTAGACTTATTAATCAAGTAAAGTTAGTAAAGATAGATATAATTACAGGGTGGCATTCAAAGACAGTGTTTCTTAAACTTTGGTTAGTTTCTTCTCACTTTACCCATTTCAACAATTTCATTACCTTGTACCAAGTTTCTTGGAATATGCAAGGATAAAAACTGCTGTTAATAATATTGTTAATATAGTTAATAATAAATATTACGAAGTGGCTATAGTTTAATAATATAAAGAGTAAAATATTACAAGAAAGTAAGTGTAACACTATCTACAGTACCCAGCTTAGGGTAATTTAGCAACAGTTTAAGAAACACTGGTCATTTTACCCCACAATTTCCCTAGATTCTTAACGAGGCTTTCGGACAGAGTTTTTAGTGTCCAGCGGATAAAAGAGATCATTTCGACCGTCATTTTTTACGATAGAAAGTTTTCCTCTAATGTGCACTTTAATTTAATATGTTTATTGATTTGGAAGTTATTAACCCTGTAAGTCCTGACGGCATTTTGGATACCAAACGATGCAGTTTTTTGGCGGGTTCGATAATTGCTATGATTGTAGCGCTTATGGATGCAGAAAAGCTACTCAGAGTTACAATATATGTAACATCAATGTGATTTCCTTATGGCTCTTCAAAAAATAATCATAGATTATCTAAATGACAAAATCAAAGTATGTAGAATAAGGGTGATTAAAGTAAATGCTACATAGTTAGTCCTTTTCGTTGATATTGTCAGTACAAGTTTACATTTCGCCTCTAAACTGACTGCACATACATTACTAATGTTAATGATGTTTATTGTAACACAAGGGAGAAGCTTAGACATGTTAGACCATTGAGTGGTGAGTTAAAGAAGTGATTAGATAACTTAGGGAGTTAGATACAGGCACTGAAGTGAGTTAGATACAGACACTAAAGTGAGTTAGATACAGGCACTAAAGTGAGTTAGATACAGGCACTAAAGTGAGTTAGATACAGGCACTAAAGTGAGTTAGATACAGGCACTAAAGTGAGTTAGATACATGCACTAAAGTGAGTTAGATACAGGAACTAAAGTGAGTTAGATACATGCACTAAAGTGAGTTAGATACATGCACTAAAGTGAGTTAGATACAGACACTAAAGTGAGTTAGATACAGGCACTAAAGTAAGTTAGATACAGGCACTAAAGTGAGTTAGATACAGGCACTAAAGTGAGTTAGATACAGGCACTAAAGTGAGTTAGATACATGCACTAAAGTGAGTTAGATACAGACACTAAAGTGAGTTAGATACAGGCACTAAAGTGAGTTAGATACAGGCACTAAAGTGAGTTAGATACAGGCACTAAAGTGAGTTAGATACAGGCACTAAAGTGAGTTAGATACATGCACTAAAGTGAGTTAGATACAGGCACTAAAGTGAGTTAGATACATGCACTAAAGTGAGTTAGATACAGGCACTAAAGTGAGTTAGATACATGCACTAAAGTGAGTTAGATACAGGCACTAAAGTGAGTTAGATACAGGCACTAAAGTGAGTTAGATACAGGCACTAAAGTGAGTTAGATACATGCACTAAAGTGAGTTAGATACAGACACTAAAGTGAGTTAGATACAGACACTAAAGTGAGTTAGATACAGGCACTAAAGTGAGTTAGATACAGGCACTAAAGTGAGTTAGATACAGGCACTAAAGTGAGTTAGATACATGCACTAAAGTGAGTTAGATACATGCACTAAAGTGAGTTAGATACATGCACTAAAGTGAGTTAGATACAGGCACTAAAGTGAGTTAGATACAGGCACTAAAGTGAGTTAGATACATGCACTAAAGTGAGTTAGATACAGGCACTAAAGTGAGTTAGATACATGCACTAAAGTGAGTTAGATACAGGCACTAAAGTGAGTTAGATACATGCACTAAAGTGAGTTAGATACAGGCACTAAAGTGAGTTAGATACATGCACTAAAGTGAGTTAGATACAGGCACTGAAGTGAGTTAGATACAGGCATTAAAGTGAGTTAGATACATGCACTAAAGTGAGTTAGATACATGCACTAAAGTGAGTTAGATACAGGCACTAAAGTGAGTTAGATACATGCACTAAAGTGAGTTAGATCCATGCACTAAAGTGAGTTAGATACATGCACTAAAGTGAGTTAGATACAGGCACTAAAGTGAGTTAGATACATGCACTAAAGTGAGTTAGATACATGCACTAAAGTGAGTTAGATACATGCACTAAAGTGAGTTAGATACAGGCACTAAAGTGAGTTAAGTTAACTAAAATAACTCTTATCTGAAAATACAGTAATATCATCCAAACTAATTCGTATCAATAATTAATTAATTAATGTTTATTTATTATATTTATCAAAATAGATCCAGATCTCCCTCTGTAAATCGTCAATTCGATCTACATTTTGAACAGTTGAATTAAAAGTTTATAATTTGAAATGGAAAATACATTTTAATTGATAGAATTTTCACTTATTGATGCAATCGGAACTTTCCCATTTTGTTGATATTGTAAAAATCTTCTGTTAAGTACAGACAGTACTATCTTGTGTCAAGTACACAGTACCATCTTGTGTCAAGTACAGACAGTACCATCTTGTGTCAAGTACAGACAGTAGCGTCTTGTGTCAAGTACAGACAGTACCATCTTGTGTCAAGTACAGACAGTACCATCTTGTGTCAAGTGCCAGTACCATCTTGTGTCAAGTGCCAGTACCATCTTGTGTCCAGTAGATACAGTACCATCTTGTGTCAAGTGCAGACAGTACCATCTTGTGTCAAGTACAGACAGTACCATCTTGTGTCAAGTACAGACAGTACCATCTTGTGTCCAGTACATACAGTACCATCTTGTGTCAAGTGCAGACAGTACCATCTTGTGTCAAGTACAGACAGTACCATCTTGTGTCAAGTACAGACAGTACCATCTTGTGTCAAGTACAGACAGTACCATCTTGTGTCAAGTACAGACAGTACCATCTTGTGTCAAGTACAGACAGTACCATCTTGTGTCAAGTACAGACAGTACCCTCTTGTGTCAAGTACAGACATTACCATCTTGTGTCAAGTACAGACAGTACCCTCTTGTGTCAAGTACTGACAGTACCATCTTGTGTCAAGTACAGACAGTACCATCTTCTGTCAAGTGCCAGTACCATCTTGTGTCAAGTACAGACAGTACCATCTTCTGTCAAGTGCCAGTACCATTTTGTCTTTACTTTTCACCCTAATGTTCTGTCCACACGGCCACACAATTCCCTTCAAGTTGCCGATAATTGCATTCGTTTCCAGAGAGGTTAGTACTACCTGATGTCAGTCTTACAACTACAAATGACTCTCCAATGAAAGTTTCTAAGTTTTCCCTAATGGAATGGCTGAACTCTGGCGGCAATCGCTTGTACTACTTCTACTATCAACTAGAATGGCATCACACAATTGCTGAACTTACAAAATAATTCGAGTGAAATAATGAACCAGAAGGTTTCAGAGCGTCAAACATTGGAATACAAGAGCTGTGGACAGTTAGGAGTTTACATGAATTATATACTTAGCCATTAGTTAACAACAATTTAATTAATTTATATTGCTAGTAAATATACACATGTTATTTTTCAATCGAATAAGTATCGATGTCACTACTCAATTTCAAGTTGATGAAAATGTTATGAAATAGTGAGTGCTTTTGAGAAATTTAAACTCTTTCAAATTAGTTCGAAACTCAATATTGCTATCGTCACCTTTTCGAAAGATAATTAAGTTGCTAAGAGTATTGCATAAGCAACTGCATTATGCTGTGTGATGCTCTCTTTGAAATGTTTTTACCCTACACTGCGGAGTTACAGAAAGCAAAGGGAGAGTGCAGCCAAGCAAAGGGGAAGTGCAGTCAAAAGTCATTGAAGTGAGGGTACTCTGGTCCAAAGGATTTCTCTGCCATCACACTTCACTGGATGGAGACCCTTCATCGTATGACAGTTTTCTCTTCACTGAATGGTTACCCTTCATCATATCACAGTTTTCTCTTCACTGAAAGGTGTTTCATCCTATCACGGTGTTTCATCCTATCGATATAACTGCCTGTATGGAAATCACCAAAAAGTTTCCACCTGTCTGGAAACTTTTCATTCAGCCACTGTCTGACATTTCTTGACCAATGAGGTGAAACCTCATCTAGCATAAAGAAAAAATTCTGAATCTGGTGAAATCGAAAAAGCGGGCCACAAGTCAGACTGGAGTAAATGGAGATATGTATCACCGTTAACATTTGTATCACTGAAAACGGAACCGAAAATTCACACATCCCACATGGTCGCCCACACGGTTATTCGAAGTTTCTCTCCAGGGAGAGTTAGTCGTGCACCAGTAACGACAATTGTGAGTGTTTACCTCACCGTGGACATGGAAATGTGTTTCACCAGAAAACATTAGGTGCTGAAGGAAATCCTTCAACAAATGCCGTTCTCGTTGAATGGTCGTTTGCGTTAAGTTCTCGAAGAATTCTGAGTTTATATGAGTGGAATTTATGTCTCTTCAACATTCGTTGAACTGATCCTTGACTAATATTGAAGAAATATTCAGCTAAAGTCTTGGGATTATAATTGAAATTGTTCTGTTTTCAAAAACAGTTGGTTGCTATTCTCTTGATTTCTCCTCTGTTTTAAAACAAACCGAATTCAAATCAACCCAATAATGATTAGGTTATTTAGCTGTAGAATGTTGCTCTATGATTCTCAACGCTGCATTTCTATCTTCCTACATTAATACAGATAACCCGAAAACTGCTGACTTGGCAGAATGTACACAGTGTTTTCGTCACAATTCTAATGAGTTAATTCGATTCTCTCGCAATATTCTGAAGAGATATAAGGTTACACGGAAAGTCTTTCCTTGAGAGCCAAACAAAATAATTTGGTAATTCAATTGGAGAGTAAAACATTCGCCAAGTTTTCCTCTCCGAAATAAGATGACTTTTCAATGATTTCAATTTTGGAAAGTGTCCGAAAGACACATAACCAACTGAATAGGAATGAATGCATGAATAATTTGATGAAATGATATGTTGGTCTAGAAAAAGCAGGGCAGCTTTACCGCAGTACTATGGCCGTTTGAGGGCAGAACTACAGGTATATTGATATTCGGTTTTTGTTCTTAAAAGTTTCAAATTCACTCTTTAAATCAAGAAATGTTTTATTCTAATTAATCAATGGACTTTAAAATAGAAAACTGCAAACAATGTACAACATCAACAGTAGACTATCACTCTATGGTAATTCCAAGTAACTGCCAAACAGTTATTGGCCATTAAAGCTACTTAATGAGCACTAAATTATATTTACTCTCACGCCTTAAAGGGTATAAAATAGGATTAATGACAATGTAAACTTCTCTTACATTCCATTACAATATATTATCTAAACGGCATCATTTCATATTTTACAGAGGAATCGCAGTTTATATTTTCCATTTGCTATCATGATATATAAAAGTGACAATAACAATCAAAGCTATTATAGAGCTATAGCTACAAAGAAAATAACAGTACATTATTGTATGCCTTTGTCACGACTTTTATTCTCAAATGTTACTCTTTTGAAGCGTAGCTTCTGTCGTATGTTTACTCGTCGATACGCTATTTACCGGAATATTATTACGCTATTTACCGGAATATTATTACGCTATTTACCGGAATATTATTACACTATTTACCAGAATATTATTACGCTATTTACCGGAATATTATTACGCTATTTACCAGAATATTATTACGCTATTTACCGGAATATTATTACGCTATTTACCGAAATATTATTAAGCTATTTACCGGAATATTATTAAGCTATTTACCGGAATATTATTACGCTATTTACCGGAATATTATTACGCTATTTACCGGAATATTATTACGCTATTTACCAGAATATTATTACGCTATTTACCAGAATATTATTACGCTATTTACCGGAATATTATTACGCTATTTACCAGAATATTATTACGCTATTTACCAGAATATTATTACGCTATTTACCGGAATATTATTACGCTATTTACCGAAATATTATTAAGCTATTTACCGGAATATTATTAAGCTATTTACCGGAATATTATTACGCTATTTACCGGAATATTATTACGCTATTTACCGGAATATTATTAAGCTATTTACCGGAATATTACTACGCTATTTACCGGAATATTATTACGCTATTTACCGGAATATTAATACGCTATTTACCGGAATATTATTACGCTATTTACCGGAATATTATTGCGCTATTCACCGGAATATTATTACGCTATTTACCGGAATATTATTACGCTATTTACCGGAATATTATTACACTATTTACCGGAATATTATTACGCTATTTACCGGAATATTATTACGCTATTTACCGGAATATTATTACGCTATTTACCGGAATATTAATACGCTATTTACCGGAATATTATTACGCTATTTACCGGAATATTATTAAGCTATTTACCGGAATATTATTACGCTATTAACCGGAATATTATTACGCTATTTACCGGAATATTATTACGCTATTTACCGGAATATTATTACGCTATTTACCGGAATATTAATACGCTATTTACCGGAATATTATTACGCTATTTACCAGAATATTATTACGCTATTTACCGGAATATTACTACGCTATTTACCGGAATATTACTACGCTATTTACCGGAATATTATTACGCTATTTACCGGAATATTAATACGCTATTTACCGGAATATTATTACGCTATTTACCGGAATATTATTACGCTATTTACCGGAATATTATTACGCTATTTACCGGAATATTATTACGCTATTTACCGGAATATTATTACGCTATTTACCGGAATATTATTACGCTATTTACCGGAATATTAATACGCTATTTACCGGAATATTATTACGCTATTTACCGGAATATTATTACGCTATTTACCGGAATATTATTACGCTATTTACCGGAATATTATTACGCTATTTACCGGAATATTAATACGCTATTTACCGGAATATTATTACGCTATTTACCGGAATATTATTAAGCTATTTACCGGAATATTATTACGCTATTTACCGGAATATTAATACGCTATTTACCGGAATATTATTACGCTATTTACCGGAATATTAATACGCTATTTACCGGAATATTATTACGCTATTTACCGGAATATTAATACGCTATTTACCGGAATATTATTACGCTATTTACCGGAATATTATTACGCTATTTACCGGAATATTATTACGCTATTTACCGGAATATTATTACGCTATTTACCGGAATATTATTACGCTATTTACCGGAATATTATTACGCTATTTACCGGAATATTATTACGCTATTTACAGGAATATTATTACGCTATTTACCGGAATATTATTACGCTATTTACCGGAATATTATTGCGCTATTCACCGGAATATTATTACGCTATTTACCGGAATATTATTACGCTATTTACCGGAATATTATTACACTATTTACCGGAATATTATTACGCTATTTACCGGAATATTATTACGCTATTTACCGGAATATTATTACGCTATTACCGGAATATTATTATGCCTAAATTTTATAGAGATTGAGTGGTGGGGGTGAGAAATTGGGGAGGAGGGGCACAGTGCCTTCTTCCCTTCACTAATATCTTCACATGATTTCTGTTTCCAAAATTCAATTCTCCATAGCTAAAAAAATGAATATCCATGATCTATTGTGAAGTGGTCTATGTACCTGTAGCAGTGTGTCCAGTAGTGCCTATAGTGTCTGTGTTTTGCAAGTGTTGTTCAGGTGCGCATTACACTGACATGTCTCTCACTCATGAAAACAAGGAGTCATTGATGGGAGAGAGGACATGTGAAGGTGAGGGGACTTACTAGAGGTACATGATGTGCAGTGAGAGGGAAATGTGAGTGGGAGAGATGATATGTGATGAGCAGTGAGAGTGAATGAGAGGTGATGAAGAGAATCATTTATCGATTGTATTATGTGATTGACCTTTTGTAACCTTAAATATGTTGAATCTATTGATTAAATGACTAATAAAGGTCCCCACAAAGTAACTTTTTATTGTTTTAATTAATGAGTCTAATTATTTACAATCATTTTGCTGCAAACCCCATGAAATTTGATAGCATATATTTGATCTTATATGGTTTTAAAAATTTTATAATCAAAATTCTATAAAACCTGTTTTACTTCCGACTTACTAATTTTCAGTCGGAAGAAAAAGAATGTACACCATTTGTTTTGAATGTCAGCAAGTAGCTATAATTAATTCAATATTAATATTCATGTAAAGGTGTAAAATTGGAGAAATTTATTATAGAAACGTTTATATACTTCAGGAAATAATTAGAATCTTAAACGAAGGCCGAAACTACATTGCTCGTTTCTAAAATTCAAATTTGAAATCAAGAAAAAGAGTACAACCTTTTTCTCCAGCGTCAGATTAGTGTAACGTACAATTGTTGCACACAGAGTATTAAGAATTTAAACAGCATATGGAATAATATGTACTAAACCGAAATGTTAGCGGTTTGCAGAATAATGATCCTAGACCTTCTATAGTTCTATAATATTAAATAATGAAATAAAAAATCCAGATCCTTGAGAAGACCATTAATAAATTCAAACTGTTATGACATTAATATGAAAGTGAATAATTGTAATAGAGCAGCTCTTTGACAGTAATTATTTTTGTAACTCTTAATGTAATTTAAGATTTTTTTCATTGTTCAAATGGGTTGTGGTCAGCAAAAATATTTGACAGTTTGTGGAAATCTATTACCAAGTCAGGGTTTGCTAACCTTTTCTCATGAACACCCGATACAGGATGGGACGGTGGGGGAATAAATAGGGTTGTGACAATATGCTTTCAAAAACTTAGATCACGAATATATTATTTACTAAGAGAATTAAAAAGTATTGAATCATTCTTAACCAGTTGTCTATAGTATTCGATACCATTAAATTTCGTTTATGATATTCCTAAGATCTATGATTTTAAAATCACATTGTCACAACCCTAGCAATTACAATTGAGACTCCCCGTGGATCTATTTTTTCTGTGGTCACCTCTTCAGATATATTGATCTTTTGTCTTAATTCGAATGTGTTTTTGCTGCTCTGACAGAAATTAATGAGGTGGTTAGGAAATAGTTGAGGAGTTATTTTGAATTAGTGACTTGTCATTGGTTTGAGGGTAAAATTGGAGACGGTTCTCTGGTGGTTGAGGACCAATAGAATTAGGAGTAATGAGAGGAGGGCTACAAGAGGAGCTTGAGAAAGATCTCTGGAGTATATAACCGGAAAATTGCATTCAGGAAGGTCTCCCATACCCTAGAAAGAGTAATTCCATTTTTCAAACACTCATGCAAGGGGAAGATTGCATCTAACCCCCGGCCTGGGTAGACAATTTCTAGACTTAGTGGATGAAAATCTCCATGCAACCTAGGTGAGGAATTTGGACCTGGACGAGTCATCACCACCCCTCCCCTTCCCCTACCCCCAAGAGCTTAGTGTGAACAGTGTTCTTACCGGAGAAGAATTAAATCCCCCAACCTCCAATGTTAGACCCCATGTTGTAAGTTAAGCCCATAGACAGGCATTTAGTTATTCAATTATAGAGCACAGTTAATTTTGTACTTAGTAACTTATGTCTGATTACTTAATTAGAATACATTTCATTTAAACTCTTTGATTTTTATTGTCCTTTCGATCTGGTATGATAATGAATTTTGATGAGATTTAATGAAATGAAAAATTTGATTACTTAATTAAACCAGTGATTCTTAAAGTGGGGTGCCCGGCACCCCTTTGAGGCATGAATTGTTTGTATATAAGGGTGCCTAGGATTTATTATGGAATTTAATTTTCCTTACATAAATAAATAAGTTTGCATATAATATAAACAAAGCATTCAGTTTCATTATTTTTTCAGTTTAAATTGTCACACCGTAGTATCCAAATATACAGCATTATAATTGTAGCTTTTCAATCTATTTCAATGCAATAAAATGCTCTGGGGGTGCCTGAGAAAAATGCTTCAAAAACCACTGATTTAAACGATAAACTGAACAAACTGACTTTTGTCTAGGTACGAATATTAACCCACTCTGTTAAATGGCTCTCAGCATTAATTAATTACACCGCTATACCAAGTCAAAGAACGAATTACTGATTACTTTGTAGAAAATATTTGGGAAAATAAGGCTCAAACATAGAAATGAATAAAAAAAATTGGACCTACAAGATATTAGATTCAAATATGTTCTAATTGCCTCTCCTAACTCACTAGTCACTAACTCACTAGTCACTAACTCACTAGTCACTAACTCACTACCTCACTAGTCACTAACTCACTAGTCACTAACTCACTAGTCACTAACTCACTACCTCACTAGTCACTAACTCACTAGTCACTAACTCACTACCTCACTAGTCACTACCTCACTAGTCACTAACTCACTAGTTACTACCTCACTAGTCACTACCTCACTAGTCACTAACTCACTAGTCACTAACTCACTAGTCACTAACTCACTAGTCACTAACTCACTAGTCACTAACTCACTAGTCACTAACTCACTAGTCACTAACTCACTAGTCACTAACTCACTAGTCACTACCTCACTAGTCACTACCTCACTAGTCACTACCTCACTAGTCACTAGTCACTAACTCACTAGTTACTACCTCACTAGTCACTACCTCACTATTCACTACCTCACTAGTCACTAGTCACTAACTCACTAGTTACTACCTCACTAGTCACTACCTCACTATTCACTACCTCACTAGTCACTACCTCACTATTCACTACCTCACTAGTCACTACCTCACTAGTCACTACCTCACTAGTCACTACCTCACTAGTCACTACCTCACTAGTCACTACCTCACTAGTGCAATGCAGCAAGTTAGCAGTGGGTGCATATTAAATGCATTGTTTTGTCCCGCTTGTTAGAACTTCACATTTCATTTATTGAAGCAAGAGAGTAATTAATATAGCAGAGTTCATTAGGAGAGAGCGGGGAGTTTTAGTGAGTTATTCACCAGCTGTGGTGAGTTATTTACCAGCTGTGGTAGGTTATTCACCAGCTGTGATGAGATATTCACAAGCTGTGGTGAGTTATTCACCAGCTGTGGTGAGTAACCTTTTCTTTTAGTGAGTTCCTAATAACAATTTTTTGAATTTTCTCGGATCACTTTACTGGAAAATATTTTCAATTCGGAAAACTGAAGGAAAATCTTCGAAAATTCGTCCGTGAGGTAAAAAAAATAACAAAAATGATGACTATTTGTTCTCTCCTACAATGGGTTTAACATCTACTGCAATGGGTTTAACATCTACAACAATGGGTTTAACATCTACAACAATGGGTTTAACATCTACTGCAATGGTTTTAACATCTACTGCAATGGATTTAACATCTACTGCAATGGGTTTAACATCTACAACAATGGGTTTAACATCTACTGCAATGGGTTTAACATCTACTGCAATGGGTTTAACATCTACTGCAATGGGTTTAACATCTACTGCAATGGGTTTAACATCTACTGCAATGGGTTTAACATCTACTGCAATGGGTTTAACATCTACTGCAATGGGTTTAACATCTACTGCAATGGGTTTAACATCTACTGCAATGGGTTTAACATCTACTGCAATGGGTTTAACATCTACTGCAATGGGTTTAACATCTACTGCAATGGGTTTAACATCTACAACAATGGGTTTAACATCTACTGCAATGGGTTTAACATCTACAACAATGGGTTTAACATCTACTGCAATGGGTTTAACATCTACTGCAATGGGTTTAACATCTACTGCAATGGGTTTAACATCTACTGCAATGGGTTTAACATCTACAACAATGGGTTTAACATCTACTGCAATGGGTTTAACATCTACAACAATGGGTTTAACATCTACTGCAATGGGTTTAACATCTACAACAATGGGTTTAACATCTACTGCAATGGGTTTAACATCTACTGCAATGGGTTTAACATCTACTGCAATGGGTTTAACATCTACTGCAATGGGTTTAACATCTACTGCAATGGGTTTAACATCTACTGCAATGGGTTTAACATCTACTGCAATGGGTTTAACATCTACAACAATGGGTTTAACATCTACTGCAATGGGTTTAACATCTACTGCAATGGGTTTAACATCTACTGCAATGGGTTTAACATCTACTGCAATGGGTTTAACATCTACAACAATGGGTTTAACATCTACTGCAATGGGTTTAACATCTACTGCAATGGGTTTAACATCTACTGCAATGGGTTTAACATCTACTGCAATGGGTTTAACATCTACTGCAATGGGTTTAACATCTACTGCAATGGGTTTAACATCTACTGCAATGGGTTTAACATCTACTGCAATGGGTTTAACATCTACTGCAATGGGTTTAACATCTACAACAATGGGTTTAACATCTACTGCAATGGGTTTAACATCTACAACAATGGGTTTAACATCTACAACAATGGGTTTAACATCTACTGCAATGGGTTTAACATCTACTGCAATGGATTTAACATCTATTGCAATGGGTTTAACATCTACTGCAATGGGTTTAACATCTACTGCAATGGGTTTAACATCTACTGCAATGGGTTTAACATCTACTGCAATGGGTTTAACATCTACTGCAATGGGTTTAACATCTACTGCAATGGGTTTAACATCTACTGCAATGGGTTTAACATCTACTGCAATGGGTTTAACATCTACTGCAATGGGTTTAACATCTACTGCAATGGGTTTAACATCTACAACAATGGGTTTAACATCTACTGCAATGGGTTTAACATCTACTGCAATGGGTTTAACATCTACTGCAATGGGTTTAACATCTACTGCAATGGGTTTAACATCTACTGCAATGGGTTTAACATCTACAACAATGGGTTTAACATCTACTGCAATGGGTTTAACATCTACAACAATGGGTTTAACATCTACTGCAATGGGTTTAACATCTACTGCAATGGGTTTAACATCTACAACAATGGGTTTAACATCTACTGCAATGGGTTTAACATCTACAACAATGGGTTTAACATCTACTGCAATGGGTTTAACATCTACAACAATGGGTTTAACATCTCTCTACTGCAATGGGTTTAACATCTACAGCAATGGGTCTCACTTTATGGGTTACATGTACCAGTTTCAGCACATCTCTAGTTATTGAGGGGCTGTTCAAGGAAATGGTTCGATAGCAATTTATTCGCAATGGGGCGAATGCAAAGAGCCGTAAGTGTGTCTTGTGTTCGTGTGCGGATTCGTCAGTGCCGCCATTGTCTGAATTGTGACGTTGTTTTCTTTTCGGGAAACGCAACGACTGTCCTAACGGCTTTCGGAAGATGGAACAGAAGCGCGTATGATGACACATGCCTTCTGTACTTTATTAGGACCTACGCATGTTCTAACTTCAACTTTACGGATTTGAAAGCGAGACACATGCGTCATAGAAACATAAGGGTAGGGTAAGTTACGAATTATCGGTCGGTTTGACATCTTCGATCATATAGAAAAAACCCATCAGATAAAAATAATTATTTAGTTTTTCTTATATGACCGAAAATGTGAAACCGTCTGATAAATCGTAACCTACCCTACCTCATCAATACGTCACACAGGCATCGTATGCCTCAAGTCTTTATAAGCTTTATTCAAAACAGGGAATTTAGCAGAAGAGAGGAAATGCTGTCTTTACAATACACACCAAAATATTCTAATAGCGGCAATAAGAAATGCTATATTCTGACATATCTAATTACAACAACGATAGAACATAATTAGTTGTTCTCTGTTCTCCATCTTTGAGCTCAATGATAACAGTGAGTGGTGGTGACATTAGTCAATAGAACTTTTTCTTGTCTTTTGAATGGCAGATGTTATTTCTTGCTGTAATATAAACAATTGGTAACATTATAAAGTTTTATTCGCTAATCATCATTTATTGACTTTCAAAAGAATATACGACTCATTATAGATATAGTTTATGATACGCAGTTGAGAGTCCGGCAGTTACTTCTTGTTCCAGACGATGAATAGAAATGCTTCTATTCAAAAGCTTGAATTGAAATATAGCCTCATTGCTTAAATGACCTCTTCATATAGTCAAGAACTCTAAGGTAAATCGAAAATAATGACTGTTGCAATAGTTGAATCTTCTTCCTCTACAGAACATTCACATTAAACAGCTATAAAAAAGTAGTTAGAGCTGAGAGAGAAGGATATATACTATAGGAAGAAGGATATATACTATAGGAAGAAGGATATATACTGTAGGAAGAAGGATATATACTGTAGGAAGAAGGATGTTTAACTGTAGGAAGAAGGATATATACTGTAGGAAGAAGGATGTTTAACTGTAGGAAGAAGGATATATACTGTAGGAAGAAAGATGTTTAACTGTAGGAATAAGGATGTTTAACTGCAGAAGGGCTCATCAACTACAGTTTCACGCAAACACCTCAAATTCAGAGAAATGGCTCCCTTCAGAAATCATCATTTTATATCCAAAGTAATCCAATATAAAGTTACGATGAATTCAATCCTCTACTTGATGGCTAAAGTTGAGGTGTTCTTTTGAACACATACAATGTCTATAGAGTCTGTAATACTCTATATACAACACTCCTGTAATAGTTTAGAAAGAAACAACTAACTTAATATGTAGTAGACAATAGCTGCATCTTATAATGAGGTGATTTTTTACACCAATGATAATACACTTTGAATGTTTTCGTTCAGCTAATTTCAGAGAAATTTTGTACAATAGTCCAAAGAAGTTCATAATTAAGTACCTAAATACAGCCTAACAAATACCCAGTTAGAAATTATTATCACCAATTGGTTATAATCAGTGATTATAATCGATGATAAAAAGATATAAAATATAATCTCCGAGATATAATCGTGATTTATCATAAATATAAAACATTTTCCGACGATAAAGTTTGAAATTATACGTTATGATAAAATTCTCTCGATATTTACCGTAATTGACGACAATAGAAGATTTGACGATTATAAATTTTCAGATAGGTAATTATGTTAAAAACGTTTGTTAGATAGCCCACTACACCAGCATCGTTAGTTAGAAGTAGAGGCAATGATAGAGATAGCCCACTACACCAGCATCGTTAGTTAGAAGTAGAGGCAGTGATAGAGATAGCCCACTACACCAGGCATCGTTAGTTAGAAGTAGAGGCAATGATAGAGATAGCCCACTACACCAGGCATCGTTAGTTAGAAGTAGAGGCAATGATAGAGATAGCCCACTACACCAGGCATCGTTAGTTAGAAGTAGAGGCAATGATAGAGATAGCCCACTACACCAGGCATCGTTAGTTAGAAGTAGAGGCAATGATAGAGATAGCCCACTACACCAGGCATCGTTAGTTAGAAGTAGAGGCAATGATAGAGATAGCCCACTACACCAGGCATCGTTAGTTAGAAGTAGAGGCAATGATAGAGATAGCCCACTACACCAGGCATCGTTAGTTAGAAGTAGAGGCAATGATAGAGATAGCCCACTACACCAGGCATCGTTAGTTAGAAGTAGAGGCAATGATAGAGATAGCCCAAACTCTTACAGCCTCTAAAATGAAAGACATTTCAAAAGCCTCTTCAGCTAAGAGGGTAAGTGGATAAAAACAAAGAGGCCAACTTCTGACAGAGAGTCCCATTCCACTAAATCTATTTGACGGAACTAAAACTGTCCTTCTTTGACGAACTGTCTCGAGTAATTTGTTTTGAAGACACCGAATTTATTCGGATAGGCGACGTAATTTGGACATAGGTTGCTCCTGAAAAACACTTGTTATCGCAAGCTCTGTAAAAGGGAAAAGGTTTCTTTAGCACCGCTCACTGGAGGTGACAGCTAATAATTAAGGAAAGAGAGTCGCACATGCAAAATATTGGCATGTTTTCGTCTTTTTCGAATTAGTTAAAGGTGAATGCAAGGACGGGGATACCCATCGGAGATTCAGCCACCCGTGAAGACTACTCTGGCACCAGAGGATATATTAGTCTATTTGGTTACTGACGTTCTATTTGATTTCATCTGAATTTCACTGAAAATAATTGAGTTTGAACTTTCAAAGTTATTGTCAAATTCATTCTAAAATAACTTAATAATTTACATATGTATGTTGCGGTGATGTTAACACCTTCAACTTGGAAAAAGAAAATATTCGTTTTCGGATTTTGGAAATAAATATAGTTGTCATACCTGACAAACTTTAAATTTATAGCTAGTGAGTTATAGTCAGAATAATGCAAATTTTCTTTATATTATGTATGAAGTGACTATGAGTGAACGTGTCAATAATTTTATCAGGTTGATCGGATTCTCCAATTATAAAAGTTTCAATTTTTAGTTCACTAATTCGAAAACATTGGGTGAATAGGTATTTACCCAATGAAATCTATTTTCATTTGGAACATTTACGTATTCCACTTCTTAATCACAAACCTACCCCCGTAAAGCAGTACAAAATTTAGCCATCTTCGAATACCGAATTCGAATTACACCAGCCATAAAATCCCCACCGCAGCGTATGATAATTTCCTCTAATCTCAATAGAGGTAGAACACAAACGACTGACAACAGAATTTCCTCAGTCCGATCTCTCTGATTATTCGAAGTTTTCTTTGCAGTGAAAGTTTTTCTTTTGACTAAAATAGTGGTGGCCGGGAGACGAATTGATAGCGTCAAACCTTCAATGGGATATCTTGTGAATAGAGGTGCATGGACCTCAATGCTTCATAGACTCTGAATGCAGGGGAGGGGGGATTCAGATGGGGGAATGGGGGGTTCGGCGAGGAAAACTTTTAACGATATTCATGAATATATAATCAACATAATAGAAGACTTCATGAGGTAAAATTGTATCAAATATTTAAATTTTGGGATGTTGAAACTTCACTCAGTTGACAGAGGTCTGCTGACATCAAAGGAAATTAAATACAAGGAATTTAGAAGAAGTGGTCTGACAGGAAAATGGCTTCGTGAATAATCTCGCATACAACTTTTTGGTGACAAGATCATGGATGTAGAAAAGCTACTATATAATTAGCCATCAATGAAGTAAGAGGACTAATAAACTGTTATAAGGGATAAAACACTAAAATGAAGTAGTGGTAGGGAATGAAGTCTACCTAACCAAAAAATATAAAAGACGTGCATGGAATATATAATTGAATTACTTTGAAATCTGATATATAGCAAACACTCGTAGTAGAGAAACTTTGTATTAGACCAAAATATTTTTGAAACTGTACTGGAAAAACCTCGTAGTAGACAAAACACAATTTTTGTCACCTGTCAGTTTTTCTAGTGTAAATATTGCCAAGTAAAGCATAAAATACTATATTAGACATAAGACTCTTGTCGAATAATATATTTTATTTAGTAAATGCTGTTTTTGTAAATAAAACACAAATAAACATTCAGAAAAAAAGAGTCACTGTGATGATGTACTATCAGAGAAAAGAGTCACTGTGATGATGTACTATCAGAGAAGAGAGTCACTGTGATGATGTACTATCAGAGAAAAGAGTCTCTGTGATGATGTACTATCAGAGAAAAGAGTCACTGTGATGATGTGCTATCAGAGAAAAGAGTCACTGTGATGATGTACTATCAGAGAAGAGAGTCACTGTGATGATGTACTATCAGAGAAAAGAGTCTCTGTGATGATGTACTATCAGAGTAAAGAGTCACTGGGATGATGTACTATCAGAGAAAAGAGTCACTGTGATGATTTTTCTAATTTCTATTATCTTCAAATTCATCATCATTTACCATACCAATTTTTAAATATCTGCAAGCATTACAACTCAGTAAAGTTTCTTTTGGAAATATTAAGCTAGTAAACTGCCATGCTAATATGTATTTATTATTTCCTGTATCTGGTGATATTACCAAGTCTAAGGCTCTACTGCAGAGTACAGACAATAGTCAATGATGTGGAAAGAGGCAAAAGTCAGAGCAATAAGTACTTTTTAATCAGAGAATAGAAGTATCATCAAGAGGGGCAGATTACGATATAAATTGCTTGTTAAGAGGAGTGATTTGTTTCACTGGAGGTAATGATTGCACTATTGAATAGTCTCACTATTGAGTAACTAATAGTCAATAGTGTCACTATTGAGTAACTAATAGTCAATAGTGTCACTATTGAGTAACTAATAGTCAATAGTGTCACTATTGAGTAACTAATAGTCAATAGTGTCACTATTGAGTAACTAATAGTCAATAGTGTCACTATTGAGTAACTAATAGTCAATAGTGTCACTATTGAGTAACTAATAGTCAATAGTGTCACTATTGAGTAACTAATAGTCAATAGTGTCACTATTGAGTAACTAATAGTCAATAGTGTCACTATTGAGTAACTAATAGTCAATAGTGTCACTATTCTGACTTACTATTAGTGAATAGTCAGTTACTAGTGAGACTATCTAACAGTCAGTCACTAGTGAGACTATCTAACAGTCAGTCACTAGTGAGACTATCTAGTAGTCAGTCACTACTGAGACTATCTAACAGTCAGTCACTAGTGAGACTAATAGTCAGTCACTAGTGATACTAATAGTCAGTCACAAGTGAGACTATCTAACAGTCAGTCACTAGTGAGACTATCTAACAGTCAGTCACTAGTGAGACTATCTAACAGTCAGTCTAACAGACTAATAGTCAGTCACTAGTGATACTAATAGTCAGTCACTAGTGAGACTAATAGTCAGTCACTAGTGAGACTAACAGTCAGTCACTAGTGAGACTAATAGTCAGTCACTAGTGAGACTATCTAACAGTCAGTCACTAGTGAGACTAACAGTCAGTCACTAGTGAGACTAACAGTCAGTCACTAGTGAGACTAATAGTCAGTCACTAGTGAGACTATCTAACAGTCAGTCACTAGTGAGACTAACAGTCAGTCACTAGTGAGACTAACAGTCAGTCACTAGTGAGACTAATAGTCAGTCACTAGTGAGACTAACAGTCAGTCACTAGTGAGACTAATAGTCAGTCACTAGTGAGACTAATAGTCAGTCACTAGTGAGACTGATAGTCCCCATCGTTTGACTGGCATTAATTGACAGTAAAAATGACAGCAAACTTTCGATCACTAAATTACATCTCATAGAATTTGATAATTGAAATGAATTCTAAGAAACATGAAATTTAAACTCTTTTCTAAAGGATTTGAACTTCATTAGAGGGGCTTCTGTTTTTTCATTAATAATAATTGAAGTTATAATTATAGATACATTACAGGGTGGTTCAAAAATAGGTAACACTAGTAAATCTGTTTATATATAATTAATTAGTAGGGGTTCTACTTCGGAAGAATTGGCCATAAGGCTGACGTCAAATGGAAATGAAATACAAGGGACGGGAAGAAGCAATCAGAAAGGAAGAAAGTCGCCAACCACCGTTGAAGACAATGCTCATGGATACAGAAAAGCTACTCTGTGAATGCAGTCACTTACCGAGGAAGGTGACAAAAAGAGACACAAGCACCGGTGGCTGCACTCACGGATGGAAGAGGAAAATGAAGAGGTGATAGTAAATGAAGCCTACGAGCCTACCTAACACAAGATGTAAAACCTCTTCCAAAACTGCAAGTAACTAGCGTTAAAAATATTATGAACTGAACTGCTTATTGATATCAAATAATAATAAAGTATTGTGCAAATACTGATTAAACTTTAGTTTATAGATATTATTTCTTTATAAGCTACGGTGTTTCCTTTTTTTGAACTATGCTCATTAATACTTTCATTGTTAAGAAGAGCCTTATATAACATTTACCTCACGATTATTCAGGTAAGAATAGCATTAATGATGTAGGGAATATTAATGGAGTGTAGTAAAGAAAGTTGTGCAAATAAAGTTCTTGAGGTAGCTACTTATAATGATGTGTGGAGAACTTTACTTTATATGCTAATAACACGATAAAACATATGGAATATACAAATTATAATAAAGTTAGATATAAATAATATCTAAACCTTGAACATCCTACTGCATGTTTTACTCAATTCATCAGTTATGTTGCAGCAATAGCAAGGAATGATATCTTCGTTCTTTTGAAGGAAGATCGGCAGCACTCTAACTTATAATTGCAAGTATCGATATCACTAGTCACTGCACCAACTTTGAGAGCTACTTAAAAACTTAGTGCCTCATACTTAAGGAAGAAAGACATAATAGTTCCAATGGAAATATGGCACCAGGTCAGAAGTTTCAAATAAAAAGATAATCCAGATAGACTTATTATCTTCATATCCGCACTGAAAGCGAACGAGCGAAAAATTTCAGCAGGAAATTAGAACACGAGGAATATTTTTGAGATAAAAATTATCCATCAAAAGGAAGAAGAATGTCATTTGTATGAACATTATCTTGGTTTGGAATTTGTTTCAGAATGACAGGAGGTCTGAAGGTGCCGCACCTCACGCCACTAGAGTCAAAGTCACACTGCATGACCTGGATGTTAGGGCAAATAAAGTGTAGTTCTTCCAGAGGGTTATGATACACTGAGGGAATATCAGCTGACTGGGCAATTAGAAGGAGTTATTGCCTCTAAATGACAGGAGAACAGTGTGATTTAGAGGCATGAAGCACTGTCACTCAATGAATTCTCCTCTCACACTCTTAATCTAAGAAATTTAGTTGCTTGTAGAAAAGAATTGTGACCAGTGACATATTTTATAAGGAGATATGTGAAAATAATCGCTTGATAGACAATGTATTTTCAACTAAATTTTGTACTGATAATAACGTAATATTGTGTTCATAGGACAACATTTTCCCCATTAAAAAATTATGTACATTTGCGGATGGATAATTTTTTGAAGATTGCATGAGCCAATTTTGAATGGTATGCATTTATATTGTGGTTAGGTAGAACGGGCACTCGTAGAGCGCACACCTTAACCTCCGCTATACCTTTTTGTCCATATTGACCGTTGAACCTATTGCTCTTAAAATCTAATCAAATGGTTCCTTGATAATAAATGACCAATTGTCCCACCAAATTTCAGGCAATTTGGTTCAATACTTTTCAGTTATGCGAATAACAAGATTACATATAAATAAATAAATGCTGATCAAAATATAACCTTCCGCAATTTTACGAAAGTAGTAAATGCATTATAGATTGAGCGGTATAGATTTTAAATAGCACCATAAAGCGTGCTTAATTTCATAGAAGATCAAAACCTACTACTTTACACAGTTGGACAAACCTCATTGCTATTTAACCATGTAACCTCCACTCATAATCTAGTGAAATAGCTTCCCATTACACTAACTGCAGTGGATGGCTAAATACGTAACAGCCATTTCTCCTGTGATATCTTTGAAATCACCCCTAATATGAGTTCTGATTGGTTAACTTCATTGCACCAATTGCCAGAGGAAAATAAGAACACAGAGATCGTATCAGCAGACACGGAGAACTGCAGAATACAGAGTGAAAACTTTACACCTTAGCATTCGTGTTGGCATTCGGATTTAGGAGTTCGATTTTATTAGATTGCATCAAAGAACACAAATAAATAAACTTCTGGAACTTCTGGAGATATTGTCTAGTAACTTAGTGTTTAGAATAAATTGTGAATATCGGTAATAAACCTTCAGCAAAACAAATTTCAAAAATATTACCAGACTGAAACAAACATGAAATTTTTTTCTGAAGGTAGTCAAAATGTTTTTATCGTTTTTTTTTATTATAAAATGTGTTTTCATTAATGTTTTAAGATACGATGTGTTTTCATTAATGTTTTAAGGTACGATGTGTTTTCATTAATGTTTTGAGGTACGATGTGTTTTCATTAATGTTTTAAGGTACGATGTGTTTTCATTAATGATTTAAGGTACGATGTGTTTTCATTAATGATTTAAGGTACGATGTGTTTTCATTAATGTTTTAAGATACGATGTGTTTTCATTAATGTTTTAAGGTACGATGTGTTTTCATTAATGTTTTAAGGTACGATGTGTTTTCATTAATGTTTTAAGGTACGATGTGTTTTCATTAATGATTTAAGGTACGATGTGTTTTCATTAATGTTTTAAGGTACGATGTGTTTTCATTAATGTTTTAAGGTACGATGTGTTTTCATTACTATTTAGGCATGATGTGTTTTTCATTAATGTTTGAGGCAGGATGTGCTTTCATTAATGTTCGATGTGTTTTCATTAATGTTCGATGTGTTTTCATTAATGTTCTATGGGTTTTTATTAATGATTTAGGGTAGGATGTGAATGAGGCTACGATGTGTACGATATGCAAGTATCATATGCTTGTCGCCAATTGCCTCAACAATTGCAATGGATTTTAAAAGTATCTTATATAGGTTGCCCTGGAAGCCTTTTTGAGCTTCTTGGGCCTCGATTACATAAATAAAATATAGTTTTGTTTCAATTTCTTGTTTATGTCATATGTTTTCTCGAATTAATTGTTTCATTGAACACAGGTGAACGAGCAAGTTGGTTAGCTAGCTCTATAGGGGTTTATTATTTAAACACTGACAATTTGCATATTGGACATACAATACATATCATTGGCAATCTTATACAGGAGATGTCAACTACTATGCAATTACTTAAGTATAAACAATGCAATATAGTGTTGTCATAAATGAAGGTATTAATACATAGCATTAATATTTTAAGGTGCAATGTGATTTCATTAATGTTTTAAGATGCGATGTAATTTCTTTACTGTTTAAGGGTACGATTTGTTCTCATTACTGTTTTAAGGTACGATGTGTTTTCATTAATTTTTTAAGGTAAGATGTATTATCATTAATATTTCAAGGTACGATGTGCTTCCATTGATGTTTTAAGGTACAAAGGGTTTTGATTAATGTTTTAAGGTACGATGTGTTTTCATTAATGTTTTAAGGTACGATGGGTTTTCATTAATGTTTTAAGGTACGATGTGTTTTCATTAATGTTTTAGGGTACGATGGGTTTTCATTAATGTTTTAAGGTACGATGTGTTTTCATTAATATTTTAAGATACGATGTGTTTTCATGTTTTAAAGTACGATGTGTTTTGATGTCTTAAGGTACGATGTGTTTTTGTGTTTTCATTAATGTTTTAGGGTACGATGGGTTTTCATTAATGTTTTAAGATACGATGCGATTTCATTAATGTTTTAAGGTACGATGTGTTTTCATTAATGTTTTATGGTACGATGGGTTTTCATTAATGATTTAAGGTACGATGTGTTTTCATTAATGTTTTAAGGTACGATGTGTTTTCATTAATGTTTTATGGTACGATGTGTTTTCATTAATGTTTTAAGATACGATGTGTTTTCATGTTTTAAAGTACGATGTGTTTTGATGTCTTAAGGTACGATGTGTTTTTGTGTTTTCATTAATGTTTTAGGGTACGATGGGTTTTCATTAATGTTTTAAGATACGATGCGATTTCATTAATGTTTTAAGGTACGATGTGTTTTCATTAATGTTTTATGGTACGATGGGTTTTCATTAATGATTTAAGGTACGATGTGTTTTCATTAATGTTTTAAGGTACGATGTGTTTTCATTAATGTTTTATGGTACGATGTGTTTTCATTAATGTTTTAAGATACGATGTGTTTTCATGTTTTAAAGTACGATGTGTTTTGATGTCTTAAGGTACGATGTGTTTTTGTGTTTTCATTAATGTTTTAGGGTACGATGGGTTTTCATTAATGTTTTAAGATACGATGCGATTTCATTAATGTTTTAAGGTACGATGTGTTTTCATTAATGTTTTAAGGTACGATGGGTTTTCATTAATGTTTTAAGGTACGATGTGTTTTCATTAATGTTTTAGGGTACGATGGGTTTTCATTAATGTTTTAAGGTACGATGTGTTTTCATTAATATTTTAAGATACGATGTGTTTTCATGTTTTAAAGTACGATGTGTTTTGATGTCTTAAGGTACGATGTGTTTTTGTGTTTTCATTAATGTTTTAGGGTACGATGGGTTTTCATTAATGTTTTAAGATACGATGCGATTTCATTAATGTTTTAAGGTACGATGTGTTTTCATTAATGTTTTATGGTACGATGGGTTTTCATTAATGATTTAAGGTACGATGTGTTTTCATTAATGTTTTAAGGTACGATGTGTTTTCATTAATGTTTTATGGTACGATGTGTTTTCATTAATGTTTTAAGATACGATGTGTTTTCATGTTTTAAAGTACGATGTGTTTTGATGTCTTAAGGTACGATGTGTTTTTGTGTTTTCATTAATGTTTTAGGGTACGATGGGTTTTCATTAATGTTTTAAGATACGATGCGATTTCATTAATGTTTTAAGGTACGATGTGTTTTCATTAATGTTTTATGGTACGATGGGTTTTCATTAATGATTTAAGGTACGATGTGTTTTCATTAATGTTTTAAGGTACGATGTGTTTTCATTAATGTTTTATGGTACGATGTGTTTTCATTAATGTTTTAAGATACGATGTGTTTTCATGTTTTAAAGTACGATGTGTTTTGATGTCTTAAGGTACGATGTGTTTTTGTGTTTTCATTAATGTTTTAGGGTACGATGGGTTTTCATTAATGTTTTAAGATACGATGCGATTTCATTAATGTTTTAAGGTACGATGTGTTTTCATTAATGTTTTAAGGTACGATGGGTTTTCATTAATGTTTTAAGGTACGATGTGTTTTCATTAATGTTTTAGGGTACGATGGGTTTTCATTAATGTTTTAAGGTACGATGTGTTTTCATTAATATTTTAAGATACGATGTGTTTTCATGTTTTAAAGTACGATGTGTTTTGATGTCTTAAGGTACGATGTGTTTTTGTGTTTTCATTAATGTTTTAGGGTACGATGGGTTTTCATTAATGTTTTAAGATACGATGCGATTTCATTAATGTTTTAAGGTACGATGTGTTTTCATTAATGTTTTATGGTACGATGGGTTTTCATTAATGATTTAAGGTACGATGTGTTTTCATTAATGTTTTAAGGTACGATGTGTTTTCATTAATGTTTTATGGTACGATGTGTTTTCATTAATGTTTTAAATTAAATTCGAATGTAACAATTCAATTTTCCTATAAACTTGTTCTAAATTAATAGCACTTAATGAAGCAAAAAAATCATTAATGCAAAGAGTGCCTCAGGTTATTATTTTAACGATTGGGAACACTTACGTATGTTGACATTTTCAACTCCATCCTAACCACTAAATTAGTGAACCCATTTACCAATATAAAGGAATATACTTAGTATATAATGTATCACATTGATAGGAAAGTAATGGAAACTTGTTAAAAATTACAGACATTATTTTAAAACAACACCTCATGATATAGACTATTGTTACTAGCAAAATGCTCTGTTATAGCAGACATATTTCCAATGTTTGTTAAGGAAGTAGTAGGGGCAGTAGTGAAAATAACTACGAAAAATGGAAACAAAACAAAAAAAGACTTGGTAAAATTTTAATAATTTCAAAAATCAAAATACAAACAATAAAAAAAATGGCAAGCTACAAAACAAATAAAATAATCTACGAATTATATAAAGAAACTAAACAACTCAGATCTAAATAAGCAAATGAGATTAAAAAAAACTAAATATTTTATAATGACTAGAAAAGTATCTCAGATATATTGTCACAAATTAAATAAGAAAAAGTTACAAAAACTAAATAATATAATACTTTTTGATTGATAAAATTATGAACTTTGTTTCTATTTGGCACCAAGTAGTTCCTATATAAAATGCTAATTAGTCACTTTCTAATTATGTAAAACTTTAAAATCCTTCACTACATCAACTCTGGTAAACAACAAACCATTACTGAATACATTCAGTAGCTACTCAGCAACATTAATACAACAGAGAAATGTAAAATAGAGTTCAGAGGCTAATTGAATTTATTTATTCAGAACCAGGTATTTGAGCGGCAAAGAGCACTGGGAAAGGTTAAGCCTCACAAGGCCTGCACACACTAATCATTTACCTGACTGTGGAGTGGAGGAGGCTTCAGGAAGTCAGGAGGCAGTGGCAGCAGCACTGGGTTCCAGTTGCGAGAGTGGCGCAAGCAGGTGGGGGAAGAGGGGTGCTTGCGAGGGGAACTGTCGCTAGAAAGATAGAACATCTTATTAGTCTTACTAGTGTACTTTCACATTAAAAATAACGGTTCATCATGAATACCAATTTATTGCCCCTTGTTAGGCTGCGCGCAGACCAAAAGCGTTTTCGCGTGAAGCGGGCAGGAAAGCTTGCGGGCATGAACCGTGCTACATGTTATTCCTATTGAACTGCGCACACACAAAGCATTAAGAGCGAGCGCGAAAGCTTGCATTAAAGCTTGAAAGCCTCAACTGACTCCCAAGATGGTTTCACGCTGCGCGAGAAGCAAGCAGTTACTTGCCAGATGTCACTTGGGAAGGGTGTGTGTATCTCCGCACCAAATAAAAATGATAACCACTGCAATTATACTTAAACGGTTATAGTTTTTTCGCTTTTATTATTAACAGTTTAATTAATTTCATATGTTGATAGTTAATACTTAATACCAACAATTTTAGAGACAAGCATGGTTAAAAATATTATTACCTGGGTACCAAGCTGATTATATAATATAAATGCGCATTAGGTAGATACCTAGGGACGATATATAATATAAATATTTATCTAGGTATTTTATAAAGCTGATTACATACCTAATATAAATGTTTACCTTGATATCTAACATGAGTTACACAATATAATACCTAGTACATATCTAGAGAAACGTCTCGGTTATCAGACACTTCTAGTACTCGCAAAGTGGGAGTTTTCGTAGATCACGATAGGTCTATCAAAATTTAAATTTCGTATATTTCCATTATCTACGTAGATATACGTTTTACGCTCACTTACAAATACTGTTTCCTATAATAAATAGAACTAAGAATACTGCATGTTTTAATATTTACTAGGTATCTACTACCTATGAAAAACAACCAAATAATTCATACCTATTTGTAAGATAAGTTCTAAGTTATGGGACTTTTACACATTTACGAACAAGTAATAATTAAAAACTAATGATTGCATGCAATGAGAGGTAAATAATAATTTAAATAGTTACCTAAGGTATATTGATTATAATTAATAGTGTCCGAAAATGTGGAACCGTTCGATAATCCGGAACTTCCCTAGTCAGTACCTAAAACCTATATAGTCATAATATAGAATTGTAAATAACTAATCACATTTATTCTTAAATATAAATATTTATTTAATTTTACTTACAAAAAATTCAATCAAATAATAACACTACTAAACCATGAATTCAATCATTCATATCTAAAATGATAATAATTATCAAATTTACTCCATATATCACATATATTCTTTCAAATAACAGTCGCGAACACTTCGATTCCTGTGTTCGGGGACAAAAATACATTATATAAGTGAGGGATTGAGTTATTTTGTTTTGAATTAAGTTAAGTTTGATTATTTTAAGTAGATTTAAATACAAGTATATGAAAAGTTATAATAAACCTGTTAATAAAAAGTGAAAAAAATATAACCGTTAAAAGTATAATCGCAGTGGTTATCATTTTTATTTGGTGCGGAGATACACACACCCTCCCCGAGTGACATTTGGCAGGTAACTGCTTGCTTCTCGCGCTGTGAATTCTCGCGTTTGGTGCGAGACCCTCATGTTTTCACGCAAGCAAGCTTGCTTGCAAGCTCGCAATAACGCTTTTAGTTTGCGCGCAGCCTTAGGCTACTTTTAATGAATTCAATTAAAATTAAATTTTCTGCATAGCCTGATTTATTTAATAGAATATAGATAAAATAAATTTAAAAATTGAATGAAAAAAGGAGAATTTAAATATAAAGTAAATATATTCCCGTGCGTATCATAGTTACAATCTTCATGTTTATTATTAGTCGTGTAAAAGCGAACACCAAATAAATAAACACACTACGGGTATTATTAGGATAGATGATAGTCGTATGTATACTATCAATAGTCACAAAATACAGGAGTTTTTGATAAATATGTAGCCGGAATTGATATATGATTCATAATTGAAGGCCAATAGTTAAGAGTCAATGAACAGTGATAATTCATATTCAATTTTACATACATAATAATAATTAGGTTATGGGAACCACATAAATATATATTAAACTTGATACAACTACATTTTAATGCTTAGCCTCAACTCAATAATCCTATATATTATATACATATTATCTTTGCAATTATATACTGAATTCAGATAACTGTTATAAAACCGTCATTAGTTATAAAACACCATTTAGCTACTAAAGCTGCCTATTCTATTTCTAGAGTTTACCTTTTATTCAAATCAGTGACTGCCTGTTGGTAGCTAGGAGGAGGACCACCAAAGAGAGTATATGAAGGAGGCTGTTCATTCATGCTAACATCTAGTGGAAGAGAGGAGAGTTGAGGAAGTAATTCTAGTGAACCTATTTAATGATATAATAAATGAATTAAATTAAATATTTGGTAAACATTTTAACAGCTTCTTAAGAAACTACCTACAGTTTAGCTACTTAATTACCATAGAGTGTTTGAAGTAGCTATCTAACTGTATTCAACAGAAATAGAGCATTTAGTTTTTGTAAACTCACTGGCATCAGCATGACTATCACTGCTAGATGCACCAGCACCCATCACACTCTCCCATGGATCAGCAAAGCTGGTCTGCGTTTGAGGTCTTCCGTGCCCTTGAATTACATCTGGAACAGAGAAACTGGCAACTTCTTGATCAGCTGTGGGCTGATCCTTCACCAGATCAACTTCAAAGTCTGTGGTCATTGAGAGCAACTGATCAATGGTCGCGTGAACTGCCCCGCCATTTGCTCGCAGAACGGTCTGAAGTAAAAAGTATTTAATGTCACACAAATTATTATACAAGGGCATAACACTGAATATAGAATGATCAAAATGGAAGAATGAGATCAAAGAAATAAAATAAGTTTAGATTGAATAAATATATCCTTCATTTACATCAATAACTTTCTGAAGACATTTGGAAAATGATAAGCAAAAGGTTGCTACTCAACATTGCTTTCAATGAAGAGAAGAAATTTGATGTGTAACCAAAGTAAAATCCTCAATATGAATCTCAGGTTATAACACGTCAGCAAGGAGAAGCTTCTGGAATGGTTTACGGCTTTTAATGAAACAGGAAAAGTTCATTGGTTGGTGTTTTGTTGAAAAAGGGGTTAAAATTAACAGAGAAATTATCGGAGCCTAATTCTCTGATAATTATTCTGGTCTGGAAGGATCTTGAAGATGAAAAGATGGCAATTCTAACAAGGCTCAGCATCTCCCAGAAGACACCAAACTGGTTGGCATATAATGTTCTGAGCTTTATTTCGAAGGAAGAATGGCCTCCTTCATCATGGACCTTAATCCTTTGGAATAAAGTTTTTAGTCACTCTTAGAGTCAGAAGTTTCTGTAACATTTTATAGAAATGGGAGAACTATGAAAAAATTCAACAAAAAATTACTTGTGACTCTTGTTTTTATTGTTCCAAACATCTTCAGAAAGTTATATATTCCAATGGAATATATTTTGGAGATAAATCAACCTATCTATTCCTTACTAATCGGATCTCATTATTGAGTTTTGATCACTCTCTAAAATGATCAAAACAGTTTGATGTTTAAATACACTGAAATATGTGTAACAGAGGTATAGCTAACAAATAAAACTAGATATCCAAGGAGTCAGTATTTCACAATTAGCTAGATAGCTATTGGAGAAATTGTGAATAAATAATGTTATACATACCTCAATTACAGTCGGTTCCATTGTTGGAAACATTACTCCAAAATCGTTCATGGCTTGATTAAACTCCAAAATAGTTTTTGGTCGTGATGTCGACCTAGGTCGTACTGTAGACATTTTTATTTATATAACTTTATTTTATCATCGACAGATTGTTAGATTATTTGTTGAAAAAGTTTAACAGTTTCATTTCATGAAAAAATCTCAAAAATGATCAATTCATATCTGAAATCATTCATAAATAGCTACAATCAATATAAAAAAAATTATGCATGGAATCTGATTTGAATTGTTAGTATTAAATAGGAGCTTTACCCTCTTTTCAAATCCAAAGGCCATATCTCTTATATGAAAAGGAAATTAAATACAAAAAACTTAAGAAGCAATATGAAAAAAGTGGTTCAATGGACAAAGACACCAAACATCAGTCTATATTCAACCTCATGGATGCAAAAAAGCTATTTCGTGAATAAAGGCAGTCAAGGAACAAAGTGAAGAGAAGAGTCATGGAACTAATGCTGGAAGAGGAAAATTAAGAGTTGAAAGTAGTAAATGAAACCTTTTACCTAATATAAAAATAAAAAGATCTTACAATTGAAGAGTCAAAGACAATCCATAACGTTTCTAATGACTGATATAACATCCAGACTGGAGCAGTCACAGATTTGAAATTTTGAATTCTGTTCAATTTAACTTTGGTGTGATTATGTTAGGCCTGTTGTATCAGTCACTTTGGAAAATTCCTCAGGATAACACTCAAACAGATTGAGTAAAATTTATGTCTTGCCAATTTACAATTCGCCTCTATAATGCTCTCCAAAAAAAAAGCTAAACTAATGTTCTAAAAGACTAAAATGATTAATTTATCAGAAATTCTCCTATTTATTGAGATTAACTCACCAGGAATGTGAAAAAAATGCCTAGAAAGGTAATACTTTAATATCTGGTAGAGAGCTACAACAGATTGATGATAAATTAATCAATTCATCAGAAAAGTAAAAGCTCAGATTTTCAGAAGCAGGAAACAATAAACAGTAATTTCAATGTTACAAAATGGTCACAAATAGCCTATAGCTAATTAGCTATTCCATATCAATCCATCATTGTACATTGTTAACAATGTGTATGCAAATTTTACCATTTACCTTTCACAGTCTGTTCCTGCAATTTTTTCCTGTTTGAAAATGATATTCTAGCAAAGTCTGTGGATTTTTAGCTATTTATTTTTTCATTGGATAAATTGGGAAAATGTTAGTGGACCAGCCAATTTATCATTTGTTGGAAATCGTTGGTGAATTTTAACAGCTTTTAGAAAAAGTAAGTGGGAGGGATTTTGTGCACCAAATACAGACTGGCCAGTTCTTTCAGGCCAAGTAAAATAGTATGGCTCATAAACTATTCATTTGTCTCTCCAGCTCTCTCCAAAAAACACAAAATTTCTCTCCAAAATGATCAAATTATCATAAATTCTCTACAAAATAACATTGTAGCATAGGAGATAAATAGATATTTCTCAAAATTTGCAATTGAAGGGCTCAAAATAACTGTCACAAACCCAGACTGCAGGAACTAAAAAAATGTTCTCCCAAGAAATCCTCTATTTTGACTTCTGTTCTCAGTAAAAATAAATGTGAATATAGGAGAAAATAAGGGATTGTTCGCACAGAAAATGTTAAAAATGTCCCATATCAAGCAGACTGGTCACAAACTCGACACTAAAATGGCGAGTTTGGACATGCATTATTATCTGGCCTGAAGGCTCACCAGGTCCATCTTGCTGGCAACCACTCTGGAAAAAGTGGTCTTTTCTGATGGATTAATTACTCTGTTGGGAGTTTAGCAAACCTTAAAATACAGTAATAAATCAATGGGAACTGTATAATCAGCAGCATTTAGTCTCTAAAATTCATCTGTTAGCCTAAAGTATTTCCAGAGTGGGCTGGCACGGCTAATTAATGTTTTGATGACAGTGATTTCAAATTTTGTGGTTTCCTCCATTGCACTGTGAACAATATTACATTCCTAATGGTTATGTATCTGTAACCTACCTAACAAGTCTGAAAAGAATGTCTCCTCAGACGGTCAGACCCAGGATTTTTTTACAAAAATTAAGATTTAGGCTCAGAAAATAACATGGAAACAAGTATCTTTTACTACTATATAGGCTTGTATTCATATCTCCATTGTATTTTGTTCATCAATAAACCAGAGTGGAAAACTCAAATTCTGACAGAGTTACTCATGAATACTCAACTGCAGATTTTTAGTAATGATTATCCCTGCTTAGTATTGATAAAGTAGCTACCTATGTATAGCATGCAGAGTTCAATTTTATCAAATATTATGAAATATATAACTGATTTTTACATAGTACTTAAAAGAAATAATGTGTAGTTTTTCAGAGTTGTCTTTTGGATAAGTTCTCACATAGTTGATTTTGAATCTCTAACAGAGTTACTAGTCAATCAGAAGAGTTATTTTTCCCTTGGCCAATAAATATTATCATTATTACTAAAATAGGAAATAAATACGACTTGGGCACTTGGCAACATGATTAATCCACAAATGACAAATCCTGTCATACTTTTTCAGACTGGCCACCTAACTGTTCTAACAGGATTTCTTCAAACTTTAAAGCCAATTAGGTAGACATGCCTATTAGGCTATTTGAGGGTAAATTTGTGCTTTAGGTTCGCCTCCAATTTTCAATATTTTGACACTTAATATAGATGAAACTGTCATTTTGGTTTTTCAAGACATTATTCATGAATACAATTTGTTGTAGAAATGCTTCGTTTTAGAGATATAGCGCAATTAAGTTTAAGGTAGGATTAAAATTAAGCTTGTAGCAATCTGTATTTAATGGTAAATTCAACTGACTTGTAAACATAGGAATTAATTATAAAATAGTCACCAAGATCTTGTCACCAAGATTTTCCCTCAAATGTTCATCTATAAGAAGTGTCAAAATGTTGAAAATCAGAGAGGGGCCTAAAGCACAAATATACCTATTTGAGAATTAAAACTTAAAGTAACTATTTGGGTTGAAGTTTGTAACTTACGCTCTCTGTCTCAGTCTCTGAAACATGGCAGATAGTGTCAGACTGTCAGTGTGTCACAGGCTCACAACGATCAGCATGCTAAGGGAGTTCAAATGTTTGGCCAAAACTCAGAAGTGCTCAGAATTGAGTCGTAGTCAGTCCAACATTGCAATGATGTACTTGGATAAATCATAAATGCAACGAGCAGTTCTGGTGGGTACAAAACTCAAAACTGACACTTTTGTTGACAAGACAGTGAATAGGCAAAGCTTACACAAAAATTGAATGAACATCCAAAACACTCATCATAAAGCTTCAATTAATTTTGAAGAGAGAAGAAACATTGTAACTATTTTCCTCCTTCTTCCACATCTTGGTAGCTCATACTCGAAGAACGTTCTTTCAAGGTACGAAGTACGGTCCCTTGGTTAGCGTTCCCGTGCAACCACTTCAATGTGTATGATTCCTTGGTTTAGGAATTAATATAACTAGTTAATTTGGGATATTAACAATCACTAACTTTGTTTGGTGGGTTTAAACCGTTTCATTAATTATCAATTAATCTCTAAACATGTAATATTATGTCAATTATCAATTTTGTTAATTTACAAATAAGAACAGGTGTTTTAATTATCACGGCTGCCAAGAGGGGCAGCTCGACGTACTATCTACCATGTCGTCGAGTTCCAAGAACTTTACAAACGTTCTTCGTCACAGGAACGGTTGTTTCTCGTAGAACTGAGGGACGTCCTTCGAGTTCTTCAGCACGGGAACAGTTACAGATTATTGGTCCCCCAGTATTGCTTTGATATCAGCACTGAACTTCCATTAAAATATCTTTATTGAAAGACTCTAAAATCAAAAAAAATCACAACATAAAATTCATAATTTACAATAGCTATATACAATATTTACACATTCATTCATCCATTCTCAATTTTCTTCTTCTCCACATACACTCCAAGTATCTTCTACACTCCCTTGCCCACACTAAACCACTTCCAAACAACTGATCTTTCACACTAACACCACTCATTCTAAATTCTCTTCTCACACACTCATATCATTCACACACACACAAAAAGTGCTCCAAACTCTCTACCACTCCTAAGTCACACGCAACACAATTAACATTTCCATTCACATATCTCTCTCTCCACTTTAGCCTCAGACTATTACTCCTACATCCATACAGCAAAACAGATCCCCAGTCATTTTCATACAATCCTTCATCTCTGATCTCACTCTTACATTCATTATACAAACTAATTGTACTTTTTTGCATTCTCTCCTCATTCCACCTATCACTTTCCCATGCATACACCTTTCTCTTTATATATTCATTACTCATATCATCCAATTCATTCAATCGCACTTCCACTCTCTCTCTATACACTTTCACAGTCTCTAACCATTTACACTTGTTCCATTCACACATATCCTCATACATCATTTTCAACAGTTCATTCTCACCATTCCTCACATGCTTCTCATAATTCAACTTCACCTTCATATCTCTTGCTCTCATACTTGAAGACCCCACCTCACCCTGGAGAGTTACCAGAGGTGCATATGATGGGGCCCCCAACACACACCTCCATACAGCATTCTCACATTTTTGCAGTCTCTCAATATCACTCACATTCCAACAAAACACACTACTTCCATACAACAAACTCGGCATTACCACACTTTTCCAATACGTCTTCCCAATCAGTACTCTGTTACACAACTTGTGTATAACAGAGTATGTCATGTTGCTCATCCTTCTAGCTCTCATCATAACATTCTCTCAGTGCACTTTAAAAAATCCTTCCCACTTAACACTCTCACTCCTAAATACTTCACATCCTTCACTACATCCATTCCCTTGATACTTCTAACATCCATCTTCCTATTAAACACAAGCACATTACATTACTCTTGTTCACAGTCATTCCAATCTCTGCAGTCTTACTCACAAGCACATCAATCATTCTTTCAACCTCTCTCACACTGTTCCCAAAAATCACACCATCATCCGCAAAGAACAAAGCTGGCACATACACACACTCGTTTTTAAAACCTAAACCACTCCTTTGCAAACCACTAATTATCTCATTCACTGCCATTATAAACAACTGGGGTGAGCAAGTACACCCCTGCCTAATACCATTCCACACATCCATTCTTCCCATTTTCTCTCCATTCACACTAAACTCAGTACTATCATTCTCATACACTCTTGCAAACACATCAATCATTCTAGGATCACACTTACACCTTTTCATACATTCAATCAGACTTCCTCTCCTAATACTATCAAACGCCTTAGCAAAATCCACAAACACAGCAATCAATTCCTTCTTATCCCTCCTACACGATTCTATCACATAACTCAGCATAAATAAATTATCTTCTATCCTTCTCCCACTCGTAAAACCAATCTGCAACTCATTCATCAGCCCATTCATTCTCACATGCTCAATCAACTTCTCTTTCATTACACTCATAAAAATCTTATACTCAACATTCAACAAGGCAATTGGTCTCAAGTCTTTCACACTAGGTTTATTCACTTTCGGAATCATACAGGTCTTTGACACACTCCATTCACTCACAGGCTCACCACTATCTAACACACTATTAAAATACCTACACATTTCATCCATACATCTTTCACTCTCTAGCATCCACTTATACACTTCTGGTTTAATACCATCTATTCCAGGCTGCTTTCCAACTTTCATTCTCTTTAACGCTTTCCTGACATCCACACTGCTCACCACTACTTCATCCATCCTTCTCCTAATTACATCTTCCACTCTTCCTCTCGTCATACTATAATGTTCTATTAGATTCAAAGGCACATTCACTCTAATATCTACCATTCTAAACACTCCCCTACCATGCTCCAAAACATTCTCATACACCACATTTACCCTATCTTCATCTCTATAGTCACTCTGCACATACCGTTCTCTAGTCCTGTCATTTCATACCTCTATCACATCATTATCATGCATCTGGTAAATTTGTTTCCAAAAATTACACATCTTATTCTTCAAATCCTGCACATTCATCTCATTCCCACTTTCATCATAAACTTTCACATCACCATTCTTTCTCACTCCTCTCAGTACACTAATGTTGTGCCACATTTTCTTACCAGAGTCTCTACTGCCTCTTATCTCATCCATCTTGCTTCTTTCATACTCTCTCTCACCATATCTGCAACTTTCCTCTTTTGTCCATGTCGCCAAAGATCTTTGGCGACGATTTTACCTCGTTTTTCCACCTCATAAAGATCTTGGCGACGATTTTTAACCTTTTTAAGATCTTGGCGACAAATTGTCGAACTTTTGTTAACCCTTAAAAGTACTAGCTGTCAATATTAGGTCATTATTTTTATCCTAGATCTTCGTAACCTCAAAATCTACTATAAAATTAACCTTGAACTGCTCTTTTACAGGTATAAGAAAAAAATGTAATCAAATTCAGTCATTCAATGTGTGTCAAATAGTACGGGACAGTCAGTCAGGATTTCTTGAATGTGCCTTTCCATCGGCTTGAATGTGCCTTTCCATCGGACAGCTACCATGGATATTGCAGGATTAAAGACTTCATTATGAATATGCCTCAAGAAAGTTTTCTTCAAAAGTCTTCAATTAAAATATGTCATGGTACATTTATTTTGCACAGAGCAGCTTTTCTAAATGAGGTAATAAATTAATGATGTGCAAATTGTAGTTTTTAACAAGAAATTTATTTATGTAAATGAATAACTCGTATGCCTCTAACTATAGAATTATATGGATAAATATAAATAATATTACCAATATGTTAATTAAAGGTCCTCTCCAGGCTCCGGGGAAAAAATGAGTTTATACCATTATATTATAGAACTAAGGTTTACGATCATTATACTACACACCGCATACAATTCGGTTCAGTATATATTTTATAATTTGTTTTTAAAGTTTTTAATACTCTGAGAGCAACAATTGAGCGAATCACTAATCTGATGCTCAAGAAGAAGATTGTACACTCTTTGTTTTGATTACAAATATTAATTTTATAAACAAACCATGCTTTTTGGCCTTTATTTTAGATATCAATTGTTTCCTAAAGTATATAAACGTTTCTATAATTAGTTCATTCAATTTTATACCTTTATACGAATATTAAATGAATTTATTAAACCTAATACCTAGTTGACAATCAAAACAAATAGTGTACATTCTTTTTCTTCAGGCTGAAAATTTCTGAAATTAGTAAGTCAGAAGTAAAATAGGTTTTGTAGAGTTTTGATTATAAAAATCTTTGAACCATGTTAAATTAGAACTATGCTACCAAATTCGATGCGGTTTTCAGCAAAATGATTATAAACATTAGCCTCGTTTAATAAGCCAATAAAAAATTTTGCTTGGAGGGGACCTTTAAAATATGACTATGTTTTACCATTGGAAATATCTTTCAATAAAAAGAACGTAAAAACAATGTTAACCATTATAAAAGTACAATCCATTCTGTTCATTTCACTCAGATTATAGTTACGAGATACTGTGATTCATTTATCCCACACTCTGTTTTCTTTGCTCCGATTACAGATATGAAATACTGTGTTTTATTTATCCCATAATCAATAGTTATATCAATGATATTTTACAGCAATAAGATACACTACTTTCAATAATATCTTTCTTAAAAGTGCTTTGTCACACCCCTGGTTTCAAAAGCAGAAAATATAACTGAAATATTGTAAGGACAATCGAGTAATTTGTAACCGTGACGTCAACAAGGCAACACAATTAATTAGAAAATTAAGGTTTAGCAAAATATCGTGAATCGATTCATCACTTTTTTTTATAATGGAAATAAATAAACTGTTTTCATAATGTTACGTTCTTCAATTGTCATATATATGATTTTAGAGTGTTGCTGTTAACATACCTCGATGAGTCGATTGTACTTGCTACATTACACATCTATTTCCCGATTTTGAAACAAGAGGCGCCATAATGCACTTTTAAATAGAAATTGTCTAGAGTAGTATATCTTTTTTAGTATAATATCTTTGGTTATATTCTTCACAGACCCCGGGGGCTCTATCCTGAAGCTGTCTATGGTGAATGGAAGAGAAGGGGGGTGGCATCACTCGGGCCCCAAACTTTTGTAATTTGTATTATTGATTGTCTTTTTCCATTTTTACCATTGCTTCAACACTACTTTCAGTTTTAGAGGATAGCGTTAGGATTATGCTCTTCAACTAGGAGCTCTTACATTTTTTGTTATGTAGGCTTCATTTACTATCACCACCTCATTTTCCTCTTCCATCTGTGAGTGCAGCCACCGGTGCTTGTGTCCCTTTCTGTCATATTCCTTGGTAAGTGACTGCATTCATAGAGTAGCTTTTCTGCATCCAAGAACACTGTCACCAATGGAGCTATTTTCCTTTCTGACTGCTGCTTCCAGTCCCTTCTATTTAATTTTCTTTTGACGTCAGTGATATGGCCTTTGGTTTCAAATCAGACGTTAAACCCCTACGAAATTAATTATATTCTTCACATATAACGAACAATTTTGAAACAATATAGATAATTCATTTAGACGTAGCATGTTGTAGACGTGGAGATTTAAGCATTAAATAATATTCAAAACTTCGCTATAATTTTAACCTGAATGTTTTCGTATCTTTACAGAAATCTATATAATTCACAAGGTATATAAATGTTTATATTGACTAATGAAAGCTAATTAGCTATATATATGGAATTCTCCTGATACTCCTCCTCCTAAGCACGTCTCCCTCTCCATTCTGAGTAAGTTACCTGCAAATAAATAGAATAATTAATTTTGTGTAAATATGTGGTTGATATTATTATATATAGGTTTTGTTAATTAGGTAGGTATATTGTGTAAATAAAACTCTTTTAACTTGTATTACTTTAATAAATATTTGTATATTATATCAACAGGGAATAATGTAATGTTACAAGATTATTAATAGTAATCTTCTTTTTCAGAGAGTGTGTCCCTCGCACCTCTCTTACCATACCTCTTAACTCTTATGAAATACCTCGCCTCTTGTAAACCTCCCTCCGTTACGTCAATATACCAATTCCATTTCCATCTCATTATTCCTCCTGACCATACCTGCAAAGAAAGAAACCCATTAGCATCTGAAGTCATAATCACAGTAAATAGATAACAACTTGTTTATAGCACACCCGCCTATAACAGTGGCATCTTCGACGGGATGCTGTGATTTGTCCAATCAACAACGTTAAAGAAGATGGGGTTAATGAACTCACCAACTGTTGAGAGGTCAGGAAATGAGGTTGGAGGAGCAGGTGGTGGTATGGCAGAAGGAGCCAGACCAAAGAAGAAAGAGGTAAAGAGGTGTGAGGTTGAGGACAGCAACTTCGGAGTCGACCCGAAGAATGCTGGACACTGGAGGATCGGTGAGGACAATTGGGGAGAGAGCACTAAGAGGAGCAAAGCGAAGAACGAGTATGAGGTTAGGCTGTTGTCAAAAGTTGTTTCATACCAGTCATTGTTACAACAGTTCAGTCTCCCTCAAGTTCGTGCTGACTACATCAAAAACAAGTTTGGCAGTGATGTCAGCTCATTCACTCTTCAGGCACTGGACGAACTCAGGTGTTCATTGTTTCCCCAGTGGCATGGAGGATCCCTTGAAGTGAGCCTTGAGAACTTTTCCTCAGCAGCCATCCAACTAGTCAAATTGATGTCCAACTGTCCAGAAACTGCCCCTCACAGGAGGGAAGATGCTTCTCCATTATCCTACGCAGATTGGAATGAGACTCTTGGTTTGTTGGCACAGAATCCTTACTGGACTGACACGGCGTCGGAAGGGCGTTGCACCCATATTGTGAGGGAGTTCAAGGCAATCCCAACAACGAACTTTGAATTCCCAATGGCCAACCCTACTGTATTCCCAACTAAAAAGCAGCCTCTCAGAACACGAAAACTGTCCCTTCTGGAGAGGAAAGTTCGTGGGAGTGAAGAGAGAAGAATTGAAGAGATTGTGTTGTCCTCGGATTCGTCAGTTAGTTGCGATTTGAGCTCATCATCAACCGATGTCTCCAGCGGTGACGAAGGAAAGTCAATACTTCAGAGGCACAAAAAGAAAGTTGACAAGAGGGAGATCGTCACACCTCCAATTTTTCAATTGGATGGAAAACTGCACCTGAGGAGCTTCTTGTCCACTTACGAGTCTTTCTTTAAATCCAAGTATATCGGAGACTCTCGAGACAAATGCCAGCTGCTAGAACAGTTCCTCACAGGAGAACTTTTGAATGTTTATAAGATATGTGGAGGTAGAAGGTTGAAGTATAACCAAATGAAAGAGAGACTACTGGCTCACTATAAAAAACAGAAGATAGGTGGAAGGACATACTGGCGCAAGAAATTTGAAGAGGCTACACCAAACCCTGAAGAAACGTTAGATTTGTTTGGCATGAGGCTGATGGAGGTTGCAGAGCTCGCTTTTCCGAATTCACCTAAGGAAGCTGCTAAGACGCTGAGGCACACTTTCCTCACGCAGATTCCTTACAAAATTAAGGAGAAGATCGTAGACATGGAGAAGGTAATGAGGGCAACATCTGGAGGTTCACAGAAACACCTCAGCTTTTCTGCCATCATGCAGCTTGCAGCGGACCTTCAGACTGAGTTGCCACGCTCTCATACTATCATGTGGTCTGACGAAGTGCAAAAACACGTTCCAGGACGGCGTGACGGAAACAACAACTTAGAAGGTGAGCTCTCTCGTGATAGGCAGTTTTGGTCACAGAGTCGTTTCCGTCATAGAACCCCTGATCGTAGTGGCCGCAGCGTGGATGATCGTAGCTTTGCACGTAAACCTGAGAAGAGATGGCAAGCAGAATCTCCCGATCATTGGCAGTCTTCCTATCAAAAACCATGGCGCTCACCGGATTTCAGAGAAAATGAAAGACAACGATCTTCTTCAAGACAGTGGACGCCAGAGAAGCCTAAGAGGCAAGACTCTTCAAATAGCCAGCGGAAATTCTGTTCCTTTTGTGGAAAGAAAAACCACAATGAGAGTAGCTGTTGGCGGGCACAGAACGCTTGCCTCATATGCGGAGGTGAACACAAGATGAAGGACTGCTCAAGATATAATCCAACGTTTTCCCGCAACGAATCTGAAGCGTCAAACTAGCGTCTCTCAATTCCACGGGGAGGGAATTGAGATGGAGGAACGTAGTCCCCAATAAACCTTCTGTGAACGACGCTAAGGAAACTGTAGCACTCTCACAAGAAAGACTGAATGAAGTGGATAGAACGGGAGGAGAGAAGAATAAGGAAGAAGAACCGAATTGGAGACCTCACAAAATTATAAATTTATTGCATGAGTCTTCTCCTAATAATTTTAAAATTGATGTAAAACTTAATAAAATTCACAATACCAATGCAATTATTGATTCAGGCGCTGCCTATTCATTAATTTCTTATTCTTTAGCTAAGGAACTTGATCTTGCCATTATTCCTAGTGAAATTAAACTTAAAGTTTTAGGTAGCGAAGTAGTGGTAACTGAGGGAAAGACTAGATGTTCATTGCAAATAGGTAGTATCATGTTTGAAGATAATGATTTCCATGTATTTCCTAATAATTGTGTTATGAATAGTTATCTGTTTCTAGGAGTGGATTTCTTGAAGGCAAACTCGATCGAACTCTGTATAAATGACAAATTAATGGTAAAGCATGTTGATGATCAGAGTGCCATAGAAATCCACTTAACTGATTCAGGAAATGTTGAAAGAACTGTATTTAGGAATATCAATTGTTACGCTGATCAAACTGTGGACCTAACGCGCAGTGTGTCATGTAGAGTCCCAATTAGATTTGCTATTCCCCTTGATCAATCAAATTATGAACAATTTCTTATGTATACTGATGATCAAATGGAGAGTAAGCTAGCTAAAGACACTCGAGGCTTATCAGGCATAATTAGCGCAGGTACTAACTCTATCTTGTGTGTGGCACCTGAAAGATCCTCCGTTATCAAAGATGGTCAGGTAGTAGGATCAGTGTCCACTGTGGTCGAGCTACCTCCAGATGAGGACAGAGATGAGCTATTGGTGGAGGACGATCAGCTACTGGACCAGGTTAAATTGCCTGAGTTAACTGAATCTCAAAGGATCCAGGTAATGGATACACTTCATACGGTGAGGAAGGTGTTCAGTGCAGGTGAATTTGATTTGGGTCACGCTCGAGTAACTGAGCACAATATCAAATTGAGTAATGATACCCCAATTTACATTAGGCCAAGAAGATTCTCTCCGCCAGTGGCAGATGAGATAGAAAGGCAATGCAAGGAGCTTCACTCACTTGACATCATTGAGCCGAGCGTCTCTCCTTGGAATGCACCTATTGTACCAATTATGAAAAAGGGTGGTGGCCTTAGAATGTGTCTTGATTATCGTAAATTAAATAAGGTCACCATTCCTGAACGACACCCTATGCCTAACTTATCCGACTCATTATTTGGATTGTATGGCACTAAGTGGTTCACTAGATTAGATTTAGTAAAGTCCTATTACCAAATTCCGATTGATCAAGAATCTCGGAGCTACACGGCCTTTGCTACTCCGAGGAACCACTGGCAGTTCAAGAGGCTGAGCTTCGGGCTACGCAACGCACCTTCTGCATTCCAGCGCCAGATTCAGGCTGTGTTAGGTTCGTTGCCATCCAGCAAGGTAATAATTTACATTGATGATATTCTGATCATGGGTGATTCGTTTAACGAGCATTTAGAACTTGTATATAAGGTACTGAGAACTTTAGAAAACTATAAACTGAAGATTAATGCATCTAAATGTGATTTTTTTAGAACGGAAGTAGAGTTCTTAGGACACATAGTTAGTATTAATGGTATAAAGAAAACTCCCGAATATGTGAACAAAATTCACGACTACCCTAAACCAAAGACAAAGGGCGAATTGAGGGAATTTTTAGGTTTAATTAATTTCCAACGTAAGTTTTTACCTAATTGTTCTGTCATGCAGCGACCTTTGTCTTGCCTAACTAGCGGTAAAAGAAATAGTGAGCTGGAGTGGACTGGTGAGATGGACGAGGCGGTTGAGGCACTGAAGACTGCGATGGCTGACGAAGTGGAACTCGCCTACCCGGACTACTCCAGTGATGCAGCAAGTCTTGAGTTGTGGGTCGACGCATCAAACTTCGGGGCAGGCGCGTACCTCGCTCAAACTCAAGGTGAATGTCATAGAGTCATAGGCTTCGCATCCATGATGTTCACTGGTGCACAACTCAACTACTCTACTTTGGATCGGGAGCTGACGGCACTGAGGTGGGGAATTAAGACGTTTAGGCCATTTCTTCACGGTGTCCCCTTCATTCTGTTCACCGACCACCAACCTCTAGTTCATCTCCACAACATGAAGCTAGTGTGTTCTAGGCTTGCACGCACGGTTGAAGAGCTGTCTGACTATGTTTTCGAAATCAGGTACGTCCCAGGACAACTGAACACAGCCGCTGATGCACTGTCACGCATCCAGAGCATCCCTCCTGAACACTCCCCTGCTGACAATGGTTCTCTACCTTGCGGTCTGATGGTAGATGGTGTTCCTGTTCCTGGTGGAGGTGAGTCTATGCTGGTAAGTCTTCATAAATGTCTGACGAGAGATCCACACGAGGAAGTCTTCACCGGTGATGTGCAACAACTAAGAGAGAGATTGGTAGATGAAATTCTGAATAACCATGAGAAATACAAGCTTTCCTTAGATAGAATAACTAGGAGAAATCTACGCCTTATGCGTTTCCCTGGTCAATTACCATCTTATGATCTATTGATAGCAGCCAGTCGTATTTTTAAAATCAGCATTCATGTGTATTTCTGGCCTACTTCTCCTGTTGTTTACCAATTTGAAGCATATGACAAAGTAATACAATTGCAGTGTTTGAGTGGTATTCACTTCAATCCACTGGTAGAATTGAACAATTATAAGTTGCCAAATGTGGAGAGTTGTTCAACCTACACAGTCCAACGTCCTGAATTGCCTTTATCTTTTACCAATACTGATCATGTTGACGATTGTGATTACGATATTGAGAATGTTAACATTAATCTAGTTGTTTCCTCCATTCACGATTGCTCACATGCACGCTGTTCTCTTCCAAAGGTTAATATCACTATAGGTGACGTTAAATGTTGTGCTATCCTTGACACGGGAGCGGAGATCAGCTTGATGTCCGGTTCTGTTCTGGAGAAATTGACTGGGGATGTACAGGTAGTTAAAGGACAGGTATGCGATATTGTTGGATTTTCGGGGCATCGAAAAACCATTACAGAGACTGCTGAAACTTTACTTGACATTGATGATTTTAAATTAAATACGCCACATAAATTTGCTATAGTAGAGTCTGATTGTTTTCCGTATTGTTTATTGCTTGGCTATGATTTTATTATGAAATATCAATTGGAAATATGTTTTATGTCTGGTCAATTAAAACAAAGAGGTAATCTTATATGCACTCTTAAAATGGAAGACATGGATCCTCTATCACCAGTTGTATTACCTGTAGCTTCTTTTCCTACTAATTCTCACACTCTTCAAGTAAAATGCAATGATAATGATTTTAGATTTGAATTGGAAGGAGCTACACCGTCTGTAACGGGATTAGCCTTGATAAAAGATAGCGATTCTCTTAAATTATTACAGTCGAGTTGTGAAGAACTAAGGACTCTTTATAAATTATTAAATAAAGGAACTGATGTTAAATTTTGGCCTGTCAAAGTAAAACGATTTAGACGACATCGTACAAGCTTATCACTAGAGAATGGACTGTTGATGTATTGTAATGTGGTAATTGTACCTTTCCATTTTCTTGTTAGTACAGCATTAGTCCTGCATAATGAATTAGCGCACATTGGCCGGGACAAACTCATTAATGTTATAAATAACGTGTTCTGGCATCCCTCTAGATATATGGTGTGTGATGATGTCTGTTCAACTTGTTCTGATTGTCAATTAGTTAAGGATTTTAGGCAGACCGCGGCTCCACCGGTGCAGAAGATACAGTCGAGCTTCCCCTTTGAGCTTGTCGCGGCTGACCTGGTATCTTTCCCACGCTCACGCCATGGTTATATAGGTTGCTTGACCGTGGTCGACCATTATTCGAAGTGGGTGGCAGCCATACCTATCAAGGACAAAAGGAGTTCTACAGTGGTAAGGGCGTTTAAGACCCAGATTTTCCCTTTTGTCCCTAGGATCCCCACAGGTATCCTGACTGATAACGGACCAGAATTCACGTCTGAGGAGTTCAATGAATTCTTGGAGGAGCACGGAGTGAAGCACAGATTGACGACGCCTTACCAGCCTACTTCGAACGGAGCCATTGAGCGCGTCAATCGTACCATTAAAAACTTGCTGAGAAGTTTAGGTAGCGCTGGAGGTGACTGGGAGGAATTTCTCCCTAAGGCTCTCATCACTTATAATAATACGGTCCATGTGGAGTTAAGTATGTCCCCTTCCGATTTTCTTCTAACTAAACCTCACAATATGGAACTAAATTCGGCTATAAGTCCGGTAGTTAATAAATGGAGACCCGGCCACCCTAATTTCATTCCATTTAATGTTGGTCAAAAGGTTTTGCTCAAAACGCAAACTAAAGGATTATTATCCACTAATAAATTTTTACCTAATTTCCAAGGCCCCTTTGAAATAGTTGTTGCCCATCCCAATGGCTTAACTTATGAAATTAAAGATTTGAATAATGGCCAAATATCGAGGGCACACTACAGTAAACTAAGACTATTCAAATCCCCCCCTGATTATATTATTAACCACCCGCAATTTAAAATTAAAACTAATGATAACTTGACTTATGTTGACAACGATAATGACAGCGTCATTTTTCCAGGTGTTGGTGGCGGATTCATCAGTCCTGGCTGCTCTGACTCATCCCTCGACTCGTCCTCGGATAGCAGCTCTGGTTTTGCTACAGATGCGCCACGAGAAGGTCGGCTACCAATCACTACTAACGAAAACTCGCCTAACGCTCATATCTTTACTTCGACGGGTGACTCCTGCATTAGCTGTTTGCTGGGAAAGTCTAAGGCGTCCCCAGACTGTGCCGACACTACAGAGGATCTTGCAGATTGTCTTGCTGCCCTGAGGTCGAGTCTGGGATGGTCAGAAGACGCTGGACTGTTGGATCCGTGTAGGGATGATGTAGTTGTGGTTGATGAAAAACGTAATGAATATAGTCTGTTAGATTGGTCATTTAGTAGTACGGGTACTTTTGAATTACCTTCTATTGATTCAACAGAAATGATGGATCGTGAATTTGAAACCCACTCGTTAATTTTACACCTAAGTTCCCCTAGGGAAAGCTGTGCCGAAAATTCAGATTTTGAAGGCTTTGGTGATAAAGAGGATACTAACGAACTCTATCAAAGATCTGATATAATAAGGAATATTTTGGAAAAGAAAAATTATCCCTTTATTAAGACCACTTCTAGTGTAGAATCCTTTAACGAGAGAAATTTGCGGTCTAAAGGACCAATAAAGGATCTTCCTTGGGTCCAAAGTAAAGCGATCGAACGCGTTAGGTCCAACAAATTATCAAAATATGACAGCGCGTAGGTCTATATGTATAGTGTTCAATTGAATGAGCGTAAATTTATTTTCTATACTATGAAAGTTCTCATTTTTAAATATTTCTAATAGCTAAATAATATTTTTCGATTATTTTAACGTTTGTCTCCCAAAGGAGGGGGGAGAGACAGTACTTATTTACTTTCAATTTCAGCCAAACGTTAAAAAAAATATATATATATATGTGATAACGTTAAATTTGATGTGAAATTCTATATTGAAAATTATATAGTTTAAATAAATTTATTGTGTTCTAATTTTATATAGGGACTTTTAGTCATTATGTGAATAAAACAAAAATTATATTGAGTTTAAATAAATTTATTGTGTTCTAATTTTATATAGGGACTTTTAGTCATTATGTAAATAAAACAAAAATTATATTGAGTAAAATTGTATTGTTTGTAGGTAGGGATATGTAAATAATTAGGTAATCTTGTTAGGTATATCAAATTCTTTTAATTTTAATGTTTAAAATAAAATAAATGAAATTATACCTCAGTTTGGTGGGAAGGCATGTAGACGTGGAGATTTAAGCATTAAATAATATTCAAAACTTCGCTATAATTTTAACCTGAATGTTTTCGTATCTTTACAGAAATCTATATAATTCACAAGGTATATAAATGTTTATATTGACTAATGAAAGCTAATTAGCTATATATATGGAATTCTCCTGATACTCCTCCTCCTAAGCACGTCTCCCTCTCCATTCTGAGTAAGTTACCTGCAAATAAATAGAATAATTAATTTTGTGTAAATATGTGGTTGATATTATTATATATAGGTTTTGTTAATTAGGTAGGTATATTGTGTAAATAAAACTCTTTTAACTTGTATTACTTTAATAAATATTTGTATATTATATCAACAGGGAATAATGTAATGTTACAAGATTATTAATAGTAATCTTCTTTTTCAGAGAGTGTGTCCCTCGCACCTCTCTTACCATACCTCTTAACTCTTATGAAATACCTCGCCTCTTGTAAACCTCCCTCCGTTACGTCAATATACCAATTCCATTTCCATCTCATTATTCCTCCTGACCATACCTGCAAAGAAAGAAACCCATTAGCATCTGAAGTCATAATCACAGTAAATAGATAACAACTTGTTTATAGCACACCCGCCTATAACAATGTATTTACAAGAAAATACTAGTAGAAAAAATTCAATAGTCTATTTAGCAGTTCCAGTTCCTATATAATTTGTACATTCTATCTCATTAATGTTGATATAAAGTTCACATACATATATCTTGCTCCGTAAAGAAGATGAAGTAATGCCACCTAGACATCACAATAATTTGAGAAGCGGGAAGTTGACAACCAATCAGAGATGGGCAGGTAGGTGACGATTACTTGTTTTGGTTGTGACAATATTCTTTTAAAATCATAGATCCTGAAAATATTATGGACGGATTGAATTAAAGAATATTTAATTGTTCTAAACCAGCAGTATATAGTATTCGATACCATTTCATTTTATTACATTATACGTCTATGATATTCTAAGATCTATGATTTTAAACGCATTTTGTCACAACCCTATTAAATACAAGTGACTTATAACAAGATCTGAAAATTGGGTTGATTTTCTATATTTTTATAATAACTGAACAAATATAATAAATTATTATGTGTTATTACTTCACAGATAAAAAAAAACTATTTAATCCAATAACGGTTTTGCAATTGAACAGACAAATTAATTACATTTTAATTTACGAAGTAGGAATTTCCACTAAACCTATAATTTCGGCTAAACCTCAAGCTCTGATAAGTGTGAAAGATAGACCTATTCGATGTTCATCTTTTACATATAGTCATAAACCTGCATTCCACTTATCACCGTATAATTTTCCTTGCATTAAAATATCAATTACTACTTTGAACAGAATATTAATAATTGTTTTGTATATTTCACAAGATGGGTTACAGATACATAGGAGGTCTGTTATACATTATACCATTGTAATAAAAATTTATTCTTATTAATAATTATATAGAGTAGGTATATCTTACTAATTTGGATATATTTATATTGCATATTCAATATCATTTACGGATATTATACATATATAAAGCATTCATAAACTACAAGACGTTGAAAGCATGATCAATTGATCGCTAGCAAATAATCTAGTAACTGATGGAATCCACATCAATTAATTGTCAACTCAACCACGAAACCGGGTAAGAATAGATTATGATGTTCTTTAATTGTTGTTTCATAATAATACAAAAGGAAAGAAAAGAAATTTACAAAAGGCTAATAAAAATATTATATATTTGAAAAGATAGAAATTTAATAAAAATCAATTGGCATAACAGATTATTCAAACAAATGTTAGGGTGTTACCATCTATCTATCTACCTATATTTGAACATTAGTTATATAGGTATTCGACAATCTATCACAAGAATTTGATTGCTATTCTAAGAAATACCAGATTTATATGAAACATCTTCAATTGTTCATATTAACATATTTTAGCTCTGTACGTTATTTAAACTATATTATAATTTCACTGTGTATTAAATATATAGCTGTTTCAATGCTATTTTAAAACAACTAATAATGTAAATAATGTATTGTAAGTGTAGTAAATGATCCAAATAACTTTAATTATTTGGATAATACAGTACCTTTACAATAATATAGAATGCTTGAGCTCATCTACAATATCTGTCAGTTTGTTGATGACGAAAAAATTGATCTATATTGTAATGCCGTAAATGATGGTCAATTAATAAAACTGTAATAGGTTATAGGCTCATATCTATTCCCTGTGTTTGTTCACAAGGTTGCTGCCTCTCACGCCTTCACTGCATAATATTACTAAATTGTAGTGCCAGCATCTACTCTCACTCTGACCTGTCCTGTAGGCTGTACCTGAAAAAAAATTTAGAACTCCTCAATATCCTAGGTAAATATTAATATCTGTCAGTAACAATATTGTGTATACCTTGCACAATATCGATATAGCTATGTAATGATTATTCGATTAAAGAATGAATCTCTTGATTATTAACTGCATTCTTTACTTACTGCAAGTTTGCAACGTTATCTATTGGTTAAGCTCATTCATAATTTTGCAGTTAGTGCTAATATTGTTTACCAGATCCACTCTAATTATTACCAGTGTATGGTCCAGCCTCTCAGTGACCAAGGAAGTTATAGTACTGGAACTATAACAACCTCTCTCTGCTACATTATTTGGTGTGTTTTCGGTCCACTGCTATATACGTAGTAGTGACAATAGTGACTTGTTATTGTAACGTCATTAAGGCAATAGACTTAATCGAAAATTAGGGTCAAGTAGTTTGAATAACTGAATACACCATTACTCTTTTCTTATATTGGCTATAAATAAACATTTTTTTGTTATAATTAAACACTCTTTGATAGCCGCCTTATATTTAATTTTAGAGTGTTGCTGTGATGATGTCACGTACACAACCCGTCTCAATTGTCACTACTATATTCTATATAGTGGGAGTCCGTGAATTTGCATGGATGAGCAGTGGATTGGACGGCAGACATCTCTATAAAGAAAATGTTAGCCGCTTGTCAATGGTGATTTAACTCTCGTATGCGAAGTGTATATTGAAAATAATTTTGTGAATGACTTGAATTTCTCTAATCATGTAATTGCTTAATAGTTGTAAGCTGTGTGACCTTTCAAACATTAATTTTATTAGCTCTTAAAGGAGTACGTTCTATACATGCATTTACTTTTAAAGAGTTGGTTATTTGATGATTACACAGCAAAATTTAAAAATAAACGTTACTTATGTGATTGGTCCACCCAGTGAAGTCCGACTTTTAGAATTAGATACCTACCGCGCCACAGGAAATGTAATTAACCAATGGCAAATTTTCGGTCAAACCGGCGACAAATTTTCGGTCAATTTGGTCGGCGACGCTTTTCCCGTCAAACTGGCGATGATTTTTGAGATTTCTGGAATCTTGGCGACGCATCTGCCACGCTTTGCAGACTGGCCTGTAGATTCCTTCTAACTCTGTTCAACTGCTTATGCACACCTACTTCTCTTCTTATCTCCTCATTCATCCACACACTTTCCCATTCATTCACAGTCAAGTTACCTCTAATCACTCTGGTTCTCTTCCAACACTTCCTCACACACTTCAGTCACAGCCTCATGAAACACACAGTCCTGTTCACCCACATTCACTCTTGTTAGTCTATCTTCCATCCCTTGCAAAAATCTCTCTTTCATATCATCCTTAACTCTATAGTACTCTATATTTTTCTGCATCACCTCTTCACTACCCTTCATACCCATTTTAAAGTCAATCTTAATCATACAATGATCTGATAAATCAAATAGTTCCTTCCTTTCATCTATATCCATCTTCACAAAATCCTCGTACAAAAATCCATTCACCAAAACAAAGTCAATCACACTCTTATGCATACCCTCTTCTCTAGTAATCTCACCTCTACATGCCTCATCCAAATTTAACATAACAAGTCTACATTCATCCATCAAATTTAATAACTTATCCTCCATTCCTATTTAATTCTTGCTGACCTAAAAAACCTATATGTGGCATTATGTGCATTCATATCACCCAAAACCATTAACTTCCCTTCATACTCTTCCACAATACCCCTAATACACACAACTATCCTATCATTCCTATCATTATCTCTAACATCCCAGTAAGATCACTCTACCCTAACAATACTAACTTCATCACTCGATCCTATCATAAGTCCACCACCCTTCTTGTCTTGCTCATTCCTTATACCAACCTCACCAGTCTGCAGAATATGGAACATTTTTGATTTTTCCAAGACTCTTTGCGGGAGTTTTTAAATTGAATTTTAGAAATTGGAGATCTCTGCGGGAGATCTTGAATTAATTCCTATGTTACCATTAATTTAGCTGCGGGAGATTTTGAATTAATTCCTATGTTACCATTGATTTAGCTGCGGGAGATTCTGAATCTGCTACTGAGAGTCCAGTCTGCAGAACATGGGACATTTTTAACATTTTCTGTGTGAACAATCCTTAATTTCCTCCTATATTTACATGTAATTTACAGTTTACTGAGAAGACAAGCCAAAATAGAGGATTTCTTGGAGAACACTTTAGTCCCAAGTAATAAAGCATGTCCAAACTCGCCATTTTAATGGCGAGTTTGTGACAGTTATTTTGAGCCCTTCAAATGCAAATGGCGAGTTTTATCTATTTTTCTCCTATGCTACAATGTTATTTTGGAGAGAATTTATGAAAATATGATCATTTTAGAGAAAATTTGTTGAATTTTGCCAGGTAATAATGCATGTCCAAACTCGCCATTTTAATGGCGAGTTTGTGACAGTCATTTTGAGCCCCTCAATTGTAAATGGTGAGAAAAATCTATTTTTCTCCTATGCTACCATCATACCATGTTATTTTGGAGAGAATTTATGATAGTTTGATCATCTTAGAGAGAATTTCAGAGAAATTTGGTGATTAGTGGAGAGGCAAATGGAGAGTTTATGAGCCATACTTTTTTACTTGGGAATTTTGGAGAGAGCTGGAGAGACAAATGGAGAGTTTATGAGACGTACTATTTTACTTGGCACTTTACCAGTTCCTGCAGTCTGGCTGAGAGTCAGAGAATAACTGTTTCTCAAATTAAAATCTCTGCGGGAGAAGAGACACGTTTTGCAGACTGGCAACCTCATACTTATAATCCTTACCAAAAAACACTCTCTCTACCTTATGCTGCGTTTCAGTAAACATTGAAATCTTCATCCTACTATTCATCCTCTCAACCATCTCTTGCCATTCATTCCATTTATGCACTGTAAGCCCCTGCACATTCAACAAAAACACACTCAGTACTCACTATATCATTCACACCTTTATTTTTATTAATCACAGTTTTCTTTCCCTCTGGCTGCCTTCAGTTGCTAACAACACCCTCCTGAACCGGGAACCCTCTGTGTGACATCTCCACTGACCACTGCTCTGCTGGTTGGTCTCTCCCACCACTCCACTGGTAGTCTGTTGCGACTGACCAGGTCCACCTCTCTGCGACTGACCACCTCTCTGAGTCTCTGCAACTGACCACCTCTCTGCAACTGACTAGGTCCACCTCTGACCTACTCCCCTACCTGCATGACCAAACCTACCTTCACTTCTACTCATCTCTCCCATTGATCCCTCTACCTCTACAACCTTTTTCCCTCTAATAATGAACCATCCTTTCCCTTCATCCCGCTTTTCGTATAGTTCACTTCTCAACTTCTTATTTTGCTCCCTCTCTACCACAGTTAAATCCCTTTCAATATAGACATTACCAAATCCATCTAGTTGCTTTAACCAACTCTTTTCCTGCATTATTATCCTAATGTCCCTAACCTGGTTCAACTTAATGAGAAGTGGCCTAGCTCTATTAGGTGCTGCTTTACGCACCAATAGAAGCAAATAGCCAACCCTAATTTATTGAAAAATTGCCTACCTAGGTAGTTAATAGTCAGCTGTAATTATTTTTCTTCATTGGGTCCGTTATCTTTACTTGGTTAGGTAAATTCTGGTCCGTTTTCTTTACTAGCTTCATTTCTGGTCTGTTATCTTTACTTGGTTAAATTTATAAACTAATACTGAAACAATAATTGGAATTAGAATAATATTTTGGAATCATAGATACAATATTCATTTTTTCAATTTCTTAATTACTTGTTCTTCAAATCCATCATATTACTGCGAAGAAAACTAAAATAAATTTACATTAAAGGTAAGGTCCCCTCCAAGCAAATTTTTTTATTGTTTAAATCAACGAGGCTATTGTTTCTTATCATTTTACTGCAAACCCCATAAAATTTGATAGCATATTTTAATTTTATATGCTTTTAAAGATTTTTATAATCCAAACTCTACAAAACCTACTTTACTTCCGACTTTCTAATTTTCAGTCTGAAGAAGAATGTACACCATTTGTTTTCCCAGCAAACATGAATGTATCTATTCGATGTCTAAACGACTCTGTATAACCTCTCTTCCGACATCGAATACCAGTAACAAATTAGACATGGTGACATCAAGTAGACATCAATCCGATATCCGTTTGCACCGCTAAACCGCATCATATCAAGTATATTTGGCATCGAAGCGATACCGTTATAACAGCGTTGAATAGAAAGATAAATTACGACATCCAACATACATAGGGATTCTCCATCGAACAGATGCCTAATTATATATCTAATATGCTTCGAAACGATATCCACTTGCATCCAATAAATAAATAAATTAAAATTGAAAACTCTTACTACATTGATATAACGTACTGTACGTTTAGGTGCATATCAATTTGATTTATGTTACATAATGTTATATATAAATTAAATGGGAAGAAACGAAGTGATGTGTCCAGGTACCGTTCGTGGGTCTATCCGTCCTCGTGCCAGCAGCTCTGCCACTTTGCCACCGTGGATGCATTTTACTACAATTTTTTTTTATATTAAGGGACCCGTAGATACTTAAAGAAATTTTAAAGTGAATAGAACAATACAGGCAAGCACCGCTTTTATAACCAAAATCACAACTTATTCTTATTTCAAATAGTAAATGAGTTGGTAAAATTTTTATATAATTGTAACTCCTTAAAAATTTCGTTCTCTATGAGTTCAAATTAAAGAAAATGTTTTGAAGCCACGACTTAGTATACAGATGAAAGCTCTGTGATGAAAGTTCAAAGTAATGAATGCATTAATTAAAATTTGACCATAGATTAACTCTCACTCAGTAAATAAAGGTCATAATAGTTGAGTAATTAGTTTGACATTTTGACTTATATAATTGTGTTATATAAAACAGGAATTTTGTGCTCTGTGAAATAATTTTAGCGATACGGTACCTATATGTTCCAAGTTATTAATAGGGTCTATATTTTCGAACACGTGATAAAAGAAAATATAATAATTATTATTAATATACTATTTAATTAGTAACATAGTAGCTGAAGGTATGATACCAATTGAAATAAAAGTTAAATAATGATTATTTTATATAGATTTATTGAGTCCGATAACAACTTTATAAGTTTAATTATCTATAATGTGAATCACTGAATTTTAATCGTCTCATTTGCAGCTTTTGGCACTAGGTGAAAGCTCAAGTTATCGGATAAGGGGTTCCGCCTAATTTACGTAGAAAAATTATTTATGTAATGATTTTTATTTCTAAACTTGTATTTTACGTACTGGTGTTATGGATGTCAATTTAAGTAAGAATTGAATAATGATAATTATTATATTTATTTCTTACATATTTGAAAATGTGGAACCATCCGATAACACAGAATTTACTCTAAAATGGAACGTGTTAAATAGCCTCTACGTTTAGTAGAGGTTTAATGTCTGTTTCTGAACCAAAGGCCATGTCGCTGACGTCAAAAGGAAATGAAATACAAGGGACTGGAAGAAGCAGTCAGAAAGGAAAGTGGCTCCATGGACAAAGTCACGACGCTCATGGATGCTGAAAAGCTACTCCGTGAATGCTGTCACTTACCGAGGATGTGACATAAATGGTCACAAGCACTGGTGGCTGCACTCAAGGATGGAAGATGGAAATGAAGAGGTAATAGTAAATGAAGTCTACGAGCCTACCTAACACAAAATCTAAGACCTCGTAATTAATTGTGGAGCGTAACCCTGGCGCTATCCTCTAAAACTGCATGAAGAGTTAAAAACACTATACACATGGTAAACATAAAATAGACAATACTTAATCCAAATTACAACAGTTTTGGTTCCCAAGGGAAGCCACCCCACTTCTCTTCTATTCACCAGACAGCTTCAGGAACCCCTCGGGGCTTATTATAAGCAGTTTAGAATAGATTCATGACAATAAATGCACTGGCCATCAAAAAATCACTTGATTGGTTATCCATTTCATTTTTACGGTACTGGAGGAACAATATTCAACAACCGATGTTCCAATATCGCTTACTTCACGTTAATCCAGTGTACAATCGCACTAGCGTGCCAATGCTCGATCGTACCTTCACAACTGCCGTAGTCCCCTATAAGTGTATTATTTATTGGGTATAGTTTAAAGGGAGCACAACGTACGTACGCTATATAGAAAGGTACAATCCAATTGAATAGAAATAATTCCTACGTTTCTATACGCATTATAAAACAGGAAGATAAGAAAATTAATTTCCAAATTTGAAACGATTTTTTTTTATAAACTACGTACCTATCTGTTTTCGCACTTCTGGTCCAAGTATAAATTCAGATATCGTTTGGAAACAGACATGCCGACGTCAAAATGATGCTGTTAAAACCATGTATCGGTTTTCGTGTTTCTACTCGAAGTGTAAATTCTGATATCATTTAGAAACAGACATTCCGATATCTACTATGAGTCGAAATGGTTGCTAAGTCGATACCCACCGTTAGCGCTACGAATTCGACAGCAAACGGCATCGAATCGACATTCATATGTTTGTTGGGTTGGTTTAATAAATCTATTTATTATTCGTTTAAAGGTTGAAATTTGGATAAACTTATAATAGAAACGTTTATAAAGTTTTAGAAACAATTAATATCTTAAAAGAAGACCAAAAACGCATTCTTTGTTTAAAATCGAAATTTGAAATCAAAACAAAGAGTGTAAAATCTTCTTTCTCAGCGTCAGGTTGGAGATTCGCTCGATTGTTGCTCACATAGTATTAAAAAACTTTAAAAGCAAATAATAAAATACATGCTGAACCGAATTGTATGCGGTTTGCGGAATAATGATCGTAGACCTTCCCAGCAAACATGAATGTATCTATTCGATGTCTAAACGACTCTGTATTACCTCTCTTCCGACATCAAATACCAGTAACAAATTAGACATGGTGACATCAAGTAGACATCAATCCGATATCCGTTTGCACCGCTAAACCGCATCATATCAAGTATAATTGACATCGAAGCGGTACCGTTATAATAGCGTTGAATAGAAAGATAAATTACGACATCTAACATACATAGGAATTCTGCATCGAACAGACGCTTAATTATATATCTAATATGCTTCGAAACGATATCCACTTGCACCCAGTAAACAAATAAATTAAAAACTCTTACTTCAATGATATAACATACTGTACGTTTAGATGCATTTCAATTTGATTAATGTTACATAATGTTATGTGTAAATTAAATGGGAAGAAATTATGTGATGTGTCCAGGTATCGTTCGTGGGTCCATTCATCCTCGTGCCTGTACCTCTGTTATGTTGCCACCGTGGATGTATTAGACTAAAAAAAAAATTGATATTAAACGACCTGGAGATACTTAAAGAAATTTTAAAGTGAATAGAAGAATACAGGCAAGAACCGCTTTTATAACCAAAATCACAACTTATTGTTATTACAAATAGTAAAGAGTTGGTCAAATTTTTATATAATTGTAACTCCTTAAATATTTCGTTCTCTATGAGTTCAAATTAAAGAAAATGTTTTGAGGCCACGACTTAGAATACAGATGAAAGCTCTGTGATGAAACTTCAAAGTAATGAATGCATTAATTAAAATTTGACCGTAGATTAACTCTCACTCAGTAAATATAGGTCATAATAGCTGAGTAATTAGTCTGATATTTTGACTTATATAATTGTGTTTCATTAAACAAACAGGAATTTTGTGATCTGTGAAATATTTTTAGTAGTAGGGTGTATGTTCCAAGTTATTAATAGGGTCTATATTTTCGAACACGTGATAAAGGAAAATATAATAATTATTATTTAACAACTATTCAATTAGTAACAAAATAGCTGAAGGTATGATACCAATTGAAATAAAAGTTAAATAATTATTATTATATATAGATTTATTGAGTCCGATTACCACTTTAAGTTTAATTATCTATAATGTGAATCACTGAATTTCAATCGTCTCATTTGCAGCTTTTGGCACTAGGTGAAAGCTCAAGTTATCGGATATGGGGTTTTACGTAGAAAAATTATTTATGCAATGATTTTTATTTCTAAACTTGTATTTTACGTACTAGTGTTATGGATGCCAATTTAAGTAAGAATTGAATAATGATAATTATTATATTTATTTCTTACATATTCGAAAAATGTGGAACCGTCTGATAACACAGAATTTGCTCAAAATGAAACATGTTAAATAGCCCATCAACTTTTAATTATTTACGTTTAGTAGAGGTTTAACGTCTGCTCCGGAACCAAAGGCCATGTCGCTGACGTCAAAAATAAAAGGAAATACAAGGGACTGGAAGAAGCAGTCAAAAAGGAAAGTGGCTCCATGGACAAAGTCACGACGCTAATGGATGCTGAAAAGCTACTCCGTGAATGCTGTCACTTACCGAGGAATGTGACAAAAATGGTCACAAGCACCGGTGGCTGCACTCAAGGATGGAAGAGGGAAATGAAGAGGTGATAGTAAATGAAGTCTACGAGCCTACCTAACACAAAATCTAAGACCTCGTAATTGTAAAGCATAACCCTAGCGCTATCCTCTAAAACTGCATGGATAGTTAAAAACACTATAAACAACATGATAAGCATAAAATAGACAATATATAATCCAAATTACAACAGTTTGAGTCCCAACGGACGCCATTCACCAAAGACAGCTTCAGGAACCCCTCGGGATCGTAGCTTTACAACTGCCGTAGTCCCCTATAAATGTATTAATTATTGGGTATAATTTAAAGGGAGCACAACGTACGTTATATAGAAAGGTACAATCCAATTGAATAGAAATAATTCCTACATTTCTATACGTATTATATAACAGGAAGACAAGAGAATGAATTTCCAAATTTGAAACGATTTTTTTAAAACCACGTATCAGCTTTCCCATTTCTGGTCCAAGTATAAATTCAGATATCGTTTGGAAACAGACATGCCAACGTCAAGATGCTGCTGTTAAAACCATGTATCGGTTTTCGTGTTTCTACTCGAAGTGTTAATTCAGATATCATTTAGAAACAGACATTCCGATATCTACTATGAGTCGAAATGGTTGCTAAGTCGATACCCACCGTTAGCGCTACGAATTCGACATCAAACGGCATCGAATCGACATTCATATGTTTGTTGGGTTAGTTCTATAATATTATGTGATAAACTCATTTTTTTCCCGGAGCCTGGAGAGGACCTTTAAAACTAATGTAAACTATGTTGTTTTTCATCAATTCTTTCAATTACCATATTTCTGGTCCGTTATCTTTACTAGCTTCATTTCTGGTCCGTTATATTTACTTGTTCACAAATATTTTATTCGTCTACCAACATAGGTATCTAAGTTAGTCAAACAATAAATTAGTGTCAACTCTTAGATAATGTATTGTTTTTCACATTTGAAATAAATGAAGTTGAAAAATAACACCCTCCCAACAAACATATGAATGTCGTTTGCTGTCGAATTCGTAGCGCTAACGGTGGGTATCGACTTAGCAACCATTTCGACTCATAGTAGATATCGGACTGTCTGTTTCTAAATGACATCTGAATTTACACTTCGAGTAGAAACACGAAAACCGAAACATGATTTTAACGGCATCATCTTGACGTCGGCATGTCTGTTTCCAAACGATATCTGAATTTATACTTCGACCAGAAGTGCGAAAACAGATACGTAGTTTTAAAGAAATCGTTTCAAATTTGGAAATTCATTTTCTTATTTTCCTGTTTTATAATAGGTACGTATAGAAATATAGGGATTATTTCTATTCAATTGGATTGTATCTTTCTATATAACAATTTATATAAACAAATATTTAAACTATACCCAATAATTAATACATTTATAGGGGACTACGGCAGATGTAAAAGTACGATCGAGCATTGACACGCTAGTGCAATTGTGAACTGGATCAACGTAAAGTAAGCGATACTGGAACATCGGTTGTTGAATAGTGTTCCTCCAGTACAGTGAAAACGCAATGGATAATACAATCAAGTGATGAATCTATTCTACACTGTTTATTGTAAATAAGCCCTCAGGGGTCCTGAGGGCTGTTTTTGGTGAATAGAAGAGAAGCGGGTGGCACTCTTTGAGTCCCAAACAGTTGTAATTTGGATTATGTATTGTCTATTTTATGTTTACTATGTTTATTATGTTTTTACCTCTCCATGTAGTTTTAGAGGATATAGCGCTAGGGTTATGCTCTACAATTACGAGGTCTTGGATTTTGTGTTAGGTAAGCTCGTAGATTTCATTTACTATCACCTCTTCATTTCCCTCTTCCATCCTTTAGTGCAGCCACCGGTGCTTGTGACCATTTTTGTCACATAATTCCTATCATAATTTTCAGCATCCATGAGCGTCGTGACTTTTTACATGGAGCCACTCTCCTTTCTGACTGCTTCTTCCAGTCCCTTGTATTTCATTTCCTTTTGACGTCAGCGACATGGCCATTGGTTCTGAAGCAGACGTTAAACCTCTACTAAACGTAAATAATAAAAGTTGAGTTATCGGATGGTTCTACATTTTCGAATATGTAAGAAATAAATATAATAATTATCATTATTAAATTCTTAGTAAACTATATGCAATAAAGTAAAAGTTTTAATTTTTGAATTTATTTGTTTATTGAATATCGAGTGGATATCGTTTCGAAGCATAATCGGACGTCGGTTCGATACAGATCGTCTATGGTGGTAGCAAAGATTTGCTTCTTTTTATTAACGTCTTTTCGACGCATAATTTGTGACTTTTAATCTCCAAATACACGTATTGTCGATGCCGTCTAGTGGTGCACAGCATCTTCGGCATCTTCGAATCGAAGCCAAAACGATGTCAGAGAGCGGATTCTATCTCTATTATCGAATTCATTTCTAGAAAAGCTTTGTATCCAGATGATGTCATTTCGATGCCGCATTGTCCCAGCAAACATGAATGTATCTATTCGATGTCTAAACGACTCTGTATAACCTCTCTTCCGACATCGAATTCCAGTAACAAATTAGACATGGTGACATCAAGTAGACATCAATCCGATATCCGTTTGCACCGCTAAACCGCATCATATTAAGTATATTTGGGATCGAAGCGATACCGTTAAAACAGCGTTGAATAGAAAGGTATATTACGACATCTAACATACATAGGGATTCTGCATTGAACAGACGCCTAATTATATATCTAATAGGCTTCGAAACGATATACACTTGCATCCAATAAATAAATAAAAATTTAAAACTCTTACTTCATTGATATAACGTACTGTACGTTTAGGTGCATATCAATTTGATTTATGCTACATAATATTATATATAAATTAAATGGGAAGAAATGAAGTGATGTGTCCGGGTATCGTTCGTGGGTTTTTCCGTCCTCGTGCCAGCAGCTCTACCTCTTTGCCACCGTGGATGCATTTAACTATAATTTTTTTTATATTAACCGACCCGAAGATACTTAAAGAAATTTTAAAGTGAATAGAACAATACAGGCAAGCACCGCTTTTATAACCAAAATCACAACTTATTCTTATTTCAAATAGTAATGAGTTGGTCAAATTTTTATATAATTGTAACTCCTTAAAAATTTTGTTCTCTATGAGTTCAAATTAAAGAAAATGTTTTGAGGCCACTACTTAGTATACAGATGAAAGCTTTGTAATGAAAGTTCAAAGTAATGAATGCATTAATTAAAATTTGACCATAGATTAACTCTCACTCAGTAAATAAAGGTTATAATAGTTGAGTAATTAGTTTGATATTTTGACTTAGATGTTTGTGTTTCATTGAACAAACAGGAATTTTGTGCTCTGTGAAATATTTTTAGCAGTGGGGTATATGTTATTATTTAACTACTATTTAATTAGTAACATAATAGCTGAAGGTATGATACCAATTGAAATAAAAGTTAAATAATTATTATTATATATATATTTATTAAGTCCGATTACCACTTTAAGTTTTATTATCTATAATGTGAATCACTGAATTCTAATCGTCTCATTTGCAGCTTTTGGCACTAGGTGAAAGCTCAAGTTATCGGATTTGGGATTCCGCATTTTACTTAGAAAAATTATTTATGTATTGATTTTTATTTTTAATTTTGTATTTTACGTACTGGTATCATGAATACCAATTTGAGTAAGAATTGAATAATGATAATTATTATAGTTATTTCTTACATATTCGAAAATGTGGAACCGTCTGATAACGCAGAATTTACTCTAAAATGGAACATGTTAAATAGCCCATCAACTTTTAATTATTAACGTTTAGTAGAGGTTTAACGCCTGCTTCGAAACCAAAGGCCATGTCGCTGACGTCAAAAGGAAATGAAATACAAGGGACTGGAAGAAGCAGTCAGAAAAGAAAGTGGCTCCATGGACAAAGTCACGACGCTCATGGATGCTGAATAGCTACTCCGTGAATGCTGTCACTTAACGAGGAATTATGTGACAAAAATGGTCACAAGCACCGGTGGCTGCACTAAAGGATGGAAGAGGGAAATGAAAAGGTGATAGTAAATGAAATCTACCCCTCGGGGCTTATTTACATTAAGCAGTTTATAATAAATTAATAACAATAAATGCACTAGCCATCGAAAAATCACTTGATTGGTTATCCATTTCATTTTCACGGTACTGGAGGAACACTGTTCAACAACCGATGTTCCAAAATCGCTTACTTTTCGTTGACGGTTGATCCATTGTACAATCGCACTATTGTGGCAATGCTCGATCGTACATTTACAACTGTCAACTGCCGTAGTCCCCTATAAGTGTATTTATTATTACCTTCGCAATCTTGCGGAAGGTTATATTTTCATCGGATTTTATTTATTTATTTATTTATCATCTTGTTATTCGCTTAACTGAAAAAGTGTTCAACCAAATTGCCTGTAATTTGGTGAAACGATTGGTCCGTGTCCAGTGACCTGCTGCTAGAATTTTGGGAGTGACCCGGTCATTTATAACTCATTTATAACCCGGTCATTTATAACTCAAAAGGTTTTGCACGATGTTGCATGAAACTTGGTGGGATGACTGGTCAATATGCAGGAATCATTTTGTTACATTTTGGGAAAGATTGGGTCAAAGGTCAAAGATCAAGGTCAAGGCCATTTATAACTCATTGACTCAAAAAGTATTCAACCAAATTGTCTGAAATTTGATGAGATGATTGGACAATGTCCAGGAACCATCTGGTAGAATTTTGGGAGCGATCGGGTTAAAGGTCAGAGATCAAGGTCAAGGTCATTTATAACTCAATAACTCAAAAGGTATTGAACCAAATTGCATGAAACTTTGTGGGGCGATTGGTTATTATCCAGTAAGCAGTTTCTCAAATTTTGGGAGAGAACGGCTAAAAGCGGAGGCGAAGGTATGCATTCTACCGAGTGCACATAATCTAGTTAGGTATAATTTAAAGGGAGCACTACGTACGTTATTTAGAAAGGTACGATCCAATTGAATAAAAATAATTCCTACATTTCTATACGTATTATAAAACTGGAAGATAAAAAATGAATTTCCAAATTTGAAACGATTTTTTTAAACATACGTATCTGTTTTCGCACTTCTTGTCGAAGTATAAATTCATATATCGTTTGGAAACAGACATGCCGACGTCAAGATGATGCTGTTAAAACCATGTATCGGTTTTCGTGTTTCTACTCGAAGTGTAAATTCAGATATCATTTAGAAACAGACATTCCGATATCTACTATGAGTCGAAATGTTTGCTAAGTCGATACCCACCGTTAGCGCTAAGAATTCGACAGCGAACGGCATCGAATCGACATCCATATGTTTGTTGGGTAGGTATAAATATTATTTAGGTATATATACCTACCCATAATACATACGTAGAATTGATATTAATGTTAATGTCTAGTCTATATTTCTTATTTAACGTCAATATGAAATACCTAATTGGTAATTACTGTGGGCTAGGTAAATATTACTATTTCATCAATATTAATGAAGATATCTAAAGACGTAGAAGTAAAACACATTTGGACAGGTTAATTCTAACTAAGGTGTGAACTGTGTTCACTTTGACATGACCACAGTTAAAAAAGGCAAAATATTTCTCGTTTTATGTCGATAGTTCTTTGAATGATGACTCACAGTGCACATTGCAGACTTGGAGCCTATTATTTTGACAAGAATTAATATGTAATTATTTATATCATAATATTCTTAACTAGGGAAAACTAATTTATTCTGTCTTCTTCCCCACTTTAAATTTGGTAGTAAATGTTTCAACTGTTTGTCTACCTTATATCTAGGCCTAGTTTAGAACGTTACTAAGGTTAGGCACCATACGTGATACGTCCATACATGATACCTATAATGATGAAATTGTAATCTATAACTTATACTATATAGGGTCACGCAGGTAAATTGCGGCCCTTTAATTTTTAATTGCGGCCCTCTCAATAGACTCTAAAACATTCTGAACCGAAATTACATTAAAATGTTGCATAGCTATCAAAAGAAGTGCAGTGCATGCTAAAATTTATTAATTTAGGTTTTTAACATGTGTTTTGAATGTATGATGTTTCTGTTGTAAGAGGCCGCAGTTAGTCAGTGTGCCGCAATTACTTGCGTGACCCTACCTAGGCAAGTCCCAGTCTGTATTTGGTGCACAAAATTCTGCTGACTTTTTGAAAAAGCTGAAATAATCCACCATAAATTTCCAGTAATTTGGCTGATCCACCAACATTTTACCCATTTTTCCACCAAAAATTAATGGTAACATAGGAATAATTAACTAAAAATCCACCAACTTTGCCAGAATATTATTTTCAATGGAGAAAAATTCCACTGACAAGTCGGTGGAATTTACCATGAAATACAGTCTGGACTGACTTTGCCAGAATATTATATTCCATGTTACAGAGTATGTCAGTTAAAGCCAATTAATTGGCTTAGATTTCAAAAGGTCAAAACTCAGATAAGTATGTCTAATTGGCTTAATATTTTGAATTAATTCTTATGTTCCCATGTTAATTTTGGCTTGACAAGTCGGTGGAATTTTCCACGAAATACAGACTGGGGCCAGTCTGTATTTGGTGCACAAAATTCTACTGACTTTTTGAAAAAGCTGAAAAAATCCACCATAAATATCTACTATTTTGGCTGATCCACGATCATTTTACCCATCTTTCCCAGTCTGCTGATTCGCTGAATGTCTCTCTTCTCCCGCAGAGATTTTAATTTGAGAGACCGTTTCTTTCAGACTCTCAGTAGCAGATTCAGAATCTCCTGCAACTAAATTAATGGTAACATAGAAATTAATTCAAAATCTCCTGCAGCTAAATTAATGGAAACATATTAATCAATTCAAGATCTCCCACAGAGATCTCAAATTTCTATAAATTCAACCAAAAACTCCTGCAGTGTCTTGGAAAAATGTTATATATTTTGCAGACTGGCATTTTTCCACCGAAAATTAATGGTAACATAGAAATAAATAGCTAAAAATCCACCGACTTTACCAGAATATTATTTTCAATGGAGAAAAATTCCACTGACAAGTCAGTGGAATTTACCATGAAATACAGACTGGTACCTAGGTCCCCAGACTGCAGGAACTGCTCAACTGTTCTCCAAGAATTCCTCTATTATAGCTTCTGTTCTCAGTAAAACTAAAATACATGTAAACATAGGAAATTAAGTATTGTTCGCTCAGAAAATGTTAAAAATGTCCATTATTCTGAAGACTGGCTAGGTCCCTAGCTAACTAAGCTAGGGTCACGCCAGATTGCATTCTTTGTGAATTTTTTTCGAAACTCGCGGTCTTTTAAAAGACATTTATATAGAGTTTCAAAACTTTGCGGCTCATCAAATGTGAATTTTCACTTGATCAAATATTCCCGGTCTGTTTATAAGTAACTAAATCTAGGTATTAATTGCTCCTTCCACCACGGCTCGCTTCATATCCCATTGCTTGTAGTTTTTATCCCACAGCTCACATTTTTTATCCCACGACTTGCATTTCTTATCCCACGACTTGCATTTCTTATCCCACGGCTCTCATTTTTTATCCCACGGCTCTCATTTTTTATCCCACGGCTCAGATATGATATCCCCACGGCTCTTCAAATAACCTGTTGGTGAAATGGCGGCTCTTAGACAACAACTAATGCAATCTGGGCCGGTCACGCAGGTTAATTGGGGTCTTTTAATTTTTAAGTGCGGTCCTCTCAAGAGAGTCTCTAAAACATTCTGAACCAAAATTACATTAAAATGTTGCATAGCTATCATAATAAGCACAGTGCATGCTACAATTTATTTCAATGTCCAATATCCAATGAGGTATATTTGCAGAGGTCTCCCTTGCTGTCAGGTCTGCAGTCTTCATCCTGCAACACAGATTCATGTTCCATTCATTTGTCCGTTTCAGTCATCCCACCTCTTCATTCCTCCACGTTCATCATCCTCTCTCTCGCCCTCCACATCCTCAGCACTATACCTCTTCTCTCCGCCTCACCTTGTTCTCCAAACAGAAAACATCTCATCACCTCCTCTCTATCCATCACTCTCGGTCTCTGTAGCTCCACTGCCTCTCTCCTAACTTCCTACAGCCTGTCACAATCGAGTACAAAGTGCTGCTGGTCCTCCAATTCAAAGCCACACAGCCTGCACTCCCTACTCTCTCCCCACCTTCTGTCGCCAAGTCTCATGCAGTTAGTTCTAGCAGCGAACCAAATTCTTGCCTCCAAGCTCCCATCATAGTCCTTCTCTCTCATCTCCAGCTTAAACCTCCTGTATATCCTCAGACTACTCTTAGATTCCATCTCCATCTTCCATTCAGCCTCCACACTCTGGCCACTCTTCACTTCACTTCTGCTCATCTCCTTCAGCTCCTCCTCTCCCACCATCGCCCACTGCAAACACCTTTTAGTCTCCTCCCACCACTCACTTCTTCTGCCTTCTCTGCTGCTTCCCATGATCATCCGCAGCATCCTATTATCTCCCTGCTCCACTCTTCTCGCATACTGAATTCTTCCTCTGGCCACCCTGCTCGTTACTGTGCTAATGCCAACTTCACCCCTCATTCCGGCTATTGTGGCCCATTTTGGCGCTCCCAGCATTCTTCTCATGGCAGCATTCTCCTGCTTCTGAGTCTCCCGTATATACTCCACCCTCATTCTCACCACCTCTGAGCCATACAGCACCCTCGGCAACACCACTCCATTCCAATATCCCTTACTAATCAACACTCTGTGGCAGCTCTTCTCTTTTACACTGCTAGTGAGCATGCTCATCTTCTTTGCTGTCGTAACCATCTGCTCTCTCTGTCCTTTAAATAAATTCCTCTGTCCTTGCACCTTCACACCCAAATACCTCATCTCCTCAACAACCGCTATCCCTTCTACCTCCACCACTGCCTCATCTGAGTTAAAGATCATGCACTGACTCTTCCTTGCATTAATTTCCAGCCCATATCTCTCCACAACCTCAGTCAGCTCCACAACTCCCTCTCCTGCCTCTCGCTCGCTTCTCGTCAGTATCAACCCGTCGTCAGCATAGAACAAGCATGCAACACGCGTTCCTCCAATCCTTACTCAACCCTTCAATCAGTCTCCTCGGTGCCTCTATCATCTTATAGGTGAGCAACTTGAACAGAAGTGTTGATGCTGTGCATCCCTGTCTGGTCCCGCTATCTACTTCTATCTCCACATGCCTATCCTCACCCAATTCCACTCTTGTCTTATCTTCACAGTACACCCTCTTGAAAACCTCCAGCACCTCCCCCGGTATCCTATACTCCTTCAGCACCTCCAGAATTGTTTCTCTCATAACAGAGTCAAAAGCCTTCTTGAAGTCAACTGCAACAACAACCATCATCTCCTTCCTCCTGTAGCTCTCCTGGACACACTCCTGTAGCACATACAAGTTGTCCACAATGTTGCTCCCTGCCGTGAATCCTGCCTGTTTATCTCTCCTCATTCCGCTCTCAAACACATGTCCCTCTATCTTCTCTCTCAGGGCTCCCATCAGTATCTTGTAGGAGACATCTGTGATGGCTGGCAATGGGCCGGCCTCATGTCTGATACAGTTGGTTTCCGATCTTTGGCACCATTACAGTTTGTGTGGTTTTCCAAACTGCACGGATGTCTCCCTCCCCAATCAACCTCCTGTAACTTTCCTCCAATATTCTCAGCACCACATCACTTTCCTCCATCACCTTGTACATCTCTACCTTCATGCTGTCCAGTCCACCTGCTTTCCCATTCTTCAGTTTCTCTATTGCCTTTCCATTGTCCTCCTTGCTACCATCAATTGCTGCCACCTTTATTCTTCTGTATGGGTTCACCATGATCCTTGGTAATGTCCTCTGTCTATCTCATTCCTCTTCCTATCCTTCTATGATTCTTCTTCTTCTGAGCTCACCATTGTAATTCCTCTTCTCCACCTCATTCCACATCTCTTCCATTCTATTTGGGAGTCTCCTGTAAAATCCTCCCCAGAACAAGCTCATATCCCTCTTCATGTCTTCCTCATTCATTCTCCCTGAAGATTGCGAATTCCTTCCTATGCATCTCTTTTCCTCTCAACTTGTTAATATTCTCCCAGAGTCCTCCGCACCTTCCATTTCTTCTGATCCCACTTACAATCTTGTCCTCATATATTTTCATCTGTTCTCTTATCAGACATGCTACCTTCATCTTCTGCTGCTTATACCTGTTCCATGCTTCCTGTTTGCCAATCTCCATCCTCCAATTCCTATGGACCTTGTGCAATCTCCTTCTTTCATTAATTCCTTTTCTTATTTCTTCATTCATCCAAGGTTGTTCCTTCCCTCCTTCTGCTCCTTTCTTTCGCCTATACTTGACTTGTAGATTCTCCTTTGCTGCCTGCCTCATAACATCTTTGATAACTTCCAAACTTCTGTCCTGTCCATCACTCAACTTCTCCTCCACCTGTCTCCTGTATCTTCTTATCCTTTCGGTTGTACATCTGAAGTACTCTCTTTCATGCCATCCGTCACTCTGTCTAACCTTCACCTGTTTCTTAATTTTGAAGTAGGCTATAATCATACAGTGGTCTGAGAAGTCCACCTCCTCTCTCTCCTCATTGATGATCATCCTGGTGAATCGTTGCTGTGCCTGATCATTTGCAACAACAAAGTCTATGACACTTTGTTTTTAACGAGTGTTTTGAAGCTATGACGTGTTTGTTATTAAAGACCGCAGTTAGTTAGTGGGTCGCAATTTACCTGCTTGACCCTAAGTAGGTACCATTCGTACCCAGTCTGAAAAGTATAGCAGGATTTGTGGATTAATTTAATTCCTATGTTCCCATGTTATTTGCTGCGCCCAAATCCCAATTTCTGTAAAAAATCCTGGGTCTGAGGATACCTACTTCTCAGACTGGATTTGTACATAGTTATAATGATTTAATGTTAAAGCCTAAAGTAATTGGTAGTGTCAATCCAGTCTGTAGAATACGGGACATTTTTAACACTCTGTGCAAACAATCCTCAATTTCCTCCTATATTTCCATGTATTTTACTGAAAACAGAAGCCTAAATAGAGGATTCTTTGGAGAAGAGTTTACCAGTTCCTGCCCAGTTTGCAAAAGATGCATGAAGTTGTGAAGACACTGCCAGTCTGCAGAATGTGTCTCTTCTCGCGCAGAGATTTTAATTTGAGAGACAGTTACTCTCTGACTCTCAGTAGCAGATTCAGAATCTCCCGCAGCTAAATTAATGGTAACATAGGAATTAATTCAAAATCTCCTGCAGCTAAATTAATGGTAACATAGGAATTAATTCAAGATCTCCCGCAGAGATCTCCAATTTCTAAAATTCAATCAAAAACTCCCGCAGAGAGTCATGTCTTGGAAAAATGTTCCATATTCTGCAGACTGGCTGACTGAAGTTTAGCTGGCGACTATTGAGGCCTTGAAATTAATCTCCTGAATTATCCGGTGATAATTTCCTAATTAATTCTTATGTTTACATGTAATTATTGCCTATTGGAGAGTATTTTGAGATTTTTTGCCATTTTGGAGAGAAATTTGAAAATCTTTGGAGAGAAATTGCCCTAAAAATTAAATATATGGAGACTGATTATTCATGCTTTGCAGACTGGGTTCCTGCAGTATGGGTGTCAATGATAGGTAAGGGTGGCAACTGGCAAGTGCTGCAGCCAAGTTGAATAGTATGGCTCATAACCAAGGAAAATATTATGGCTCATAAACTTTCCATTGGTCTCTCCAAAATGATCAAATTATCATAAATTTCTTTCCAAATTAACAGTGTAGCATAGGAGAAAAATAGATAATTCTCTCCATTTGCAATTGAAGGGCTCAAAATAACTTTCACTAACTCTCCTTTAAAATGGCAAGTTTGCCAGACTGCAGGAACTGGTAGTGTTCTCCCAGTCTGCAGAAACTAGTAAAGTGTTCGTAGAGATCTCTTATAATCTTATTCTGTTCGTAACAAAATTAATTTAAATATAGGGATTAATTTAAAAGTGCAAGTGTTCATTGTAAAATTAATGTCAACATGGGAAATAATTTGAAATTGTTTGGAGAGAATATCCCAAATATCTCCCTTATTCTGCAGACTGGGTGTTCTCCAAGAAATCCTCTATTTTGGCTTCTGTTCTCAGTAAAGTACATGTAAATATTATTATAAAATATAGCAGGAAATTAAGGATTGTTCGCATAGAAAATATTATAAATGTCCCATATTCTGCAGACTGGCAAGTTTGGACATGCTTTATTACCTGGAGACATAAACTTTCCATTTTTTTCTGTTCAGTTCTCTCTCAAAATAACCAAATTTCTTGCTAAAATAATCAAATTATCCTAAATTCTCTCCCACGTAAAATAGTATGGTTCATAAAACCTCTATTTGTGACTTGTTTTCTCCAGCTCTCATCAAATTTCTCTCCAAAATGATAAAATATTGTAGCATTGGAGAAGATTTCAGAAAAAGATATTTCTTAGCTTAGGAGACAAATGGACTTAAGAGTGAACTTAAGAGTGGAGGCTGTGGATATTTTGCTGAGACAGTAGAATGAAAAATACTAACAGAAATGTGAAGAATGGAATGTTAGAGCACCAACATACGCAGCAGTAGTTGTTGGTGATACTGATTGTTGCGAAATCGTTATGGACTACTGAGCCTGGAGCCTAGTTATTAATAATTTAACAAGTTACCATTTGGGTTTTGGAGACTCCAATGAAGATATTTTATCAAATTTTGGCTCATCGAAGTCACCAGTGGATTGCTGACTTTAGTCCTACTTTAAAACATGCTCCAATAATTACATGTAAATTAGGAATTAATTAACAAATAGTCTCCAAAATCTTGCAAAGATATATTATCCCTGTCTCCATGACTCCATTTAACTACAAACACTTGTGAATTAATCCCTACATTTACATTCATTTTATTGTGAACATGAGAGAGATCTATAAACACTACCATTTTCAACAAGCTGGACTTCTCTAAACATTTACATCTTATAACAATAACAGTTAAGTTTGTATCACTTGATTAAATGTATGGAAATTTATAAGAACATGTTTATTTTACCCATATTCCTTCCCACAATTAAATTTATTCTTGCCATGAATTCTGTCAAAAATTCCGATTTTATTATTTACTATCAATGGATCATTGGGATTATTAATTTACTACCATGATGCATAGTGTGGCAAGTACTGTTTTAGAAGTCAGAAATTTATAAGCATGTTTTTCACTTTTCAGGAGGATTTCTTACCATACAGAAGATTCAAAACCAGCCCTCTAAATAATAATAAAATCTTTCATTTTGATTCCTCAACTATTAACATGTTGACTACATAGTGGTACAAATGTATACTGCTGTTGATATTTTGAACCCAAAAGAGATACTCAGCTTATCTTGCTAACGTATGACATGTGATATAGAAGCAATAACGTAAACTTATAATTTTGGAATTGTTGTCAATGTGTTAATAATAATTTCAAATTTTCATCAAATACTCTCGTCAAGTTATCCATAGATGTTAAGATATTTATTCTACTTTTCAGAGCACAGAATTGATCATCTTGTTTAGATATTTCAACTGAATTGACTCTGCCATTCCTCTAGAGTAAATTAGTCTCTCCTTAACTCCAAAATGAGTCTCTTCACTAAAATGTTTGGGGGTGGGAAAGGGAACCAAGCACCCACCACTGGTGATTCTATTCAGAAACTTAGGGAAACTGAAGAGATGCTCATAAAGAAACAAGATTTCTTAGAGAAAAAAATTCAGCTAGAAATTAAGACAGCTAGAGAAAATGGAACCAAAAACAAAAGAGGTATGTTGCAGGCCATTGTTAAATGCAGCTAATGATATAATAAACTTGACACTCACAATTGCTCTCCTTTGCAGCTGCTATTGCTGCTTTGAAAAGAAAGAAGCGTCTAGAAAAGCAGTTGCAGCAAATTGATGGTACTCTAAGTACAATTGAAATGCAGCGTGAAGCCCTTGAATCAGCCAACACTAACACCAATGTTCTCCAAACTATGGGAGATGCTGCCAAGGCTCTGAAGAAAGCACACCAGGAAATGGATGTGGACAAGGTGCACGATATGATGGATGACATTGCTGATCAACAAGATGTGGCTAAAGAAATATCTGAAGCCATTTCAAACCCAGTTGCCTTTGGTCAAGATGTTGACGAGGTGAGGATTTCATTTCTCTATTGTATTTTACTTACTCAATTTTTGCCTGTGTTGATAATTATATAAAAAATAGATGGTACATATTGAGTAAAAATCAAAATTATTAAAATACATTTTTCTAAATATCACTATATTTCTAATGTAATAAAAATTGAATAATTTGCCAGGATGAGTTGCTTGCTGAATTAGAGGAGCTAGAACAAGAAGCACTAGATGAAAGACTTCTGGAGACTGGTGGTGCCGATGCAGAGGAGTTGCCAGATGTCCCCACTGCCACTCCTGCCGTACCAGCAGCCGCCCCAAAGAAGAAAGTTGCAGAGGATGACGACATGGCAGAATTGGCAGCCTGGGCTTCTTAAGCAAAGCTAGTAAAGTAGCTTCTGAAATCCTTTGAATACTAATTATATATTTAGAGGATATATTCAAAATATACACACAGTTCAGGCTTAAATGAATAATGATACTCGATATGTGTGATGGGATAATATAAGGTTTATATTTTCAGGTTCCAGAGGCATTTACACCACTGCGCACTGCTCTTCTCTGCCTATCTGTGAAAAATACACTGCTAGTCTGTAGCTACACAATTGATTATTATTCTATTTTTGTATCAAAATCTATCTTCACTTCTTGCTTCCGTTTTACTGCAGTTTGTATATAATCTTAACTTTTTATGAATTAAGTCAGGTCACAAAAAATGTTATTATTGTAGTAACTTCAGGTTTAAATATGATATGAAAATTAATGACTATCATTTCTAAATTTTGTATATTATTTATTTAATTCTCTAAATTGTCTTATCAGTTTATTTTAAAATATTACCTTTACAAACTCATCTTTTTAAAACGTCTTTATTATTATGTTTTAATAGATAGGATTGATGGTTGCGTATAATTACAATCTACTAAATATTTAATTGTATTATTTTAGTGATATAAATAGTATACATCTACCTTCTACTCTCTTATTAATTGATATTTCTTTTTGTATGGTTAATTTTTCTTTTGTGATTAATATTGTAGTTTAACAGTTGTATAGATTATTCTTTTCACCACCTTGTTGATGTATACTCTTCAGTAATGTTGTCCATCATTTCGTCCTCTATGTTCATTCAGTGTTATTACGTAATTTTGTCAGTTTCGTTTAATTCAGTTGAGAAATGCCTGATTTTGTTAGACGTGTACCTATTCTGTGAATAAGGGATACAGTGACACTATGGCCACCAAATCCTATGATTTAATGGTATGTTAATTGTAGCTTCTTCCATCAGTGCGTAGTTATATGCTAGAATGTTGCAATATATACAATAAATTTTCTATCAATGACTATGTTATGGATATTATTAAAACTTCAACAATATGAGTGCATTTGAAAACGCTGCACTAAATTCTTTTCCTAGTGTGATAACACTTATTTATGAAATAATAATTAGTTACAAAAGAGGAGGATGACTAAAACAAATGACTACTTCAGTTGTTTATTTCTCTGTCATAGATTGAATCATTTTCATATGTCCTGCAAGCATTATACTCTCCTGCGTGTGTATTAAAGCATCACGCACCTGTAAAGTAAAACAATTCGGTTAATTGAATGGCAGTAGCTAGTTACAAAGATATTATACACCAATCTAGTAAATTTCGGTTTCAAAAGGTCTCTGTGCTAACATCCGGTTTTCATAGCGTTAAATAGCCGAATTTAAATATAGTTAGGACAGTTTGTTGTACTGCATGACGTCATAACAGCAATTCTAACTATTAGCTAGATATAAATAGCAACATTTGATACCATAGTTTGCTCACCATATTGTGCAGCCTGTTGATAGTTTTTTCCAATTGTGATCCAGAGATGGCATCCTTGCTGTACAAATCTGTTGGTCAGAGAATAAAGTTGATGCAATGTTTCACATAGGATTGGTGAAGTATTAGATCAATAAACTAGTGAATGAGTCTCACCTAAGAAGAGCATAATGACGTCATAAAGAACTGCTTGGTAGGTACTGTCAGGGAAGTACTTGCAGAGAAATATTCCCAGTTTGTTGAGCCATGTCTGTCCCCTGCCTGACATTGCTGCTCTCAGGCCATCTCGTCTGAGGAGAAACAAATCAAATTATAGTAGTGAAGGATATAGAGTGGAGAGCTTCCACAGGAAGGTGAGAAACTATAAAGTTTTCAGTGAATATGGAAGAGTACGGTAAGTTACGAATTATCGGTCAGTTTCTCCTTTTCGGTCATAAAGTAAAAAATTATACAAATTGGTATCCATGATACTTGCAGGTGTTATGGATACCAATAAAAATCAAATAATCATCATTATATAGTTACGTCTTATATGACTGAAGAGGTGAAACAGACTGATAATTCGTAACTTACCCTATTGCAATGTTTCACGAGTTAACAATAATTACCTTATCAACTCATCCATACAAGCCATAGACTCAGAGAGGCTGATGTCTTTACTCAAAGCGTAGTCAAGTACTTTGCTGTACTGGAAAGAGAGCAGCAATCTGTCCACCACTGGGTACTTAGAGCCTTCCTTCTTGTTGATCACCTGACATCAAGAGGAGAATAGATAAAATAAAGTACAATTGTTTAAAGAGCATAGTTACTAATTGCATTGATATTGAAGTTATCAGTGAAGTATGAGCAGCCAATGGCAGAAGAGTACTCTGTTTACCTTGACAGTAGACTCCTGTACATGTTTAGGCACCTCCTCAGTCTGTTTAGTCTCTTTGATGACTGGCTCTACTTTCCTCTGAATGGAGAGGAGGCCTTTACCCTCTGCAAACATACCTACCACCACTCCACTGTCTTCCGGCTGAAAAGAGAATTCAGTTTCCATTAGATAGAGTTCTGGATGATATCAACTAGTAGAAATAACTGACCAAGTTAATTCATGAACTTCAAAGTGTAGCTAATTAGTAAACAATTTGGCACTAATTCCCATTAAATTCTTTAATTATACATATTAAGATAAAGGGAAAGGACAAGTGTCATCAACTCACCATGACAGCAAAGTTGGTAATAGAAGATGGATAAAGTACACTGTGAACAACATTGAAATTGGAGACATCGTGTATTTTCAACTGCTGATCTAAACTGCCGGACACTAGTCTTGTACCTGCGAATAACAATAGTCAAGTTAATCACTCAAATTTTGCTAATTAACTCTCTAACCATTGCTTTATTTAAGTTCCAATATAATCACAAAATGGTAGCGATATTTATTTTAATCCTTCATTCAGACCTAGAATAGAATCTTAGCTGGGTTTCATTTTCTGTTTTAGTATTTAAATTGTTATACTATATGCAGATTATGAATAAATATTATTGTTAATTTGTTATTATAAATGCCATTGGGTTCCAATAAGATATTGTTAACTCACCGTCACTCGTAAGTCCTAGGCTTGTGACGTCCTTGTGGTGACGACAGAGCTTGTGAACAAGTTTCCCTGCCGACAAGTCCCAGATACGAATTTCTGCACCCGCTGAGAAAAGAGAAATTTGTTTGCATTAGCTGTGAACTAGTGAATGAACATTGATATAGTAAGGCGATGATGTCCTTTTTCCAACTTAACATAGACTAAAAATTATCAAAGGTTTATACAGATGCTTAATTTCTTCACACTCCTTCAACAGGCTGGCTGATATACCTTAACAATGTATAAGATAATAGGTAGCTAATGGTGAAATGTGATATTCAAGTAAAAAATTAATACATAGGTAATGTAATCCGACTGGTTACAATTTTGAGGATTTCCTAAATCTAATGAAGGAGATTAAATGGAAAAGTAATGTTAATAATAATTAATAGTTACTCTGCCATCAATTCGTAAGTCGATTGCTGACACACTTAATACATTACTCTAAAAAAGAGAACTCCATAAAAAATTAGGAGACTATAAAAAAATCTCACCAGCAGATGCTAGTAAATTGCCGCCGTGTAAACAGACGACATCATTAACGTGGCTAGAGCCATGATCTAGAGTGAAGACGGCACTGCCTGTCCTTACGTCCCACACCTTCAAAGTCCTGTCCTCTGAACCACTCATCACCAAGTGGGGGGAGGAGGCATTGATGCACCCTGCACGAACATAGTCCTGGAAAAGAAAGGGAAAATTAAATGACAGGCACTCATAGAGTGAAAACTTTGCCTTCGCTTATAAAGGAAATTTACCTCCAATAAACCTTAAGTTATAAATGATCTTGACCTTTGACCCGATTGCTCCCAAAATCTAACCAGACAGTTCCTGGATAATGAATGACCAATCGTCCCACAAAATGAGGCAATTTGGTTGAATACTTTTGAGTTATGCGAATAACAAGATTATAAATAAATAAATGCTGACCAAAACATAAACTTCTGCAATTGACCTAGGTAATTAGCTACAGTATGAATGATATTATATGAGCTGCAATAGGAAATAGAAAAAGCACTCACTGTGTGTCCATTCAAAGTCATAATTTGTTTCTCGTCACCAATGTCCCAAATAGCAACAGTTTTATCATCGCTGAAAGATGCGAGTCGTGGAGGGAAATCTGGCATGAATTTCACCTTATGAACTGGTCTGTAAAAAGAAGAGGAAAAATTATCAATTTGAGTTTTTTTTTATTAAATCTTCATGATATATTAGTAGATAGCTATACCTATTTTAAAAATAAATGAGTAACACTCTTCCTTGCTCCACTGTGTTAATCATTTTAAACTGCTAAAATTAATTATCATCCAATTCTCTTAAATTAATCCTTTGATTAATTTCACTTATATGACTAACTTAACTAAACATTCTCAAATGAGTCACACTATGTTTGAATGTCACTTTATTAATATATTTTCTATAGTATCCAAGAACCCTGAACAGAATGAAGCATTCAAATGCAGTTAAATCATATTCATGAGTACAATTTAGCTCATATCAATTAAATTCTAAATAATGCAGTAAGGAGATATAATTAGCTTTACAAGTCTGAGAAAATTGTCAATCATAAAACAGTTCAATTATTAATTTGTTTAATAATATTACATTTCTAAGATCATAATGTTGGAACTTGTCATATCTGTATGTTTCATTATAATCTATCACTTGAAATACCCTATCTATTATCCTTACCCATTATGGCCTTTAAACGCTCTCAGCTGTGCATATTTTTTACAGTCAAAAAGTCTGACCGTGTGATCATCAGACCCTGCTACCAAGAGTCTGCCATCATCTCTGTAAGTGGCACTGTATGCTGTTCTTTGAAACCTGGTGATTTGTCCCACTGGTCTGCCACTTCGTACATTGTAAATAAAAACCTGGATGAGGGAGACCACATAGAGAAATTATTTTTAATGACTATTTGACTCAATAGCTTAGATAGACATAGTAATTTATTATATCTTCAGTAAACACATAGTAAGTAATAACTTATTAATATCCATCATAGAGTTTCTGATCAAAGTACTCACATATAAGCCAGTTGATACGGCAGCAAGGTATGGTAATCTTTTATTGGCATCAACATAATTGACTTCTGTGAATTGCTTTACTACAACAGGAACCTGAAAAAGAAGAGATATTAGTAAACTAAAAAGCTCAATCAAAGTTAAGGAAATAAGGCTGGATTTTAATTTTTACATATAATTGATTTTAATGCGTTGTTCATTTAGGCATTTGCATTATATTATGTGTATATTGTTCAAAAATATATTTCAATAAAATTATCATTATCAAATTAAAAATATCAAATTGCACATAAAATAAATTCAACAAAGTTTGTTATTATTGATGAAGTTTCTAATTTGCCATCCCAAGATAAAATTAATTAATAGTTATACATAGCTAATACGGTTATACCTATAGGAGATAAATCAACAAAAAGTCCTCCGACATACCAAGAATTTTTTATTATGGAGAGATGAAAATTGAATATTCAAACTTATCACAAAATACAATTTGATATGTGTAAGTTGTAACACATTGGTAACTATAGATTTACATCTAATTATATCATTTGTATGTTGATATGTAATAATGCAATAAAATAGGTAACATACATTAAGTGTTTTTTTCTTTTTGTAAGACTTTGAGCCCCCAATAGGAATATTTGAAATAAGAATTTAGAAGAAAAAAATATATTTTCTTGAAGATAAAGCTTGGTACTCACATTTAATTTATTACAAACTTATTTGAAACTCATTGAAAACACTCATAAAGGCTATCTACAAAATGTGTTGAAAATGGTCGCCAGAATCCTGTAGTTCAAGTCTTGCGCGCTTCAAGACGCTCTTAGTCACCCTCTTAATTACTGCTGCGTCATAATTTGCAGATGAGAAAACACATGATATTGTTGAATGAAACTATAGAAATGACAAAAAAGTAACGATATTTGTTGCAATTGTGGACAGAAAATTCTATTGTACAAGCATTCATCAATGACGACGGCCCTTGTGACACTGTTAATGGTTCCTATAACATAAATTTGCTGAAAGACGAAAGTTTGGCAAACTTTTTTGAGCCACTGCAACATGACGCAGACTCTGTTGTATGCAAGATGGCGCTCCATCTCAATGTACAAGAGTGGCTAAGCAGTTCTTGATGAAAAATTTCAAGGACGATTTACCAGAAGAGACACCGAGATCTTCTGGCCTGCACTCAGTATGAACTCAATCCTCTTGATTTCCATTTCTAAGCTACAACACAAAATATTTTGTATTCAGAAAAACCTCAATCCCTTCATGATATGATAGAATTTAGTGTGTGAAGCAGTTTGGTTCAAATTATGAAGCAGTAACAATTGAGAAGGTGACGAAAACTCGAAGAGCGTCATAAAGCGCTGAAGACTTTGACTACATGATTCCGGCGGCCATTTCCAACACCTTCTGTAGATGGCCTTCAGAAGTATTTTGATTGAGTTTCAAATAAGTTTGTATACTTGTAGTTATAAAATCTTCAGACCGGATTGTTAGGAAGTTAATTATTTTGTGACTTTGAAATAAAACAGTGTCATTGGATATTTCCCTTCTGCTCAAATGTTTGTGGTTTTAGAATGGTTATTTGACAATAATATTTATTGCTTTAAGAGAGCTAATAAGACTTTCAAACTCTTGTTACATGTAATGCATTTGGTGAGGGTAATTAACCACCTAATGTTTTCTCTAAACCAGAGGTTTTCTGTTGTTTACTTTATAGAAATAACAAGCTCTTGAGGTTTCATGAATCCTAATAGATTCCAAGTTTGATCTTTCTTTACTGTGAGAGAGTAATTAGTTTAAGTCAGAAATATAGGAGTTATTCTTGAATTGGTCAGTTCCTATTAGTCGAGGGTAGAATTAGGGACAGCCTACAGGAGAGTTGAGAACCAATTGGAATTGGAGAAGTGAGATCAGAAGCATACTACGTTTGGATTTGGGTGGAGTTTTAGATGAATCTTGGGAGTATATAAGCGGTGGATTGAGATTATGAGGACACTCACTCGACCTCTCTCTACTATGTCGGTAGTCACTATCATCTTACGAGAGAGTCTTGAGTAGTTTACCGGTCCGGATAAGACTGCGGCGGGGTGAAGTCTTCTCTCACCCCAGCCTTAGGTAACCATCGCAGGACTTAGTCGACGAAGATCTCCGTCCGTCATAGTGGTGGAGATAGGATCCTGAGCGAGTGGCTGAATCTTGCAATTACATGGATCCCGGCAGCAGAGATTGTATTCTTTACGGTAGAGTCAAACCCGTAGAAGAAGATAAGATGAGGGAAACAGAAACTGAATGCAGGGATGTTGCAGAACGACTTCTGACGTTGCAGAGCAACTTCTCATGTTGTAGAGCAGACATTCAATAAGCAGTAGGAGTCTGAAGCCAGAGTCACCATCCTAGTACCAAGATTGGCACAAGTTGTTGTCAACGTCAATTAGCAAAGTTCCATTGGAGGACTGCAGCCGTTACCAACACACTAGTACACAGGTTCTGAAGAGTTTCCAGCCGCATCCACTCCATTAGAAACTCAGTAACCCTCATCCGTATTCCCTCAGTGATTGTGCTCAACCTCCAATGATTGACCCATGTTGTAAGTTAAACTCCCCCATAGGTAGATATTAATATTTTCTCAGCCAATACGTTACATTAGAATGATTAGATGCGGTCACGTCAAACTATACGTAAATTTAAACAGTGTTTTGATTTTCTAGGCCTATTTGGATTAACCATTTTTTATTTTTTATTATGAACTTTTTTTTATCATGAGTCTAGGGCATTAGATGCGGTCACTTCAAATTATATGTAAATTTATACATCAAATTTTATTCATTATTCAAACTAGGTAGCTTGGCATTCCGCTCTTTAGGAATTGTTTAAATTGGTCTACAATTTAAACATTCCATAACTATTCCTAAAGAGCGGAATGCCAAGCTACCTAGTTTGAATGATGAATAAAATTGATGTATAAACTATAAATTTACTTATAGTTTGAAGTGACCAGATCTAATGCCCAATGCCCTAGAGAATCAAAATGTTTAAATTAATATATAGTATGTTGTGGTTCTGATTTCTGAACCATATATAAGCCTCCCCCCCCCAGCATCACTGGAGGGGGGAAAGTGTGCGCCGTACACCACAACCCCCCTGCATCACTGGAGGGGGGGGGGGGGCAGGAGAGGCGTGAGCTGTGCACCCCACTTCCAAGGTGCCATGCGGTAAAATAGCCCTCGCAGGTGCAACCTACCAAAGATTCCAGTGTGGGCAGGGAGGGTTCGGGAGGCAGCACGCCATGTTACAGTTTAAGCCAATTAAGTGGCTTAGATTTCAAATGGTCAAAACTCAGATACGTCTAGTTGGCTTAAATTTTGAATTAATTCCTATGTTCCCATGTTAATTTTGGCTTTAAATCATAAAAAAATGAGCCAAATTGGCTTGGCTCAGAATTTTTGTGAAGCTTTGGCTCAAAAATTGGCTTACAATTTTCCATCCTTTGAAACATGGGTGGCACACCCGATATACCTATTTCTGATGTTAATGTACCTTTCCAGTTTCCAGAACCCCCAACTTAATCTAACCTATCGGCTATCAGAAACTTAATTGCACTATATCTCATAAACAAAGCATTTGCACAACAAATGGTATTATTGAAAAATGTCTTAAAATGGCTCCTTTTACCTATATAAAGTGTCAAAATATAAAAAATCAGTGGGGGAACAAAAGCACAAATTTACCGAAGAAAAACTTGAATGGTAAATACATAGCCACTAAGCCACATAGGTAGACCAGTCTGCAAAGTATGCACAATCAGTCCACTCTGTATTTCGTGGTCAATTTCACCGACATGTCGGTGGAATTTTTCTCCTTTGAATATAATATTCTGGCAAAGTCGGTGGTTTTCAGCTATTTATTCCTATGTTACCATTAATTTACGTTGGATAAATTGGGAAAATGTTGGTGGATCAGCCAAATTACTGTAAATTTATCGTGGATTTTTACCTAGTTCAAGAGTATGTACCAAGTCGCCGATTAATTGTTGACTTAAAATTTGTGAAAATAAGTATCTTTCACATATATAGACGACTAATGAGCACTTAAATTACATTTAAAATTAAAATTGGTGACTCATAATCAAAAATGGCAGAACCGCGCATCTTTGTTGAAATGTAAACAAAGCAGCCATTTTGTTTTGATATGGCGCGCTCCACAATGTATAATTGTATATCACTTTTCTGTTTTAGGTGAAAGATTGCAATCTTTTGTTATGATTTTATGAATGATGTGGTCACTACTTGTCATTTTAATTTGATGCTCTCTGACTAATTATCAGAAAAAAAATGAATAACTATGAAAGAAATTATGGCTCTCTCAGGCTCTCTGTGATTGGCTGGTATCAGTTGTATGCCTCTCTCTCTCTGATTGGCTGATATGCTCTCAATTAATTTAGATAGTTATAATAATATAGGTATATTGACGACTGTCGACATTCAAAATTGGAATTAAATTATGCCGACTGGCGACTGCATTACTAATTTTTGTTAAATTGTTGACTTATTTTTGAAAAAAAAGATATATTGGCGACTCAATGAACATTCTCTGAAACTAGAGATTTTTACAGTTTTTAGAAAAGTCAGTGAGATTTTGTACACCAAATACAGACTGGCACTCTGTATTCAAGTCTGCAATGCATGCACAATTAGTCTCCAGATATTTAATTTTTGGGGCAATTTGTCTCCAAATTTTTTCAAATTTCTCTCCAAAATGACCAAAATTAAAATATCAAAATTCTCGTCACTAATTACATGTAAACATAGGAATTAATTAGAAAATCGTCGCCAGATAATTCAGGAGACTAATTTCAAAGCCTCAATAGTCACCGGATAAACTTCACAACTTCATGCATCTTTTGCAGTATTTGGTGCACAAAAACCCACTGACTTTTTCGAGAAGCTGAAAAAATCCACCTACAATTTCCAATAATTGGTTGATCCACCAGCAATTTCTCAAATTATCCTAGTCTATATTTGGTGCACAAAATTCCACTGACTTTTGCAAAAGCTGAAAGATATCCACCACAAATTTCCATTAATTTAGCTGATCCACCAACATTTTCCCAATTTATCCACCGAAAATTAATGGTAACATAGGAATAAAAAGCTGAAATTCCACCGACTTTGCCAGAATATTATTTTCAAAGAGGAAAAAATTCCACCGACATGTCGGAGGAATTTATGACGAAATACAGCCAGTCTGCAGAATATGGAACATTTTTCCAAGACTCTCTGCGGGAGTTTTTGATTGAATTTTTAGAAATTGGAGATCTCTGCGGGAGATCTTGAATTAATTCCTATGTTACCATTAATTTAGCTGCGGGAGATTTTGAATTAATTCCTATGTTACCAGGCATTAATTTAGCTGCGGGAGATTCTGAATCTGTTACTGAGAGTCAGAGAGAGAACTTTCTCAAATTAAAGTCTCTGCGGGAGAAGAGACACATTCTGCAGACTGGAAATTATCTACTAAAAATTAATGGTAACATAGGAATAGCTAAAATTTTACCAGCTTTCTTCTTTTCCTGTTTAGGTGGCTGCCTCCACCTTAAAGCCAATGGCCAGACTGCAAAAGATGGGTGAAGTTGTGAAGTTTATCTGGCGACAAATTGAGCTTAAACATTCATCTCCTTAAGTCTTCGGCAACTATTTTCTAATTAATTCCTATGTTTACATGTATTTACAGATTTAGTGGAGACTATTTTGAATTTTTTTGTCATTTTGGAGACAAATTTGATAAATTACTAGAGAGAAATTGACTCTGTGATGAAAACTTTGGGCGACTGATTGTGCATGCTTTGCCAGTCTGCAGAATGCGTCTCTTCTCCCGTAGAGATTTTAATTTGAGAGACAGTTACTCTCCGACTCTCAGTACTACAGTAGCAGATTCAATATCTAATGCAGCTAAATTAAAGGTAACAAAAGGTTCTCCAAAATGGCCAAAAATCTCAAAATATTCTCCTACATGTAAATATAGGAATTAATTAGAAAATTGTTGCAGGATAATTATGGAGAATAGTTTCAACTTAAAGGCCTCAATTGTCACCCACTCTAATCCGCAGCATTTAGCCTTAAATTCATCTATAGCTTAAGCCCCAAGATATTTTCCAGAGTGGATTGTCGCCAGATAAATTTCACAACTGCCAACTGCATGCATCTTTTGCAGACTGGTAATAAGGTAGTTAGGTACATGAGTTTTGACCTTTTGAAACGTAAGCCAATTAATTGGCAGTAACTGACAAACTTTTGAACATGGTTAGTCTGAACAGAGTTACAGTAGGGTACCTAAGAACCTAGAGGTACTAAAAGTAAAAGAAAGAGTCTGAAGATATTAGATACTTACACTGAATTTGTTCCATTCCTTTTGATCAACATTAAGCTGACTAACGGCAATATTATAAGTATTTTTGTTGATTGGTTTGTAATCTCCCATATTTAGTTTTCGAATATTGATATTTCCTAGCAAAGAAATATGTTAACAATCCCCTTCACTAGTTTAACACAATCAAGAAAGTTGTAACGACTTGTAAATAAAAGTTAGCCAAGCTGTGAATTAGATTCTCTTTCAGGTTATAATAAGAGTAATGGTATACAGAGGTACAACGTGAAAACGACGAGTTGAATTTATCACCTCTCGTTCAAATTATTATTATTCTTTTTAACACTAGTATAGTTCAACGGTATGAATAATGTATTTTGAAAAGACACCACCTAATGACATATAAATCAAGATTTTAGCGAACTATTGTCACCATTTTGTTATACAGTACAACAAGTATTCCCGTACCTTTTGTGAATTGGTTGTGTACCGCTCCCGAATTTTGTTGTTGTGTAACTTTTGAAGATTGGTGAATTCCCGTTGACTGAAGTGAATAGAGAGGGCGGCATCAGGGATGAGTGCTCTACAGAGGACACCACCCAAAGGAAGGAAAGATATGGAAGAAGAAAGGAAGTCAGAATGGGGAGTTGCCGGTTGAGGTGATGGTGGTAAAGAGAAGGAGCTGGAAAAGGTATGGGAGAACAAGGAGGAGAAAGGCAGGGAGATATGTCCTAAATGTAATTTAAGGGTGAATAGTGGAGAGAGCGGAGTGACATGCGATTGGTGCAAGATCTGGTTTCATCATCATCATCATCATCATTTGTGTGTAGGATTGCCTTTTCTGCGGCTCCAATTCATCGTCCTATACTGCCTCCTCCACTCTTGCTCTCTCCATTCTTGCTCTCTTCCTCCACATGCTCACCAAGACGGTGATTTTCCTCTGCCTCCCCTCCTCCTCAAACAGAAACACCTCCATGACTTCCTCCTCTCTCTCAACCCTCGGTCTCTGCAGCTCAACTGCCTCCACTCTTTCCATCTCCAAAGCTCCACACTCCATCAGAAAATGCCTCAGGTCCTCCACCTCTCCCTCTCCACACATCTGACACATCCTCTCCTCCTCCACCCCCCTCCTGTCTCCCAGCCACAGGCAGTTTGTCCTCGCACCGAACCACAATCTCGAACCCTCTCCTCCCTCATAATCCTCCTCCCTCATCTCAGTCTTGCATCTTCGGTATAGCCAGAGCGTGCTCTTCTCCTCCATCTCCGCCCTCCATTCGACTTCCACTCTCTCCGCAACTCTCCTCCTCAATTCTCCTGCACTCATCATCATCACCTCATCCACCTCAACATGTGCCCACTCCAAGTATTTCTCCGTTCTCTTCCACCATCCCACTCGACTCACTCTCATCTCTCCGATCACTCTCTTCACCAACTCACTCCCTCCCTGCATCTTCCTCCTCAAGTACTGTAGCCTTCCTCTCACCACTCTACTCTTCATCGTCCCCATCCCTATTTCACCTCTCATTCCAGCAATCGTTGCATATCTAGGTGCACCCAATATTCGTCTCATCGTACCATTTTCCTGTTTCTGTAGTTTCCTGATGTCCTCCTCCCTCAAATCCACCACCTCCATTCCAAACAGGACACTGGGCAGTACTACTGACTTCCAGTAAGTCTTGCCCATTTTTACTCTGTGGCAGCTCTTCTCGATTACCGAATACGTCATATTGCTCAGCTTTCTTGTCTGCTCAATCATCCTCCTCCGCTGTCCCTCATACAATCCACGTCTGTCTTCCACCATCACCCCCAAATACTTTATCTCCTTCACCACCTGAATTCCCTCCACCTCCTCAACTCCATCTCTGACATTGTACAGCAAACACTTGCTCTTCCCAGCGTTCACCTCCAGCCCAAGCTCGCCCGCCACCTCCTTCATAATTCTTATCATTTCCCTTGCTTCTCCCACTCCTCGAGCCATCAACAGTCCATCATCCGCAAAGAACAGGCTATTCACCTTCACTCCACACACCCACATGCCTCCTGCTCTTCTCTTGATTGCTTCAATGATCTTGTATGTCAGGAGTTTAAAGAGCAGTGGCGATGCCGTGCATCCTTGCCTTATCCCACTCTCCACATCTATAACCACTTCCGCATCTCCCACTTCTATTCTCGTCCTATCCCCACAATAGATCCTCTTCACCAGGTCCAGTATACTTGCCGGTACCTTGAATTCCTTCAGCACCCCAATCACTTTCTCCCTTTTCACCGAGTCATATGCCTTCTTGAAGTCCACCGCAACCACCACCAGCTCCTCCCCTCTGCTATATGTCCTCCTCACACATTCTTGCAAGATCACCAGGTTGTCAAGAATCTCTCCACCTTTCGTGAAACCTGCTTGCTCCTCGCACCTCATCCCATTCTCCTCCACATGCCGCTCCACCTTTTCTTTTACTATCTTCATCATCAACTTGTATGATACATCTGTCAGAGCTATGGGTCTTAGCTCTGACACTTTCGGCCTCCTTGTCTTTGGTATCATAACAGTCTTTGATTCCTTCCACTCCTCTGGCTCTCCTCCCTCCCATATCACTCCCTCCAGTCCTCTCCTCAAAGCTTCCACACATATGTCACTCCCTTGCAGTACCTTATACATTTCTGGTTTCAGCCCGTCACATCCTCCTGCTTTCCTGTTCTTCAGACCTCCCAATGCCTTCCTCACATCCTCCCTCTCTATCACCATCTCCATCACTTTTACATTCCAGTAAGGGTTTGCCAGTCTGGGTAGCCACATCTCCTCCGGGTTAGCTTCCCTCTCTCTAGTTCTCCTGAGTGTTCTCTCATATTCTTCTTTTGTTTCCTCATTCCACACATCTTCCATCCTATTTTCATGCATCTTATATATTCCTTCCCAAAATTGTTTTATTTCCTCTTCATATTTTTCCTCTTCTAGTTCCTCTCCTTCTTCTGTATACAGCTTCAGTTTTCTATTTCCATTAACTTTCTCTCCTTTTAGCTTCCTCACCATCTTCCACAAGTCCCTTCCTCCCTGCATGTCTCTTATCTCTTCTGCTATCCTATTTTCATATTTCCTCATTTCTTCACTAATCATTCTCTTTACCTTTTCCTTTTGTTCTCTATATGCTCTCCAAGCCTCCCGTCTCTCCTCCTCCTCTCTGTTTCTATGTACTTTGTTTAGTCTTCTTCTTTTTGCTATCTCTCTCCTTATCTCACTACACATCCACGGCGGTTCCTCTCTACCCTCATCATCCACTCTCCTCCTGCATCTAGTTTTCAACACCTCATCTGCAACTCTCCTTATTGCCTCATTTATATATCTCATTGACCCTGCCTCTTCTCTTTCCACTTCTTCTTCCATTCTCTCCACATATCTCCTCATTTTTTCCTCTTTTGTGCAATAGTACGTTACCTCCTTCCACCCCACGTTCTTCTTTCCTCCATCTCTCTCCATATCAATTACCACCTCAATCAGGCAGTGGTCTGATACATCTATCACATCTCTGTTACTATCTATTTCCACTTTCTTCACTTTACCATATGCCATCTCATTTACCATCACCAGGTCTATCACACTCTTGCTCTCTCCTCGCTCCCATGTGTATACTCCGTTGCATTTCTCATCTATATTCATCAGCAGCAAGCCAGTCTCCTCAATAAACCTATTGATCTCCTTTCCATTCTCGTTCTCCTGTTGATATCCTATGTATCCCAGATGCCCGTTGAAGTCCCCCACCACCAGTATCATCTCTCTTCTTCCATCTGCATCCTCCACCTTCCTTTTAATGTACTGGAGCATCTCTCTGTTTCTCTGCAACACCACTCTCTCACCTCCAGTTCCTAAATATACTATTACAAGGTTTATTTTCTCCTTCCCCATCCTTCCCTCAATCACCATGCAGTCAGCATACTCTTCCTCTGTCTTCTCCAGAAATATACCACTATTTTCCTCATACAGGACCATTATGCCTCCTCCCTTCTTCTCCTCCATCTTCCTCATACTGCTTATCACCTCCACTTGTTGCCCCACTCTGATGTTATCAACTTTCTTCTGCGTTTCTGTAAGGCATACAACTGTTCTGTCTTCCAATAGTCCATATACTTCTGTGTACTTCTCATTTGTTAATCCTTGTATATTCATTATTTTAGCCTTGAACTCCCCTCTCGTACCTCTCTTCTCTTCCCCATCTCCTCTCTTCAAAAATTTCTACCTTCCATCACACTCTCCCTCCGGTCTGCTCTTCCTCTACTTCCACCCCCACTAGCACCTCGCCTCCACACTGCTCCCCCTCTGTTTCCACCATCTGTCACATTTTGTCTTTGATCTGTTCCTCCTCCATTTCCACCTGTTGTTATTTTATGTCTGTGCTCTTGTGAGTCTCCTCCATTTCTCTGGACTTGCTCTCCTCTATCAATCTTTATAATTTTTCCTCGCCTGATTATAAAACTAGATTCTCCCTCTCTTTGCCTCCGATCTCTCAATTCCTCTCTCAGTTGTCTATCTTTTCTCCTTTCCTCTTCTGTCATGTCTCTCGCCAGGTATACCCTTTCAAATTTCTCAGAATTCCTCAGTTTCTTTGCATCACTTAAGGCCCATTTTTTCTCCTCCTCACTTCCGAGTTTCACAAGCAGTGGTCTATTGATATCATTTTTCTTTCCAATTCTTATCACCTTTTCCACTCTCATGTCCTGAATACCCATCTCCTCCGAGAAAATCTCTCCACACATCTTCAAATCCTCGCCGTACCTTTGCTCTGCTTCCTCCTTTTCCGATTCTATCAGGTTGAATATGATAATGTTTTTCTTTCGTCTCTCTCTTTCCATATCTTCAATTTTCACACACATAGCTTCAACTTGTTTTCCTTCCTGTGCGCTTTTCTTTTTTATCTCATTCATCCCTTCCATTACAATTTCCTTTTTCATATTCTCCATCTGTCTCATTCTTTCTTTGTTGTCTCCCTCTCCAATTTTCTCTCCAAGCTTCCTCACATTTTCCATGTCCCCCTTCATGCCCTCCATTTCTGCTTTCTGTTTCTCATTGAATTCTCTCTCCATTTCTTTCAGTCTAACTGCCATTTCAGTTTCTACTTCTCTCTTTGTTTTCCTCATCCTCTCCTTTGTCTCCTCATCCATTTTATCCATCCTATTCTTCACCTTAACTATAGTAGCTTTAATCTCTTCCTTTTCTAGTTTCATGTTTTCAAATTTTTCCATCCAAGTATTCTTCATTTTATCAAATGCCAAACTCATCTGATTTTCCATTTCCTTGCTCATTTTCTTCATTTCATCTTCCATTTTACCTTCACATTCTCCTTCCAGTATCCCAATCCTGTTTTCAATTCCCTCCACTCTTTTCTTTAGCATCTCATTCTCCTTTTTCAAACTCCTATTCTCCTTCTCACACTCTTCCATTCTTTTTTTGATTTTCCCATTTTCTTCTGTTAGTTTATTCACTTTATCATTGCACTTGCCACAGTACCATTTAACTTTGTCTTCCATTTTGTTCAGCATTTCATATTCCTTCTTCGTCAGTTTCCCACATTCTGCATGAAACCATCTTTTGCAGAGGTCACATACCATTCCATCTTCTCCACTGTTGACTCTCCTTTCACATTCCCCACATATCTCCACATTCTCCCATACCTTCATCATTTCCTCGCTTTCATCGCGTCCCTTTCTTCCCCGTGCCACATTCCATCCTTCCGTTCCTTTTTCTTGCTCCTTTTTCTTTTCTTTCTTTGTGGGTGTCCGTGCCAGGGAACTCATCCTGGTTCCCTGATTTTTATCTCCCACAAACAAACCAGCTTCACTGTTCAGCTCTACACCAGCAACTTTTTTTTTCACAATATTGCCTTATATCTATTAGTCACCTCAATACCTAATGATTTCACTTCATATTGTTACGGGAATTCACCATATCTTCAATATATATTTCACAGGAGGCAGGACACAACACGTCTTAACAGTACGAGAGAAAAACACGCCTTCATACAAACTGTGAAGGAATGACAAAGGAGGAGTACGATATGATATATGAGATTGATGAGAAGGTGAGATGGTACTGTCAGGGATGCAATGTGAATGTGGATGGGGTCACAGAACAGAATAAAATGCTAGCGGAGGAAAACAAGAAGATGAAGAGGGTGATCAGTCAGATTAGGGAGCAGATGGAAAATATGAACAGAGAGTATGGAGAGATGGTTGAAGTGGAGGTGCACAAGATAAATCAGGAGATAAAGAAGAAAATGGAGCAAATGGCAGAAGAGGTTGGGAGGAAGACCGAAGTTAAAATGAAGGAGTTGAGGAGAGAAATAGAAGAGCTGAAAAAGACAAAAAAGGAGCCAAATTTGGAGAAATTAGAAAAGATGAAAAGAGAGATTGAAGAAATCAAGAAGATGAAAGAGGAGAAAAAATTAGAAGAATGTGACTTAGTGCTGAAAAGGGACCTAGAGGAAGTAAAGAAAGAAATGGTCAACAAAGGAGTAGCAGAAATGAGAAAGGAGAAGAAAGAAGAAGAAAAGAAGATGGAGGTAATAGGGGGGGGGATTGAAGAAATGGAAAAGGAAAGAAGAAGAAAGAATATTATGATTTTTAATCTACTTGAGTCAGAGCAGAGTGAGGCACCTGATAGATACACGGAGGATGAGGAGAATTTGGGAGTACTGATGGTGGAGGAGTTGGGGATGGAGGAAATGCAGATTGAAGAACTGATTAGGCTTGGGAAGAAGAATGAGAGGAACAGACCATTATTGGTAAAGTTGAGGGATGAAGAAGATAAGAGAGAGATTATGAGAAAGGCAAACAGACAGAGACACTCTACAAAGTTTCCAAGGGTCTATATTACGAGAGATATGACAGAAGCTGAGAGGGAGAGCGATAGGAAATTGAGACAGGAGCTGAGATTGAAGAGAAGCAGTGGAGGGGCCCAATATGTGATAAGGAGAGGGAGAGTGATGGAGAGGCAGACGACGGAAGATCATGGAACAGAGGAGAATCGGAATACTGAAACGGAGGGGGCCGGCTGTTGGGCGAAGAGGAGAGGAGCGCAGTGACAGAAGTGGAGGAGTGCGGATGGGAGTGGACCAGATGGTGAGGTTCCAAGGAGTGAGACCTAAGGAAAATAAAAGGAAGAAAAATTTTTGAAAGGGAGGGAGGAAGGAGAAGCAGATAAATATGTGATCAAGTGTTTGAATGTACAAGGATTGACAAATCAGAAATACTCAGAACTGTATGAAGAAGTGGAGGAGGGAGTGGTATTGTGCTTGACGGTGTTAGAATTAGGTTAAATAACAGTGGGTTAACAACGTTAAGACATAGAGTTTATTTAAAGAGTAAATATGTTATACAATTAGAAGTCTATTGAGAGATGAGTGGAACACATCTCTCCGACTGCCTTAGGGTTCTACAAACAGTGGTATTTAACACTCGACGGAAGTGTGATAGACTTTAGACCTTACGTCCGTTCCTCATTAAAAGTAATACATGGTTATTTAAACAATAGGTAATTTAATATAGCTGAGCTAGTCTAACAGGAAATTAATATTAAACATATAACGAGTGTGTAATACATTTAACTAAAATTTCAACACTCCTCCTCACACGACATTATATATTTTTCATGCCTATTAATTCAACTAATTTGGTAAATCTATCAATAGGCAACGGTTTAGTGAATATGTCAGCAAGCATAGTTTCACTGGGGCAATACACAAGTTTAATTGTGTTTGAAGCAACAAGATCTCTAATGTAATGAAATTTAATATCAATGTGTTTCGATCTAGGATGATTTTTAGCATTTTTAGCAATACAAATAGCTGACTGATTATCCTCAAACAAAACTATAGGATTCTTATTTGGTACTTTAAGATCTAATAGTAATTTATTTAGAAATACAGCTTCTTGGGAGGCTCCAGAGAGGGAAACATATTCAGCTTCAGCCGTTGATAAAGCAACACATGACTGTTTCACAGAGCGCCAAGAAATAATGGAATTATTTAACATAAAGCATTGGCCAGAAGTACTTTTCCTATCAACTCTGTTTCCTGCCCAGTCGGCATCAGAATAGCCTATCAACTCAGAATCTTCATTACCATATGTAATGCCAAGATCAGGTGTGCCCTTTAGGTATCTAAATATTCGCTTAATTGCAGACCAGTGCTTAGTGTTTGGATTGGAACAAAATTTAGAGACATTTCCAACTGCATAAGTTATGTCCGGTCTAGTTTTAGTAGATAGATACAGTAAGGCACCTATAGCTGACTGATATTTAGTTTTATCTACTAGTTCACTATCATCAGTAGTTGGTTCCAAATGGGAATTAACATCAGCAGGGGTTGAAACAGGTTTGCAATTATTGAATTCAAATCTATCTAATAACTCGTTGACAAATGAAGATTGATTTAGGGCTATTTTATTTGCGTCTTGTACGACTTTTATGCCTAAGAAATAGGATAATTTTCCTAAGTCTTTCATCTCAAATTTAGCACTTAAATCAATCTTGATTTTAGTCAGATCATCATAGTTCTTACTTGCTACAATAATATCATCTACATACACAGAAATGAAGCATGGAGAGTTATTGATTAATTTAACATATATACATGAGTCACAAGAGGACTGAATAAATCCTAAGGATTTAAGATAGGTATGCATCCAACGCATCATTCCAACATTTGGGTGATTGTTTTAATCCATACATAGATTTATTAAGTTTACATACTAAATCTTCTTTTCCTGGAATAGCATAGCCAGGAGGCTGTCTAATATAAACATTTTCTTTAAGATCCCCATTCAAAAAAGCAGAATTTACATCCAAGTGATGTACAAATAATTTTTGGTTAGCTGCTAAAGATAACATGGTTCGCACCGATTCAAATCTCACTACAGGAGCAAAAATTTCATCATAGTCGATTCCAGGTCTCTGTAAAAAACCCTGAGCGACTAATCTAGCTTTATATGAAACCACTCTACCATCAGATCCCTTTTTTCTTTTAAACACCCATTTAGATTTAATTATGTTTAAATCTGAGGTAGGTTTTATGAGTTCAAAAACTTTATGTTTCTCAAAAGCATTTAATTCCCTCTCCATGGCATGTTTCCATTTAGAGGATTCAGAACCGCTATTAAGAGCCTCAGATACCGACCTAGGTTCGATATTGATATTCCCATTGACTAATAAACCCTCCTCCTCCTCCTCAAACTGATCATACTCCCAACTACCATATCTAATAGGAGCTCGACGAATTCTAGACGATCGTCTAAGATCCTCATTAGGACTGATAGCTGGTACAGGTTGCGCCTCAGGGAGGATTATTGGAGGATTATCGTCAGGAGTGTGATTCTCAGGTCCAGCAGGTTCTGAATCTTCTGAATGGAACACCAGTGGAGAGGAAGGAGTCTCACTCAGTTGAGGGCTCTCAATCTTAGATGAAATTGATTCATCAAAGGTTACATTCCTGGAAAAGAAGATTCTTTTAGATTCAACATCATACATCTTATACCCTTTAGTAACTGTGCCATAGCCAATAAACAGACATTTGGTAGCTTTATTTTCTAACTTTGATCTTTCATCTCGAGAAATATGTGCGTACCCTGTGCATCCAAAAACTTTTATATGGCTAACGTTGGGTTTTCTAAGATTTAAAGCTTCATATGGAGTTTTATTTACTAAAAATGAATTAATGCATCTATTATTTAGATAATTTGCAGTATATAGTGCTTCACCCCAGAATTCCTTATCAATTCCTGAATCAGATAACATACATCTAACTTTTTCCATAATAGTTCTATTAAATCTTTCAGCTAACCCATTTTGTTCAGGAGTTTTAGGAATGGATTTCTGGTGAATTATACCTTCATTTCGTAAATATGATTCAAACTTTTTTGAGGTATATTCTCCTCCATTATCTGACTGCAAGGTTTTAATTTTCCTTTCATAAATATTTTCAACCATAGCTTTCCATTCCAAAAACTTCTGAAACACATCACTCTTATGTGAAATAACATATATCCAGGAGTATCGAGTAGCATGATCAATAAAGGTCAGAAAATATGAATTATTACCCCTGGAAGTGGGAGTAATTTTTCCACAGACATCTGTGTGGATTAAATCAAGAGGTTTACAATTTTTCTTAATGCTTGTAGAAAAAGGTATTTTATGCATTTTCCCATTACAGCAGTGTTCACACACGCCTTCTATAGCTTTTAATTTACTATCCAGACCATTTACTGATTTAGTTCGGATCATTTTAGTCAAGTTGTCGTTACCTATATGACCGAGCCTTCTGTGCCATAGAATGTTTACTTTATGTTGATCAACAGTTACTGCAGCTTTATGAACTAAAGTATTAAGATAATAGAGTTGACCCACACAGTTAGCCTCAGCAATTACCTCTTTATTTTCGTTCAAAATTTTACATTTATCATCTTCAAAAATAATAGATTTATTATTACTTGTCATTTTTGACACTGATAGTAGATTAAAAGCTAGATTTGGCACATATAGTACATCATTTATTTTACATGTTCTACTTCCACCACCTGGTATATTCACAATAACAGAAACATTTCCTAGTGAAATAGCTTGTAAGACATCTCCATTTCCTACTTTAACATTGATAGGTTTGCTAATATTTGCAAAATCTTTACATAAATTTTTATCACCACTCATGTGTGATGAAGAGCCTGAATCTATTATCCAAATATTACTGTCGGCATATTTGTTACAAAGAGCGATATCATTAGCATACATTGTGTGATTTAGTTCTATATGACTTACATTTACAACATTTGGCTGGTTTTGAGTTCTGTTAGTTTGAGAAGACCTTTTAAATTTAAAGCAGTCTTTTTTCAGGTGTCCCATCTTTTTGCAGAAATGGCAAATGATGGACTGTTTATTTACTCCAGCATAATTCTGAGTATTGGATAATGCTAATGCATTATTGGATTTAATACTCAACTTTTCAGCTTCTCTCCGGAGTGTGTCAGCTACGGTAATCCAGTTAGGGATGTCTGTCTGAGCTTCAAGTGCGGTGACAAGCACTTCAAACGGCCCTGGTAGTGATGACAGGAGACAAATAACTTTATCCTCTTCACTGATCACTTGATTTAACAAGGCAAGATCTTGAAAATTTTCAGTTAGTTCTTTCAAATGAGAGTCTAGTAGTTCTGGAGACTTCAATTTTAAATTGTAGAGCTTTTTCTTCAGACGAAATTTGTTAGCCCACGTGTTTTTCTGAAACGTTTCTTGAAGAGTGGTCCAGACAGCTTGTGGATCCGTGGGTTGTCCAACTAAGTACAATTGATCCGGAGAAATAGATAGTACTATATCAGCAAGAGTTTTATTCTTGTTATTCGCATAGGCAGATTTAACATCAGTTGAATCGGAATCTATTGGAACTGGTTTAGTTCCATCAGCAAAGTCCATAAGTTTCTCTCTTAAGAGATACATCTGCATCTGTATCCTCCATGTAGGGTAATTATTTCCGTCTAGGGGAACAATCCCCGGTAACTTATTTGAAGACATGTTTTTAAAGTATTTATTATCATTCAATACTTAACAAACATAAACAACCAAAGCAGTTAAATTGATTTACTGTTTAACTGAATTGATGTTTTAACATTATTCTAATTCATAAGAATAACTGAATATAATTATTAATATTCAATTGGAACAGCAACACAAGTCTTAGTTCGCAAGAACATTTTGTTGAAAGTATTTATTATCATTCAATACTTAACAAACATAAACAACCAAAGCAGTTAAATTGATTTACTGTTTAACTGAATTTGATGTTTTAAAATTATTCTAATTCATAAGAATAACTTCACTGAATATAATTATTAATATTTAATTGGAACAGCAACACAAGTCTTAGTTCGCAAGAACCTTTTGTTGAAAGACTGTTTACCAAAGGATAAGGTCACAGATTTAAAGGTAATTTGTGACCTCTCTTGACACCTCTTCCGCACAAATACTAAATAATTATATTATAAAACAAGTGCATTTTTCGCTAGAGCAATCATTATAATTGACCTCATTAGCGCGTTAACACGATATGCTTACACAAGCGTTCGAGTGATATGTTTCATATAGGTTAACACTTTTTCACTGCACTTCGTTTTTATATTTATTACTGTTATAAACTTCTAATTTGTTTAAACATAATATAATTTATAAACTCTTATCGTTCACTGGGCCCATAACCTGTTAGAATTAGGTTAAATAACAGTGGGTTAACAACGTTAAGACATAGAGTTTATTTAAAGAGTAAATATGTTATACAATTAGAAGTCTATTGAGAGATGAGTGGAACACATCTCTCACTGAGTAATGTAAAGAACCGACTGCCTTAGGGTTCTACAAACAGTGGTATTTAACACTCGACGGAAGTGTGATAGACTTTAGACCTTACGTCCGTTCCTCATTAAAAGTAATACATGGTTATTTAAACAATAGGTAATTTAATATAGCTGAGCTAGTCTAACAGGAAATTAATATTAAACATATAACGAGTGTGTAATACATTTAACTAAAATTTCAACAGACGGAGACACAGAAAAAGATAAATAATATAAGGATTGCAGAGCATCTCAAAGTAATAGAGAGTATGAGAGAGATGGAGGACAGAAAGGTGGAGGAATAATGGTGCTATATGAAGAGAGGGAGGGTGACGGGTCTGAGTTTTGAGAAAAGAGAAGAGGTTCATAGATTGCCTGGAGATGAGAGGAAACATTGGAGGAGAGATTGATAACCTGACTGTGGTATATTTGAAGACTGGTGGTGGTAGAGAGGAGCTGGAACAAAACAGGGAGATATTGTCTGGAATGAAGGAGAGGATGGAGAAGGCTGAGGAGAGACAGGAGAGTTACATAGCAGTGGGAGATTTCAATGGTCATCTAGGGTATCTTGGATACCAGGAAGAGAATGAGAATGGGAAAAACATAAATAGAATGATAGAAGAGAGTGGTTTACTATTGATAAATATTGATGAGATATGTGAGGGGATGTATACTTGGAGAAGAGCTAGGAGACAGCAGGAGTGCTATAGATCTGGTTTTAGCTAATGAAAGAGTATACCCAATAATTAAAAGAATGAAAATTGATGAGAATCAGGAAAAAATTGATTTTTCAGATCATTGCATGATAGAAATTGAAGTGGAAACTGGCAGGAGGAAGAGAAAAAGATGGGATGGAGTGAGGGGTACTTTTACAGCAGTGAAGGGAAAAGATGGAGGAATTTACAGATGGAGTGGAGAGGGAAATTGTACAAATGGAAAATGTTACAATGAACAGAATAAATGAGATCTTGAAGAGGGTCATCATGAGGTGTTGTGCACTTCTTTCTACCTGACCTTTATGCAGTTTTAACATCTTTAGTGTCCTTAAATCGTTTCAAAGTTGTTTGAACTGCAAATCTCAAACATTTCACCTTTTCAGCGACTTTTCTTTGACTGGGCTCATCTTTATGGTGCGCAATAATTTGTCCTCTCTCAAATTCACGATAAAAAGCTAAAAAAAACAATGAGAAGCACTAAATCTGAACGGGGCTTATGGGTGAATATGATACTATAGGGATTAAAAATCACTACGAGTTGCTGCACGGTAAACATAATTTTAATACTATCATATATTGAAGAATGCACCATATTCTCAATTGCAAACGATATACATTGACTTTTACAATTGAAAAC
>CANNZV010001648.1:0-199191 GCA_947561585.1 Caprella mutica
AAAGAGTCACTCTGATGGTGTACTATCAGAGAAAAGAGTCATTGTGATGGTGTACTATCAGAGAAAGAGTCACGTGATGATGTACTATCAGAGAAAAGAGTCACTGTGATGATGTACTATCAGAGAAAAGAGTCACTCTGATGGTGTACTATCAGAGAAAAGAGTCACTGTGATGGTGTACTATCAGAGAAGAGAGTCACTGTGATGATGTACTATCAGAGAAAAGAGTCACTGTGATGATGTACTATCAGAGAAAAGAGTCACTGTGATGATGTACTATCAGAGAAAAGAGTCACTGTGATGATGTACTATCAGAGAAAAGAGTCACTGTGATGATGTACTATCAGAGAAAAGAGTCACTGTGATGATGTACTATCAGAGAAAAGAGTCACTGTGATAATGTACTATCAGAGAAAAGAGTCACTGTGATCATGTACTATCAAAGAAAAGAGTCACTGTGATGGTGTACTATCAGAGAAAAGAGTCACTGTGATGATACAAATTTTCCACCATTTTTAATTTTTACAATTTTTTTGTTGTGTACCCAGACTAATTTTAAAATATTTATAATCATTACAACTAGTTAAGTCTTTTTTTAATTTCAAATAAGATTAATGTGAAAAATTAAATTAAATTAAGTATTTAAATATCAATCACGTTATCAAAATTATATGCTTTACAAAACCTATTTCAAAATAAATGACATTCGTGTGTATTATTATTGTGTAAGTTCTGTTCTAACTATATAACAGTTATTTAAAAGCATGAGATAAAATGTTCACATACTTACCTATATATTATTATCTAACTCAAAGCATAGCAACAACATACCTAGAGGATGTAGGTACTATCGGAGGCAAAAGTCACTGTGAGTGTTGAGGCTATTTTAAAAAGAAAATACTCTTTATTTTACTCTCCTAGATTAAGTTTGTCAATATCATTTAAATATCTAAAACATATTATAAGAATACACATCTAGATTGACAAGTGTCACAATTAATAAATAAATAAGATAGAATTGTTTTCCCAGTACGCTGTACTATTGTCGTTGATAGTACTTAATTGTTACATCATATAGGGAAATTTTGTTCAAGAAAACATACAAATTGTTATAACTATGTAATGAATATATTATATATTATACATAATAAATATTACACAACAAAATATCCTCAGTTATTCAACAGAATATATAATACCGACAATAGGCTTTTAAAAGAACATAGAAAGGCTTGATTTGAAGGGTGCACCTGTATATCTGCCCAGCCCCCCAACTTGCCCCCCATTCCCTCTCCCCTCCCGAATCAGGCGATGCTCAGGGGGCGTGTCTTCTAGATCAGGTTGAGACATGTTAACATGTTAAAGTTAACATGTTAGGCCTTTGTTGTGTTCTGTAGGAGAGAAACAGTCACACTCACCCGCTACTGACTGTAGTGACTGTACATGATTGTGACTGTACATCATTGTGACTAATAGACTTCACCTGTTGCCATATTCGGGTAAGTGATGAGTTATTGCACGGTCACATTTCGTCGATCATATAAAAAATAGATGTTTACTATTATTTATTTTATATTTTATGCAAGAATTTATAAGAACAATGAATAATAATTATTATATATATCTTAATTTATGATCGAAGATATGTGCATTTGTGCAACCGTCTGATAATTCGGAACTTACCCGAACTACATATACTGATAAAGTGAATTAATTAAATTAGTTATCACATCATTGAATAAGTATTATACAGGGTGACCAACAGAAAAGTGTGGGTAGTAAAAGTAAATTCTATCGTTAGTTAATTTCGTATATTGCAAGAACTACTAAAACTACAGTTTAGTTTAAAGTATTATTTTGTTGTTTGAAATTACCCGTTAAATTTCATTATTATTATTATAAGCTTTCATTAAATGTTTTCTATTTTTATGGTATGTATCTGGGTAAATATATTAATCTAATAGTTATAGTTACTGATACGATTAGATACGAGTATGCACTGACATATAAACACTACCAATTGAACATGTTCAGTGGTATTGATGCTATGAACATGTTCAGTGGTATTGATGCTATGAACATGTTCAGTGGTATTGATGCTATGAACATGTTCAGTGGTATTGATGCTATGAACATGTTCAGTGGTATTGATGCTATGAACATGTTCAGTGGTATTGATGCTATGAACATGTTCAGTGGTATTGATGCTATGAACATGTTCAGTGGTATTGATGCTATGAACATGTTCAGTGGTATTGATGCTATGAACATGTTCAATTGTATTTATTCTGGGGTACGGTCTTGAGCCCCCGGGAGGGGGGGGGGGCTTATGGGGGCTTATGACCTAGGGGGGCTCATGACCGGGGGGCTCTTGACCTACACCCATTGATGCTATATAGTATTGAATCGACTTTCATTTAAATTTTCTTTTGCTAAAATTGTTTTCTTTTTCTTGATTTGTTATTAACATATCCTTTAAAAAATAAAGTGCGCAGTAAAGAAATTTAAATGGAACATGAATATTACAAAGGTATGAAAAGCTATTCTTATTTTGTTGAATTATTTAATTTATTATTTTATACAGTTAGCAAAAGAAAAGCAAATTAATTTATTGTTTGCTCCAAGTAAACCAATTCATTTTAATGAACAAAACACTTTTGCACAATTTATTTATATTTCTCACGGCATATCTTGATGTTAGGTACCAACTAATAAAATGATGTCATAGCTACTATGGTAGGACATCATTTTTTCAGTTGGTAACAGCTGGAAATGGCGTAGAAATGGCTTTGTATTATTTGATAATACAAAGCACCTATCGATGATGTGATAGTTATTTGGTACACTCAGGAAAAGACTGAGTCAAAGTGACTATCTTATCGAGTCAATTGGCCAGTTATATTTAGCAACGAACTATTTATCTAGTCAAATTGACTAGCATTAGTCAAACTGACCCACCTTGGAGGTCAAAACAGGAGTGAGATAAAAAAATATCTAACCTATTAAATATTTTTGAAAATATAACAGTAACCTGACATCGGGTCATCACATGACCTGTACCTACTATAGGTCAAAATAGGGTAATTTTGCCCGCCAAATATTTTCTCTGTGTAGAGTTACAATCTATTGGTTCATTTCATCATCTTACAGTCTATTTATATCGTTTCTCTTCACAGTGTACACACAGTCTATATAGGTATAGTTATACTGATCATTCTACGGTCGATTGATGTACTTCTGTTGAATTCCTTAGTTTCATGGAATAGAAATACGTTAACGCGATATTATTTAACCTTAATATCTATTTTATACGATAAGTATGTTAGATGTCAGATGACGTTTTAGAAGAGAAAAGAGTATTATAAATATAAGAACAGAACGTTCATCCCAAGTGCAATTGCTGTGGTGAATGCATTGCAAACGTACTGCACTGTTATCAGTCTCATAGTACATGCATATAGAAAAAGATTGATTTAGTGATACCCAGTTGGAAAATTGTAATCTATATGTACGACGATAAAAGCTTATCATAATTTATCATTAATTTGAAACGTTTACATACTACAATATCGTTTTTCGTCGAACATTCCTAACAGAACATCACGATGATGGCAATAGATTTTATATAATTAAACAACTATTTTTTCATTATAAAAAAATTATACGTATATGAAATGAATATTATTATTACACAGTTACATATTAGTCTATTTTTTGTTTTCTCATTCTTATTTTCACTATAGGATTTCAAGTTCGTTAATTTATAGATGTATGACTGCAATATCTACTGATGAAATTCGCATGAATAACTTTTTAGTACCATTGAACAATTACCTAAAGAAAGTAATTACAGTTTATTAAATTACATACAAAGCAACCTGCTATGTCTACTAACCTTTAAATAATTATGTACATACAAATGAATATTGCTTTAATCTTTCCCTAATCCAGTAGGTTCCAATAAAATCGGATGTATTTCAATTAATATTAATGACATGGTAATATAGCATGCGAGTAGTCACGTGACCGGTAGGTGGCGCTGATGGTATCAGTATCACCTCTGATTACAGGTAACGACGCACTGATTTGTTATGGGATTTACGACAGAAATTATGCTCATGACTTCTGCAATTGCAAATAACAATATCATTATTTGTAACAATCCATAGTCTAGAAAAAGGATATAATTGAAAATGTCGCTATAAATGAATGTTCTACACTCTGTTCACTTCTTTATCTTCTGTGGCAAGATATACACTCTGTTCACTTCCTTATCTTCTGTGGCAAGATATACCTTCTATTCACTTCTTTATCTTCTGTGTCAAGATACACACTCTATTCACTTCTTTATCTTCTGTGGCAAGATACACACTCTATTCACTTCTTCATCTTCTGTGGCAAGATATACCCTCTATTCACTTCTTTATCTTCTGTGTCAAGATACACTCTATTCACTTCTTTAACTTCTGTGGCAAGATATACACTCTATTCACTTCTTTATCTTCTGTGGCAAGATACACTCTATTCACTTCTTTATCTTCTGTGGCAAGATATACACTCTGTTCACTTCCTTATCTTCTGTGGCAAGATATACCCTCTATTCACTTCTTTATCTTCTGTGTCAAGATACACACTCTATTCACTTCTTTATCTTCTGTGGCAAGATACACACTCTATTCACTTCTTCATCTTCTGTGGCAAGATATACCCTCTATTCACTTCTTTATCTTCTGTGTCAAGATACACTCTATTCACTTCTTTAACTTCTGTGGCAAGATATACACTCTATTCACTTCTTTATCTTCTGTGGCAAGATACACTCTATTCACTTCTTTAACTTCTGTGGCAAGATATACACTCTATTCACTTCTTTATCTTCTGTGGCATGATATACACTCTGTTCACTTCTTTATCTTCTGTGGCAAGATACACTCTATTCAATTCTTTAACTTCTGTGGCAAGATATACACTCTATTCACTTCTTTATCTTCTGTGGCAAGATATACACTCTGTTCACTTCTTTATCTTCTGTGGCAAGATACACTCTATTCACTTCTTTAACTTCTGTGGCAAGATATACACTCTATTCACTTCTTTAACTTCTGTGGCAAGATATACACTCTATTCACTTCTTTATCTTCTGTGTCAAGATATACACTCTGTTCACTTCTTTATCTTCTGTGGCAAGATATACACTCTATTCACTTCTTTAACTTCTGTGGCAAGATATACACTCTATTCACTTCTTTAACTTCTGTGGCAAGATATACACTCTATTCACTTCTTCATCTTCTGTGGCAAGACATACACTCTATTCACTTCTTTATCTTCTATGGCAAGACATACACTCTATTCACTTCTTTAACTTCTGTGGCAAGATATACACTCTATTCACTTCTTTATCTTCTGTGGCAAGATTTACACTCTGTTCACTTCTTTATCTTCTGTGGCAAGATATACACTCTATTCACTTCTTTAACTTCTGTGGCAAGATATACACTCTATTCACTTCTTTAACTTCTGTGGCAAGATATACACTCTATTCACTTCTTTATCTTCTGTGGCAAGACATACACTCTATTCACTTCTTTATCTTCTGTGGCAAGACATACACTCTATTCACTTCTTTAACTTCTGTGGCAAGATATACACTCTATTCACTTCTTTAACTTCTGTGGCAAGATATACACTCTATTCACTTCTTTATCTTCTGTGGCAAGATATACACTCTATTCACTTCTTTATCTTCTGTGGCAAGATATACACTCTATTCACTTCTTTAACTTCTGTGGCAAGATATACACTCTATTCACTTCTTTAACTTCTGTGGCAAGATATACACTCTATTCACTTCTTTATCTCCTGTGGCAAGATATACACTCTATTCAATCCTTGCTCTAGATAATTAGTTGTATAATCACCACCACAGGTTATATTTCGCACAGATACCATCATGACAATAACAATTAGATTTTATTTCTGGTGATTAAATACATTGTACATTGGTTATGGTTATTCGTTATTGTTTCATTTATTGAGTCGAAGTCATTTGTACACATTTTATTGTGTTATTCTTAGCAGATAATTTTGGGGTGTTGATTTAGCTAGAGATGAAGATTGTGTTAGTTTCATGTTGGATATCTCTTTTTTTCTTTTTCATTACGATATTTATAAAATTGTTTTATTTATCATTAAATATAAGGTCTTGAATTATTCAATTTTATTTTATTTATTGCTCGATTTTATACTGGGAATGATGATTTTTTTCTCTTTATGTAAGTAATTTTAAATATTCAAATTGAAAAATCTTGCAAAAGTAAGATGTATAATTTATTTATATGATACATATATAGGATGAAATATTATCATACTTTATTAACAAAGTTCAGAATAAAATTAACACCTAATTCTCTAATTAATAATTTATAACCATACGAGTAAAAAAAAACGACTGTGAAATTAAAATAGCCATAACTTTAACAGCAATCACTGCATCTTCGTGTGTTTTCTTTGTCTAATGCAGATTTTCAAGCCATTAATATGTAGATGCGTTTATGAGTGTGTAAAGTTAATAAAACTATTTTACTGTTTTTTATTATGATTTTTCATAAAATATTCCTTTTTAACTTAATTATAACTACGTACTTTTATTAGTACTCATACTGCAAATTATTTGCCAGTACTGCAAGCGTAAGCACATAGCCTGCTATAATGCATACAAACTTTCTAGTCTGTGAAGCAGAGAGTATGTGCTATGATTCACTGTGACTCCAGTGCAGCTTCTTTGGTTCCGTGACTCATAACTTGACTGACTTCTGGAGTAGAGTGAGTCATGAGTAGTACTGAGGTACTATGGGATGGAGGTACTTTTGATAGGAACTACTATCACCAACGGTACTATTGGAAGTAGGTTACTATCGGTAATGAGGAATGATTTGAATTGAAATATTTTTATTCAGTATTCAAAATCTGTTAGTTTTGTTATTTTCATTTCAAAATGAAATGCTTTTGGTGAGTCATAGTATGGTGAGTGAAGAGATGGTGAGTGAAGAGATGGTGAGTGAAGAGATGGTGAGTGAAGAGATGGTGAGTGAAGAGATGGTGAGTGAAGAGATGGTGAGTGAAGAGATGGTGAGTGAAGAGATGGTGAGTGAAGAGATGGTGAGTGTAGAGATGGTGAGTGAAGAGATGGTGAGTGAAGAGATGGTGAGTGAAGAGATTGAGTGAGTGAGTAAAAGTGATTAAATAGATTAATTCAATGATTATCTATTTTCACTAAGATGAATGTTCACCTTAACTGTAGTTTAGATTTCTATCACAAATATTAGCATTTTAAATGAAGCAAATAATTGAAATAAAGCATTTGGTGACTAAAATAAACTGTCTATAGAATTAATTTATTGGGTAATAAAGACTTAAAATATTCAATGGAAGTAACTGCTATGTGGTGTAGGTGCTATGTGGTGTAGGTGCTATGTAGTGTAGGTGCTATGTGGTGTAGGTGCTATGTGGTGTAGGTGCTATGTGGTGTAGGTGCTATGTAGTGTAGGTGCTATGTGGTGTAGGTGCTATGTAGTGTAGGTGCTATGTGGTGTAGGTGCTATGTGGTGTAGGTGCTATGTAGTGTAGGTGCTATGTGGTGTAGGTGCTATGTGGTGTAGGTGCTATGTGGTGTAGGTGCTATGTGGTGTAGGTGCTATGTAGTGTAGGTGCTATGTGGTGTAGGTGCTATGTGGTGTAGGTGCGATGTGGTGTAGGTGCTATGTGGTGTAGGTGCTATGTGGTTTAGGTGCTATGTAGTGTAGGTGCTATGTGGTGTAGGTGCTATGTAGTGTAGGTGCTATGTGGTGTAGGTGCTATGTGGTGTAGGTGCTATGTGGTGTAGGTGCTATGTGGTGTAGGTGATATGTAGTGTAGGTGCTATGTGGTGTAGGTGCTATGTGGTGTAGGTGCTATGTAGTGTAGGTGCTATGTGGTGTAGGTGCTATGTAGTGTAGACAAAGAAAAATTAACAAGCAAATTAAAAAGTTATTCTGGATTGTATTTTCGTTATAGTTTTTCTATTAGAAATTTATTAATATTGTTATATTTTGTACCTATTTTTACACTCTGTTAGTTGACTGTGCAGAGTGTTTGCCGTAGACTTGAGGTCAGTGTTTATCGATTGCAATTATTGAGTCATAATTCTGTCAATGAATGCTTAGTGGAGAGAGTGAACTGCTATAATAAATAATTAATTAATAGAGAAAATATATTTACAAGATAGATTAAAAAAAAAAAATTTTTTGTCTGAAATAAATATTCTAAATAAATTAATATTGCGTCGTGGTCATATTCTATTTATGGCCAAATAATGAAATTATTATATGTAGCTAATAACTTTCAAAATACATGATGAAATATCAGGATTATAATGATGAAATACTATGTTTATATAACATTATGGTATGGCTAGTAATGTTTCTTTGTTTTCTCGTGTATTTACGCGGCAACATTTTCTGATGCTCCGGAAATACTAACCATAAATAGGATGAGAATTGATATTGAATTAAAGTAAGACTATTTTTAAAAGAAAATTTTATTAATTACTAAATTTGAAGATAATTATGAAATATTTAAGGATTTTATGAAAATTAATTGTTTCATGACGGTTTTCTTCTCTATTTAAAAAGGTGATGAATTTTATTATACTATTTATTTATCCAATTTTGAATCAAGATTAATTTTGGAAATAATTTCATAATGTGATTTTTATGATATATTTATCAAGTTGTCTTGTTAGATCATCTTCATATGAGGTGACTTGGTAAAGTGTTCGGAAAGTGGGCGTGTTCCTTTTTTCCCTCTAACCAATCAGAGGGTTGTTTCCCTCACACTCCTCCCGTTACGCACCTACTACGCCTGCAGGCACGCCCTGAAAATACGCAACAACAAGTGCGTAAAAATATGCACCTTATTATCGTACAGATAATATTTAAATAATAAATAAAATTTTGAAAAAAATTAGATTCGGATTTGAATTAAAAAAAAATCGGAATAAATTTTCAGTAATATAAATTTTTTCTTCAAATTAAGTATTTTCGACCTCATTGTATAATTCAGTTACTTCGTTAGGAAAGACCCTGTAGTTGTATCTATCTACGCAGTACCGCACCGTAAGTTTCTGCCGTAATGAGTCATCAGCTCTAAGGCAGCGAAAGAAGAAAATTGACCTCAAAATAAAAGGTTCCATGTCGCTCTTCCTATAATTTACAAATAATTTTTGATTTAAGATAACTAACAGCTATTATTTCTCTTATGAATTATACCGTTATTATTATATATTAATTAGCATCGTTAATTAATTCTAATCTCTTTAATTTAATGCAGTTGCTGGTTTCCTCTTCAGATTGTTTATTATGTTAAGTAATAGAAGGTATAACAGCACACTTGCTACCTAGGTACGGATTTGGCGGGAGAACACGTGTCTAGCCCCGCCCACAGTAGGTAGGACCTATAGGAAAACAGATGCCAATTAACCTAATATTTAACCAATTTTAAAACCCCACCATATCACTAGTTTCTATACAAAACCAATAGGTAATGAGATTGTACCCTTCTGATGGTAAAAATATATATTGTTTGATGTTATGATAGAGTAATATGAAGTAAAATAGATAAGACTACGTTAGAGGCGCGTTGCCACACGTCACCAGATGCATATATACGCGTGGCTGAGATAGTCTCATTTCAGTATCCTTTCTTCACTCTCCAGTTCAACAGTTAAGTTCGTGCTCCCATTGAGAGAGGTTGTGACTTACGCTCTTCCTGTTATCGTCAGTCTAGCCGTTTGTCTCGAGAGATATCTGATTTTTTCAATAAATGAAGATAAAATTGTGCGAATTTTTACAAAAACATTTTGTATTTCTGATTTACCTGCGAGAAAATATTACATTTTTGAGAAATATATTTTACCCTCTAAAAACTTGAGAAATTAGTCGAAGATGTCGTCTATTTTATTAAATCTTGTGAATAGCTGTGCCATGCCTTTCGGTTCACTGGACCTTACTTGTGATAACTGCATGTGCGCTAACTGCATTCAGAGGTGCCACAATGTCTACCATGTCTACACGCCACCTAACAACAACGCTAGAAGTGAGTACCTACCTTTATTTATTATACCTATTCATATTTACTGAAATTTCATGAAATTTTTTAAAGTCTTTCGCAAAAAAAAAAAATTATTTAGGTATAAAATAATTTGCTAAATTAATTTATTTTGTGAAATTGAAACTATTGTTAGATTTTCGTTAGAATTTTTTCTGTCGAATATATTATTTTTGTGATTCATTTGCTGTACTTCGACAGTCGAATATTTTTTCTAAGTATTGCATCATAACACACTTTTGCGATGTTATTGGACACCTGTAGGAAATTATTACACCTGTGAATTACTTGGTACACCTGTGAGTGTGTAGGTACCTGCAGCCGAACACTTTAGTCGGAAATGGAAATCATGGAATTTGTTTCCTGTACCTCAGTACATGGAAAATCTTTAAAACTATTTAATAAAACAGTTCCATCAGTTTGAAAATTAGATAAATTGTAAAATTTAGTTACAATTTTCTACAATTGTTTTGATTATCATTTATTTATTGTATACAATTATGAGGTATTTCTTGAACTTTTCCATTATTTCTTCATTATATGTTTTTTTTAGAGTTAATTAAATAATTGAAAAAGTAGAGTAACTAAACAGCAACTCTTTATCTTTGAGATAAGGAATATTATCTTTCAAGGATTTTCTTATCTTTCATATCACGGTACGTTATATGTTGATTAAATTACTACGGTAATTGTATGCAAATTAGTATAATTATTTAAAAAAAAGGTTAAGTAATAAATCAATTATGGTTACCTAAAAATTCGTATTCGAAATTTATGAAAATATGGTAAAAATTTAATTTATTAATTTTTAGTATTTTTTATATTTCATACATATTTCTTTATGATATACAATATTAAAAAAATCAACTCCTTTCTAATATAAATCATATGATATAAAGTCTATCTATTATTTGGCGCGAAGTAACCACTGCTGCGTGGCGCCCTCTGTCGGTACTATAGCACTCTTACAACTTTTACTACGGGGTTAACGCGCTCTCTTCTCAGACACAACACCCGACGTACAAACGCACTGACGGTGTATGACTAGGCAGTGAATCGAGACGCTTACGTTACCTCTAGCTTTCACTGAGTACAATACACTTACCGGTGTAATACGCTAACTCTAAATAGTGAGGAGTTTAAAAAATCAATCATCACATTTTTCATCATTCAGGGGAATTTTATATTTTCGTTAATTTTATTGTGGTTTCAAGTTACTAATAATTTTTGTTTCTTTTGTTTCAGGATCTGATGCAACTCAACCTGACATCATTTCAGGCAGAAATAAATTGACCAAAAGTACCAGCTTGCAAAACACACACGAAATAAACGAGAAAAGCAATAAATTGAAAGTTTCTCGGTCTGTGATCTCGCTGCCGAACCTAGAACTACCTTCATCACGCATCCACCTGCCCCTTAGTGCTAGAGATGAGTTCTACAATGAGGTGAATAGTTCTGGTGATGTTGTGGACGGGCCAATGTTCGCTTCTCATCAAGACCTCACCAAAATTGCTGAAGAAGACGAGGCTGCTTTTTCCAAAGAAATCAGTCCACCCACTAGTCCAAGCCACAGAAGATCTTTCTCCTTCCCAGTCGAAATGACATCGAGTTACCAACCCGATATTTATTCTGATTTGGTGAAGACCAAACCAGAGACAGCGACTGTGCAGACACCTTCCTGTTCTTCAGACAGTGTACCCAGTAGCAGCAAAACAGTAGACCACATCAATGTCATCCAACGCAAACTGCTAACAGACGCATCCTACCTGCTGGCTAGCAATGACGTTGCTCCCAATGCTATCGAAGATGAGGACAGACTTCAGAGTTTGTTATTGGAGGAAAGGAACAAACACCCCATGAAGTGGGAGTTACCTTCCACCCCATCTCCACCACCCACCGAGCCAGTGGAGGAAAAGAGATCAGATGAGATGACTAACTTTGATGACCTCATCCGTATTGGCTTGGAACTGAGGACAATTGCAGATAATTTCGCTCAATCACAAGTGAGTATATTTAAATATTATTATTATTCCTTATGCCTTTAACAGCTAAATGTGAAACACGTGCAACAGATCAATTTGTTTATTGCCATTTATTTATAAAGACGATGATTGTACTTTTAATGTCTGTAATTATGTCATTAGACTTGTCAACAAAATTAACAATTATTATTTAGTAGTGATGTTATATATCACTTATGACGTTAATGCCTAGAGCTGTCAGCTCATTATCGACCTCTTCCGTGGCATATGTTGTCATTAGTCATAACTTATAAAGTGTTTGTTTCTCTTTGCAGAGTCCGAGAGTAGAAGACAATGACATTTTAGCTCGTGTCTTCGCCCAGACTGTTCCCAAAGCCATTGGTAAAGTCTTGGGAGTTTCCCTGCTTGCTTTACTCTGCTGGAAACTTGGAAACAGACAACTGTAGCTCTGAAATGTTTCCTTTGGAGCAGACTACCCAGTCTTTCACGCATGCTTTGTTACTAACCTATTATTTGTATATTTAAGCTTAAGGTGGTGTATGGCATATTAAACCAATGGCATTTTAACTATAGTTCTTGAATTGCTCACCCTACTTCTCTTTGAAAATGTTGCTCAGTTAGTTAGTTTTTCTGTTCCTGATGATCTCATCTAAACTTGTCAGAAAGTTTTAGTTTATAAACCAAAGTTAAATTGTTTAATAGACCAAAAATATTAGAATTTTTAACCTAGCTGTTCAGGATTATTTGGCAAAAGTTGAGTATTTTTACCAAAAAATTTCAAAGATATATTATAATATTTTGAAATAGTTTCATAGCTTTAAAACAATTGAGTCATTTATTATAATAAAATGTTCGGATTTAATACAACAAATTTATGTTTCTTAGAGAACTACATTGATTTTCAGTGATTATAGTTGCCTAGTTTCTTTAAGTTTATTGTATATTCGTATAATTGCTTTCCGAAGATCTCTTCATAGTTGTATTATTGTACCAGAAACATCACTGTATCCAGTTTATTAAGTTTCTTTGGATGTAGTTCTATACATTGTATAATTAAATACCAAGTGTTGTGTGTTAGTACTTAGTTTATTTCTTACTATTAATTTCATGCAGATGAATTAATTCGAGCAGAACCTGATATTAGTACAGAGATAATTTCAAAATTAATTTTACGTTAATCCTATGAAAAATAATATAGTTAGAAATTAATCCAATTGCAAAGCACTAAAGACATTCTAATTCATTGGTGGTAATTAATAGAAGCTTTTCTTGGTCCTTCATTTTAAAAGCAATTCTTGTTTTTGGTTTTGTGCACATTGGTTGAATAGCTTTATTTATTATAAAATATTGTATTATAAGTTTATTAGTGATTAGCGCGAAGTTTATATATTATAACTTGGTATATAGACATACTTTTAGTTCTTGATTAAAGATAATATTTCTAGTATTGATTGATTATTCTATATTATATGTAATTGATGTATGTCAATGTATATTTATCTAAGTCAATGTAGTTAGTTTCTAAGCCTGGAAATGTATTCTATGACACACTAAATTACCCCCTCGTCTTGGCCCCAATGTGTTCATACGGTATATACCCCTCTCAAAGCTACGATGTGATGCTCTGTATGTAGACACTAGTTACACTAAGTAATTCCTATGTCCTTATACCAGTGGGAAAATTAGCCAAATATTGACAATTCTGCCATTATCTTCTAAAAAGATTTGTGGAAACATCCGACTTATTTTTAACTTATTTAATTTTTTTTTTAATTTATTGTTATCATAAATAGATGATATTTTATCATTGATTGCAATGACTGGCAGTAATAATTTTCCCACTGGGAAGAGACTTATTCGTTTTTTTTTTGTTTCTTCTTTTCTCTTTTGTTTTTGATATTATTAGTGCATAATAATTATTTTAAATCGAAAAAAGGGCTTCGATCTTCCTTTGAGTGACAATCAAAATTTTTTGCTTTCTTCCGTTCTAATTTTGTTGTGAAAAATAATGTAATTATTCATGGTGCCTTACGAGTCTTTCAAATGAAGCGAACGATTCAACACTTTTCGTTACAATATTATTGACAATATTTAAATTGTTTCTGACTTCATTCTTTGATTTCATAGGGTTTTTAGAATTGTAAATTGTAGTTTTAAATTGTTTTTTGTTCTTTGCGTGTGACTTTTTCCAAAAATCGTTCGCATCTCACTGCCCCCAGTTTTTCAACTTTGTAAATAGTAGAAATAATCTCAGTTTCTCGAAAGCAACCAACCAAAATCTTCGAAGATTTTCTCTGGTTGGTTCTGCGAAGTGAGAGATTTTGATTATATTTATTCTGAGAGTATATTAAGATTAAGACTAGTGATAGTTAATGTTAAGTATGTTTTAAATATAGTCTTATAAATTGTATTGACTATTATCAATGATTTTATACTTTTGTATATTCATATACTGTAATAAATAAACATTAAAAACATACATTTGTATTTGAATTTCCTTATTATAACAATCATTTAATTGATGTAGATACAGAATTGATAAACTTCAAGATAGTGAAAAACTATCTCTAATAAAGTTACTATTAAAGAAAGAAATGAAAAAAAATCGTATTCTAAAACTTTATACAAGATTAAAGATAAAATAATAATGATAATATAGTTGATAATTAGGTTTTTTATAATAATTATCTTACAGAATCATATAAGTCTCTTATTAATCATTTTTTGATAATTTTGATCAATCTTAAATAATTAATATATAATTCAATATATTACATACATTATATTTTATAGTCAATTGCAATAGACACTCAAAACAAGGCAAAGGGTCTATCTCATCACATCTTAGAGAATTAATACTCAGTAATATAATATATTGAGAAGGTATAAAGAATTTCAACATTTTATTGTGATTCAAACCCTGAACAATGTACATTAATTGTACATGCAGCATAGGTAATTATATACCGTATTAATTTATTACAAAAAAGATGCTACAATAATTAGCGTATGCCGAGGCATATAATTTAGTATCTACTAAACATGTGATGGCACTATTGATCTGATAATTGCGCAATGACATCAAATTGCACCACCAAAGAACATTTTTTTCAACATGACACTCGAGATCAATGTGCGAACAATTAAACTCATGCTAATTATTACCTAGCTACTATAAATAAAATAGTGCACTCATTATGTGTGCAGATCAATAGGGTGGCATGTCACATGGGGAAACTTTTTCTATATTTCGGTGGTGTCCATCATAACGGATATTACCAAGCCAATCCTCCTCATTGTGTGTCCTGCATAGACTATAGAGTACAGCATGCGAAATGTCGATTACTGTAAGATGACACAGTATACCACTACGGATGGTTTCAGCTGGCGTATGATGCAAACGGTTGTCCTGTTCAACAGAAGGATAGAGTTAATAGTTTATTTCTAGGTATATTTTCCAAATCCTATTTATTTCACAACATCTAAGAAGCTATACGATTATCGTAACTTATATGGTTTTATAGAGTTTAAAAAAAACATCTATATATGATCATGGAAAATGCAATAGTTGTATATACGAATGCTTTTAGCTTGCTGTATAATTAGATACGTTTTTATGAATATTTCAAATATGGGATACATCGAAATCTTAAAGTAGTTAATTTTATTAACAATTTTTTTCTCAATAAGTGAATTAGAAAACTTACTACAAAATATAAATAATGACACATCTTTTATAATCAGTAAACAGAATTTAGTATAGAGTACTTAATTGTTAACTAATCTAAACATTCAAACTTATCATATCTAAATAACTATATTACATAGATACATATCAAATACACAGCAATATGAAGATGATAAATCAATCGCACTGATGAGGGTCTACATATAACTTACGGTAAAAACTTACTTGCCAGTTACACTCAATGGGCATGTCAACCTATCGAGTGTAGATTGGGACTCGGTAAATACTTCATATTTTACCTCATTATTAAAACTGATTACTTACCTAATTGAAGTCTGATTATATTTCATGACAAAGTACTATAGTACACTCAGAGTAAAGTAACTTATAAAACAATCTGACTTTTTAGACATTTCTAATCAGCCTATCAAAAATCCACTTTTCGAATACTGTTTTATTACTCTATCTGAGTGTGACTAGCTTTTCTTTGGGCAATTCAGATAGACTGTAAAAAAGTGAAATGATCACTCAAATTTTAATATGAAATTATTGAATTAATTTTGTAAATTGATTATGAAAATTGTGAAAGTTCGATAGTTATCGAAAAATCATATCAATTAAAATTAGTTTAAAAATCTTACATATGACTTCAACCAATAGCTTGACTAAATAATAATAAATGCAATAGACAAATAAGTAAATAAAAAGAACATGTGAACCAATAACTAAACAGTAATAAATACAAAAACCATAAACAAAATAGTTTCTAATAAAATAAACCATAGACTAAATAGTAACTAATAAAATAAACCATAGACTAAATAGTAGCAAATAAAACAAACCATAGACTAAATAGTAACTAATAAAATAAACCATAGACTAAATAGTAACTAATAAAATAAACCATAGACTAAATAGTAACAAATAAAACAAACAATAGACTAAATAGTAACAAATAAAACAAACCATAGACTAAATATCTCCCGAAGGTTACTTTTATTAACAATCTAATACAATACCAAACAACGTAAATAAAGTTTCAAAATATGGTGAAATTTAAGAAATTATAAGATGGTTTCCGATGTGATTCACAATACCATCTGAGGTAAAGGTCAGAAAAATTATGATAAATAAAGTGTATAAACAATTTTCTATATTCACACCAAATTATATGTATCGAATTCAATAAAAGTATTATACAATACATATTTATTATTATAATGTAGACTAGTGCATTATAAAGCCTATCGCTACTCATCATCACAGGGTATGGACAGTACGTTCCGCGCGTGACGTACTCATGACGTCACATCAGGAGACTTTTACGTCAGAAATTGTGATACATCAAAGTGTTTGATATCGAAAGTGATAATTGTTTTTAATTGATATTTTTTGCTGGCTTCGCTCATTTGAATAACGTGTAACTTATAATAAAATGCAAGTTGTTAATATATATAATGTACTGAACAAGTATGGACTGTATTACATTAAAATATTACATTATTAAAGAAATTTCAATCATATTTTTCCTAAATATTATAACTTGTTCAATCATTAGTATAATAATTGTATTTCACCATGCAAAGTTAACTCTTCACATTTACACTCGGTGTGGTAGCCTACACTACGTATCTATGTTACTGATATACATTATACGTATCTATGTTACTTTTTTACATAGGGATACGCAGGCAAGAGGTTCATGAACCTAGAAAAGAATATTTTCTGGACTCCTGCGTTCAACTCAGCAATGTATTTCAAGATAAGTTACAAAAGTGCTTAGCCTTGACAGTGATATCATTTTAGGAGAAAGGCACTTACTATATTTATTAATATCTTCAATAAAAGGATACACGTTCACATTACACAATCTAAGCTATTAATAGTTGCAAAATACTCACTGTGTGGACATGGCGGTGCAGTGTAAGATTTGTTTGCCCAAATAAGGGAAGAAACTCGTTCTCTTGTAGGCTCTTTTACTCGATAGACGAGCATGATGCAACGAACATTGCACTTAGCATGTCCACGAGCTTTGAACTGTGCGTATTAACGAGCATTGTAGTGTGCATGTTCATGAATATTGTATTCTATTTATTCACGAACTTTGAAAATTGTATATTTACCAATAAGTTACTTTACATTCTCGCTAACTTTGTAAATTGTATATTCACGAACTTGAAACTTTGAATCTCGCTGAACTTTGGGTACTCATGACTATCACATGTCATACTCAGGGTATTCTCAAATGTTGTTTTTCGAATATTCACGAACTTGGTACTTTGGTTACTGACGAGTATTTTATACTTTAAATATCCCCTATAAACTGTATATCGTAAGCGTAACTGCGTAGTATCCCTATTGGCTACTCAGGAAATGCCACATAGTGTACATAGATCACTCTTAGAGTGAGTACATAGATCACTCTTAGAGTGAGTACATAGATCACTCTTACAGTGAGTACATAGATCACTCTTACAGTGAGTACATAGATCACTCTTAGAGTGAGTACATAGATCACTCTTACAGTGAGTACATAGATCACTCTTACAGTGAGTACATAGATCACTCTTAGAGTGAGTAAATTGATCACTCTCACAGTGAGAACATAGATCACTCTTACAGTGAGTACATAGATCACTCTTACAGTGAGTACATAGATCACCCTTACAGTGAGTACATAGATCACTCTTAGAGTGAGTACATAGATCACTCTTACAGTGAGTACATAGATCACTCTTAGAGTGAGTACATTGATCACCCTTACAGTGAGTCCATAGATCACTCTTACAGTGAGTCCATAGATCACTCTTACAGTGAGTCCATAGATCACTCTTACAGTGAGTACATAGATCACTCTTACAGTGAGTACATAGATCACTCTTACAGTGAGTACATAGATCACTCTTACAGTGAGTACATAGATCACTCTTAGAGTGAGTACATAGATCACTCTTAGAGTGAGTACATAGATCACTCTTACAGTGAGTACATAGATCACTCTTAGAGTGAGTACATTGATCACCCTTACAGTGAGTCCATAGATCACTCTTACAGTGAGTACATAGATCACCCTTACAGTGAGTACATAGATCACTCTTACAGTGAGTACATAGATCACTCTTACAGTGAGTACATAGATCACTCTTACAGTGAGTACATAGATCACTCTTACAGTGAGTACATAGATCACTCTTAGAGTGAGTACATAGATCACTCTTACAGTGAGTACATAGATCACTCTTAGAGTGAGTACATTGATCACCCTTACAGTGAGTCCATAGATCACTCTTACAGTGAGTACATAGATCACTCTTACAGTGAGTACATAGATCACTCTTACAGTGAGTACATAGATCACTCTTACAGTGAGTACATAGATCACTCTCACAGTGAGTACATAGATCACTCTCACAGTGAGTACATAGATCACTCTTACAGTGAGTCCATAGATCACTCTTACAGTGAGTACATAGATCACTCTTAGAGTGAGTACATTGATCACCCTTACAGTGAGTACATAGATCACTCTTAGAGTGAGTACATTGATCACCCTTACAGTGAGTACATAGATCACTCTCACAGTGAGTACATAGATCACTCTCACAGTGAGTACATAGATCACTCTTCACTGTGACATTTTCTTCTCTTTTGTGACGTATCTTTCAGTAAGATGTGAAATAGGAAACTGTGACGTCATCAACAACAACAACACGTCACTGACTCTAAAAGAGAGTGAGAGTGATAATCAATGTGTTGGTGAGTGTGTGCTGCGCCAATTGCCGATTTGCACAGTCTTGACAATGTGCTGCGCGTTTTCAAACCCCTTAAACCCCCCTATTACCTTTATCTCATTTATTTTGAAATATAGTACTAATATAGTTAAAAGAGGGCATGCCGCCCCCGAACTCCCCTGCCAGGTCATTAAACAATCATAAAATGTGCAATACAACAAACTAGCAGATACAAAAAACTATATAACGGAGGACATTTATTTTGAGAGTTCAAAATAATCTCAATTTATATAAAAATCAAGATTACTTGAAAAGCTGAAAAACTCAACACAAAGAAATAAATGAAACTCTCAACTTCAATGGCCGTAATGTACTTTGTTATATCCGCTAGTTTTTTGTACTACACACTTCATTATTGTCCAATCACAGAGCATAAGGGCTTTAGGTAGGGGGTTTGCACCCCCCCCCCCTCCGACGCACATATATTCGTATTCGATTTCATAATATATTAAATGAAGGTATCAACGCACACACTCGGCAGTAGGGGGTTAAAGGGTTTAAAAATGTGCAGCGCATTCTCGAGATTGTATTAATCGGAAAATTGCGCGAAATAAATATATACAGTTGTTCAAATACTATATATATTGTACTAATTATTTTCTTAGTTCAATTCAAAGATTTTTAAGCAATTAAATTAAAAGTATTGAAATGACTCAATAATATTGTAAGCATTTTCCTAAGTATGTAAACCGTTAAGAATAATAATGCGAATACCAATGCGCAATTAGCTATAAATAGAATAAATAAATAAGCTAAATAGAACAAAGCATTTAATGTTTTTACGCCTAAGTCACTAAGGGTGTTTATCAGTGCAATTTAAGGGCAGACTCACCCTAAAGACATTAGTATTGGTGGCTAAATCACCTGCATTATCTCTATTAATGTTTTCAAGTGATAATACACAGGATATATATGTGTATATAAGTTAAATGTCATGCTTTTCTATCCGTTATTATTAGGGTGATTTTGCCTGAAGAAATCAGGAAAATAGATAAAATATGTTTGATTAAATTATCAAAAAAGTTATCAAATAAAACTTGTTAGGAAAATCATGTACTTGAAAAAATGATTCAGTCAAAAAGATAAAATTATCCTAAAAAATACATCACTATATTTAAATTATAACATCAAATTATATGTCACGTATTTGCGCAATTTTATTAATTCGAAAAGCAAAGGAAATGAGTGGACATATATAATATTTTCTCTCTTTGCTACAACAGTGGAGAGAGGCATCCTGCAGATAAATGCAGTCTGCACAACGCACTGCACATACAGTCTGCATGACAACACATGGCACTGCACATACAGTCTGCATGGCAACACATGGCACTGCACATACAGTCTGCATGGCAACACATGGCACTGCACATACAGTCTGCATGGCAACACATGGCACTGCACATACAGTCTGCATGGCAACACATGGCACTGCACATACAGTCTGCATGGCAACACATAGCACTGCACATACAGTCTGCATGGCAACACATAGCACTGCACATTGATAATATTAAGGGTGGTTATTCTACACCTTTTTCTTTAGTGTCAAGAAGTGTTTGTCAGTGTGTCCGGAAATGCCATAGTTTGTTATGTACGTAAATTAGTGTGCACTTTAGAGTGTGAGTGTTTACGTATTATGCAATATGTGCATTCTATTAATCATTCCTACTTAGTTATTTAGTGATGCTATTTAGGAACTCTTCTTGAAAGTAAGTAATTTTATAGGAAATATGTTATTTAAATAAAATGATAAGTAAAATATCAGACTTTTAATAATGAATTTATACTATAGAGAATGAATTAGGAATATTAATGTTATTATTCATATAAAATATCACATTTGGTTTTTATGAATGTATATCATACACAGCAATATAATAATATTTAAAATAATATAGTATCATATATTGTAAAATATACATGCTTATTAATTTATCATTTACTTTATACTTGAATCTAGAAAATCTTCACTGAAAGGGCAGGAAATCCTTCAGACTGGTTCTCTCTAGATCATGAAACGACAGAGTTATAATAGTTAAAAAATGAAATGTTGAGTAATTTCTAGAGAACCTTTTTAAAAGAAATATATTTCATTAATTCTCAACTGCAGCGCCACCTACTGAGGGAACTGACTACTACTCCACAGTTGATATTATGAGTAAAGTAATGAAAGAGCGCATGCGCAAGATATCGTCAAATTATCAATAATTTCGTATTCACGTTCTGATTCAGTTTGCATTAATTAACTTCGTGCTATTATTAAGGCATTAGCATATCAATTTACAATAGTTATTTTTAGCAAGTACACACACATTGATTTAAAGCAGAACACAATATACAGGATATTGAGTAATAGTGGTATCAAGATTATTGTCTTATGTCAAATAGCTAATGATAATTTAATAATAAGGGCAAAAGTTTTCCTTAAAAACAAATACCATAAATCTGATTTTACTCCGTAATAATCGTGGATATCACAAAGAGAGAAAAAACATGTTTTATATCAATCACAAGTACATCAATTTTGAGTGTCATCTTGAGTGCATAAAAAGTACAACAAATTGTAAAATCAAAATTACTATAAATTAAATCACCAACAAAATATAATTCCAAAAAAACCTGTTCAGAATTTAATGGTAAAGTCTTAAATTTTAAAGTCTTATTTCCAGTGTTTTATCACGCAAGTTACTTTGTAATTTTGGGTGCAACATAATGTTGACCACGAAGCAGACGCCTGGAAGGCAAGTATAGAATACAGCTGAGTTCACTCCACCGTAACTACCCACCAATTTGTAGGTCTGCTTCCTATTCCTCACCACCAAATTTATCAAATGCACTGCCATCAAAGATGACCCACGACCCAAATTACAGCTCTGCGAAACACCAAGTGTCTGAACGTGAATAAGAACATGTGGTATAGGAACTACGGACAGCTATAAACAGGTGAAAAGGCTATTGCTTCAATATCAGGAGTGTGTTATCTGTAAATCACTTCTAGCCCGGGGCACATACGCTAGTAATAACTTTGACTTGAACTCAGCACTGCAAATGAGTTTGGGTCAACCACGGTTAGAAGTAACTATACGGTATTTAGGGAAATTATCTGTTGATGTCATTTTTGATAGATACTTTGATTTTACCCGGTGAATTAATCAATATAATGCTAGGTAATGTCGATTAATTCGAAATTATATTACGCAAGCCCCCCAGCTCGCACCGTCTAAACCTAAATGCTACAATATATTAAAACATTACTGTGATTTCACATTATTTCAGTGTGATTTCGACATGAATCCATGGACTAAAGACTAGAAAAACTCTTTCTTTATTCCCTAAATATGGCAAGCTATAATAATACATGGTAATATTTTCCGTCTGTCATGATTTCGCGTGACCGACCACTGCATGAGCGTATTGCGGTACCTGCCGGGCAGTTCCGCTAGAGTAAGTCTCACGGGAAATCACTACTTATGTACCGCAATGGAAGTTGTAAAAGAAAATTACGCTGCAGCGAATAATATCTAGCAAAAGAACATTAGTATTCAAAAAGACAGGTTTGTTGTAAAGATTTCACGTCTATTCTGATTACAATAATACACTGTATTCACATTAAAGTCTTATTCTATATGGGGAAAATAATGATAGCATGTATGTAGAAGAAAATATTTGATTTACATCAAGTTTACGTTATTATTTAGTTCATAGAATCAAAAACTAAATAGAAAAAAGGAAATTATTAATCTAATTTCTTTTAGCAAATCAAAATTAAATAAAGTCTTATGAACATTAAACAAAGTTGCTTTTCAATAATTTAACAAATTTTAAATATTTAATTATTGATCACCTCGAGTTAGTTGAAGAGAGATTATCAACTTTATATAGTAATTTAGTAATAATTAATATGTGCTAAATATCTATAACATTTTATAAATTTTTCCCCTGGTCTAAACATATAAGGTATAGTTTCTATATTAAAAATATAATATATAAATGTGTAGCAATTTAATTCAGTAATTGAGTTACTTTATCTTTAGTTGAATTAGATATATTTGGTAACAAATAAATATTTGAAAAAAAACTTATTTCATAATATTCAACTTAACGAAAAAAACTCAGAAATTTGTTTTAATGTCTGCAATAATTATGAAAGATGAATTAATATTTTCTATATCTTTAGATTGATATTTTGTTTCAGTCTAACTAATTTATTTGTTACTAATTAATTAGTTACTATTAATCACATTGAAATTTTGGCGCAGCGGAATAGCAGACATAGGGTAGGCCTACAGATGATGATCTTTGAACTTGATGAGCCTATTTTTAAATAGGTCTTCATGAGATTCATTCAAAAACAACGTGGAAATCTGAAACCCGAAATGATGTAATTTTCGAGTGCCACAATATTTGATTCATTAAACACAATCTAGGTACAACTATTGGTGTAGTACTACAGAGATTAAAGGTCACAAATTCATTGAATGAAATGGTAATGGAGAAAGTTGGAAAGGTCGACAATGAATGAATTAGTTGTGCTACTTTCCCAGATGAAGTCACAGGTCAAGGCATGGGTTTGCCTCTCATTGTGAGGCAGGTAAGTTCACCTTAATATTACAATGAAGTCTAGGGGAACACTCACACAATGTCAAAACTATCATATTAGAACTTAATATTATATGAACAAATGTTATTAACACACAACACTGTATTGAAACTTAATCCTAATAAGTGTATGCAATTTCACCCTATCAACACGGGGTTAATATTTGACCTCCCACCCGGTTTTTTCACAGCTTTTGTTGTATATGTAGTGAACTTCCTGAGATTTCATGACTTCTTAAGTTATGATTTGGCATATTTTTTAAGATAAACCATGTGTGACAATTTGAATATTTTTATGAGATACTGAAATTTATTAGTAAATATATTATAGCATTTTGGAATATTTATGTAAAACCGTACACTCGTATGTGTCTTGTCTTCTATCACTATTTAATATATGAAATGGGAATGAAAGTTCCTTCCATAATATCTAAAATTATAGTCAACATTCACTCTCCCCTCACTGTTTCCAATTCAAAAACATAATACATTCAATATTGTTTATCATAGTTCATGAACATGTCCACCTTAAACTGGAACGAAAAGAAAACGTCGGCACGATACAGTTTTGACAGTTGCTTATCAATATCATTTCAGGAAATAATGATGATTTTTTAACTGAATTACTTGATGTTATAATTGTCAAGCGAGATATTATCAGCTATTTAGTTACTGCACAGTTAGTACATAAGCTATTTAGTTTTCAGAGTGTTTTGATGGATGAAGTGATATTAGGTTCTTTGCGAAGTAATTACATTGATTAGGTGTTTGCAGTGTGATTACCTGACAATATCAGAAGAGTCCAATCAATGCCATCTCATTATAGGCAAAATAATGAACTACTCGCAAAAAAGTCGATTGGTTTCATTTGGAACACTAGAGCACGTGACCTGTCCGACGATGCAGATTGATAACTTATTAACGGACAATGGGATACTTATTAAGCTACTTGAGGGTGATGGAACTTCTTTTTGGTGATGTTGTAACGTACAAAATAGTGAGGAAGAATTCAAAGAATATTAGGCCAATTAAATTCTTGGTTACGAGTCATTTAATAATATTTAAAAAAAATACTTATGAAACCAAAGGATGAGGTAAAAGAAATATTAAAATCACACCGTACAGAAGTTGGACTGTAATGTAGAAAACATTGGATAAACTGGTAGAAATTTGTATACTATATAGGGTAGAATAAATTGATGAACATAGAAGAGAAGTAATAATAGGATAGAAAATAGTCAAGTTTTCACCTCTCAAGAGCAATGGAACATTAATTTATATTTCAAGAACTTTCAATAGTCCACCAAAATACATATATTTCTTTTCGTATAAACGACTTGTTATGTTATACCATCTTTAATTACATTAGTTGATACTGAACATATTTATTTTTGAAATTTTTGTAAATATAAAATTTCATACTGTTTAATTTTAACTATAACTTTAATTGTAACTATAAGTTTAATTTTAACTATAAGTTTAATTGTAACTATAAGTTTAATTTTAACTGTAAGTTTAATTTTAACTATAAGTTTAATTTTAACTATAAGTTTAATTTTAACTATAAGTTTAATTTTAAATGTAAGTTTAATTTTAACTATAAGTTTAATTTTAACTGTAAGTTTAATTTTAACTATAAGTTTAATTTTAACTGTAAGTTTAATTTTAAATGTAAGTTTAATTTTAACTGTATTGTGCCAATATTGTAACATATAGTAGGTCGGTATATTATTTACTATAGGGGATTTATACAAGCATTGGTTTTCCTTTGTAATTCATGATGATAATTTTATAATTTGAAAACTTGAGTAAATGATAATAATTTGTATACGCATAAACTATATAACCGCTACAAGGAGTGAGGTTTGTGTCTAACAAATCAATGAATAGTTTGAATTTAAATAAATATTAACTTATGATGTGATTTCTATACAAAGAATTTGTAATAAATTACATACAAATAATACGCACAAACACAAAGAATGCTTCAATGTTCATAAATGATTTAAATTACACACACATTGATTGGTCAAATAAATAGTTTCATTATTCTGATTATTATTGTGCTCAAAATAAAATATTAATAACAAATAACAATCGTTTGATATTCCTCAGCTTTTCCAGTATAGAGATGTAGATTGACAATTTGAATATAGCAGCAGAGTGAATTAGTTTTGTTGTGTTGTTTATACCCCTAGGACCTATCTGAGCACTAACAATTTCCCTGACTACATTAGGGCTAATGTAGTCCTAATAAATAGTCTGGATTGCCAATGGATTTTTGTACAAATTAGAATATACGGAGCCTGTGTCGGAACTTTACGATACCATTCCAGATTAACGCGACTCTTTTATTGCCGCGTCGATTGGGGAAAAGGTGGGTAGGGGAAAAGGTGGTTAGGGGAAAAGGTGGATTGGGAAAAGGTGGATTGGGAAAAGGTGGATTGGGGAAAAGGTGGATTGGGGAAAGGTGGATTGGGAAAAGGTGGATTGGGAAAAGGTGGATTGGGGAAAAGGAGGATTTGGGAGAAGGTGGATTGGGGAAAGGTGGATTGGGGAAAAGGTGGATTGGGGAAAAGGTGGATTGGGGAAAAGGTGGATTGGGGAAAGGTGGATTGGAGAAAAGGTGGATTGGGGAAAAGGAGGATTGGAGGAAGGTGGGTTGGGGAAAAGGTGAATTGGGAAAATGTTGATTAGGGAAAAGGTGAATTAGAGGAAGGTGGATTGGGAAAAGGTGGATTGGTTGAGAAGGTGGATTGGGAAAAACACAGGAGACCGTTTACTGAGGAAAATATTCATTTTCAACAGTAGGTTTTTGTATGCTATTCTCTGTGGGAATACTTTCGATTCACAACTTCTTTTGAAAATAACTACATTCTGTGAAGCTAATCTTAGCATATATGTATTTACTATGAAATAATAATACTACGACTCATTTAAATGTTGCATCCTATATATTATATATAAGTATACTTATTAAAATAGCAATGTAAATTTTATGATTGTTTTATAGATTTTTTCACTATACTGCATAGTGTATAAACATTCTAATATGAAGTTTTTACATGTTAATAGATATATTATTTACAACATTGTTGCAATATAAATATTGTGATGTAAGAATATAAATAGATATCTATGTTAAAGTATTTAATGTATGTTTATATGAATCATGACATTAAATGGTTAAACATATTATAATTCCCTATGAATTGAGTACAATCTGATCTACTAATTTTTTGATGCGTAATATTGTTCTGTTCTTTCTATTAATTCGTAATTTTCTCACGGTTTTGCACCGCTAATCCCCGTCCATTGAGTGGATAAGCGGTAGCGCCACCGCAGCGACACACGCGCCTCCTACGACAAGATAATAATTCTAACTTCTGGGAACTGACGCCGCCAATTAGAGCAAAGGATCCTCCAATGATCATCAGAGCGGAAAAGATCCTAATTCCTTGATGGAACAGAGGATCCTACGGCTAGACTTGTAGAAAAGCTTCTGCACGCTTTGGAGGTTTGCTACTGATGATAAAACATCAGAAAAGAGGAGGAGGAAATAATAACTGCCTCTGTGTGGAAGATCTAAGTTTGTGTAGTGGAAGATCTAAGTCTGTGTAGTAGAAGATCTAAGTTTGTGTAGTGGAAGATCTAAGTCTGTGTAGTAGAAGATCTAAGTCTGTGTTGTAGAAGATCTAAGTCTGTGTAGTAGAAGATCTAAGTCTGTGTAGTAGAAGATCTAAGTCTGTGTTGTAGAAGATCTAAGTCTGTGTAGTAGAAGATCTAAGTCTGTGTAGTAGAAGATCTAAGTCTGTGTAGTAGAAGATCTAAGTCTGTGTAGTAGAAGATCTAAGTCTGTGTAGTAGAAGATCTAAGTCTGTGTAGTAGAAGATCTAAGTCTGTGTTGTAGAAGATCTAAGTCTGTGTAGTAGAAGATCTAAGTCTGTGTTGTAGAAGATCTAAGTCTGTGTAGTAGAAGATCTAAGTCTGTGTAGTAGAAGATCTAAGTCTGTGTAGTAGAAGATCTAAGTCTGTGTAGTAGAAGATCTAAGTCTGTGTAGTAGAAGATCTAAGTCTGTGTTGTAGAAGATCTAAGTCTGTGTAGAAGATCTAAGTCTGTGCAGTAGAAGATCTAAGTCTGTGTTGTAGAAGATCTAAGTCTGTGTAGAAGATCTAAGTCTGTGTAGTAGAAGATCTAAGTTTGTGTAGTGGAAGATCTAAGTCTGTGTAGTAGAAGATCTAAGTCTGTGTTGTAGAAGATCTAAGTCTGTGTAGTAGAAGATCTAAGTCTGTGTAGTAGAAGATCTAAGTCTGTGTTGTAGAAGATCTAAGTCTGTGTAGTAGAAGATCTAAGTCTGTGTAGAAGATCTAAGTCTGTGTAGTAGAAGATCTAAGTCTGTGTAGTAGAAGATCTAAGTCTGTGTAGAAGATCTAAGTCTGTGTAGTAGAAGATCTAAGTCTGTGTAGAAGATCTAAGTCTGTGTGGTAGAAGATCTAAGTCTGTGTAGTAGAAGATCTAAGTTTGTGTAGTGGAAGATCTAAGTCTGTGTAGTAGAAGATCTAAGTCTGTGTTGTAGATCTAAGTCTGTGTTGTAGAAGATCTAAGTCTGTGTAGTAGAAGATCTAAGATCTTCTGTGTGGTAGAAGATCTAAGTCTGTGTTGTAGAAGATCTAAGTCCTGTGTAGAAGATCTAAGTCTTGTAGTAAGATCTAAGTCTGTGTAGTAGAAGATCTAAGTCTGTGTAGGAAGATCTAAGTCTGTGTAGTAGAAGATCTAAGTCTGTGTAGAAGATCTAAGTCTGTGTGTAGAAGATCTAAGTCTGTGTAGTAGAAGATCTAAGTCTGTGTAGAAGATCTAAGTCTGTGTAGTAGAAGATCTAAGTCTGTGTTGTAGAAGATCTAAGTCTGTGTAGAGATCTAAGTCTGTGTAGTAGAAGATCTAAGTTTGTGTAGTGGAAGATCTAAGTCAGTGTAGTAGAAGATCTAAGTCTGTGTTGTAGAAGATCTAAGTCTGTGTAGTAGAAGATCTAAGTCTGTGTAGTAGAAGATCTAAGTCTGTGTTGTAGAAGATCTAAGTCTGTGTAGTAGAAGATCTAAGTCTGTGTAGAAGATCTAAGTCTTGTAGTATAGAAGATCTAAGTCTGTGTAGTAGAAGATCTAAGTCTGTGTAGAAGATCTAAGTCTTGTGTAGTAGAAGATCTAAGTCTGTGTAGTAGAAGATCTAAGTCTGTGTAGTAGAAGATCTAAGTCTGTGTTGTAGAAGATCTAAGTCTGTGTAGTAGAAGATCTAAGTCTGTGTTGTAGAAGATCTAAGTCTGTGTAGTAGAAGATCTAAGTCTGTGTAGTAGAAGATCTAAGTCTGTGTAGTAGAAGATCTAAGTCTGTGTAGTAGAAGATCTAAGTCTGTGTAGTAGAAGATCTAAGTCTGTGTAGTAGAAGATCTAAGTCTGTGTTGTAGAAGATCTAAGTCTGTGTAGTAGAAGATCTAAGTCTGTGTTGTAGAAGATCTAAGTCTGTGTAGTAGAAGATCTAAGTCTGTGTAGTAGAAGATCTAAGTCTGTGTAGTAGAAGATCTAAGTCTGTGTAGTAGAAGATCTAAGTCTGTGTAGTAGAAGATCTAAGTCTGTGTTGTAGAAGATCTAAGTCTGTGTAGAAGATCTAAGTCTGTGTAGTAGAAGATCTAAGTCTGTGTTGTAGAAGATCTAAGTCTGTGTAGAAGATCTAAGTCTGTGTAGTAGAAGATCTAAGTTTGTGTAGTGGAAGATCTAAGTCTGTGTAGTAGAAGATCTAAGTCTGTGTTGTAGAAGATCTAAGTCTGTGTAGTAGAAGATCTAAGTCTGTGTAGTAGAAGATCTAAGTCTGTGTTGTAGAAGATCTAAGTCTGTGTAGTAGAAGATCTAAGTCTGTGTAGAAGATCTAAGTCTGTGTAGTAGAAGATCTAAGTCTGTGTAGTAGAAGATCTAAGTCTGTGTAGAAGATCTAAGTCTGTGTAGTAGAAGATCTAAGTCTGTGTAGAAGATCTAAGTCTGTGTGGTAGAAGATCTAAGTCTGTGTAGTAGAAGATCTAAGTCTGTGTAGAAGATCTAAGTCTGTGTAGTAGAAGATCTAAGTCTGTGTTGTAGAAGATCTAAGTCTGTGTAGAAGATCTAAGTCTGTGTAGTAGAAGATCTAAGTTTGTGTAGTGGAAGATCTAAGTCTGTGTAGTAGAAGATCTAAGTCTGTGTTGTAGAAGATCTAAGTCTGTGTAGTAGAAGATCTAAGTCTGTGTAGTAGAAGATCTAAGTCTGTGTTGTAGAAGATCTAAGTCTGTGTAGTAGAAGATCTAAGTCTGTGTAGAAGATCTAAGTCTGTGTAGTAGAAGATCTAAGTCTGTGTAGTAGAAGATCTAAGTCTGTGTAGAAGATCTAAGTCTGTGTAGTAGAAGATCTAAGTCTGTGTAGTAGAAGATCTAAGTCTGTGTAGTAGAAGATCTAAGTCTGTGTTGTAGAAGATCTAAGTCTGTGTAGTAGAAGATCTAAGTCTGTGTTGTAGAAGATCTAAGTCTGTGTAGTAGAAGATCTAAGTCTGTGTAGTAGAAGATCTAAGTCTGTGTAGTAGAAGATCTAAGTCTGTGTAGTAGAAGATCTAAGTCTGTGTAGTAGAAGATCTAAGTCTGTGTTGTAGAAGATCTAAGTCTGTGTAGAAGATCTAAGTCTGTGTAGTAGAAGATCTAAGTCTGTGTTGTAGAAGATCTAAGTCTGTGTAGAAGATCTAAGTCTGTGTAGTAGAAGATCTAAGTTTGTGTAGTGGAAGATCTAAGTCTGTGTAGTAGAAGATCTAAGTCTGTGTTGTAGAAGATCTAAGTCTGTGTAGTAGAAGATCTAAGTCTGTGTAGTAGAAGATCTAAGTCTGTGTTGTAGAAGATCTAAGTCTGTGTAGTAGAAGATCTAAGTCTGTGTAGAAGATCTAAGTCTGTGTAGTAGAAGATCTAAGTCTGTGTAGTAGAAGATCTAAGTCTGTGTAGAAGATCTAAGTCTGTGTAGTAGAAGATCTAAGTCTGTGTAGAAGATCTAAGTCTGTGTGGTAGAAGATCTAAGTCTGTGTAGTAGAAGATCTAAGTCTGTGTAGAAGATCTAAGTCTGTGTAGTAGAAGATCTAAGTCTGTGTTGTAGAAGATCTAAGTCTGTGTAGAAGATCTAAGTCTGTGTAGTAGAAGATCTAAGTTTGTGTAGTGGAAGATCTAAGTCTGTGTAGTAGAAGATCTAAGTCTGTGTTGTAGAAGATCTAAGTCTGTGTAGTAGAAGATCTAAGTCTGTGTAGTAGAAGATCTAAGTCTGTGTTGTAGAAGATCTAAGTCTGTGTAGTAGAAGATCTAAGTCTGTGTAGAAGATCTAAGTCTGTGTAGTAGAAGATCTAAGTCTGTGTAGTAGAAGATCTAAGTCTGTGTAGAAGATCTAAGTCTGTGTAGTAGAAGATCTAAGTCTGTGTAGAAGATCTAAGTCTGTGTGGTAGAAGATCTAAGTCTGTGTAGTAGAAGATCTAAGTCTGTGTAGAAGATCTAAGTCTGTGTTGTAGAAGATAACAGACCTATTGGTCTTATTTTAAGTGATGTAAAATAATATCTCTGAAGAAGAAGGGTTCTTTTTTAAATTGGAGAAAAAAACATTTAATTAATTTTCATATTTTCTGTGTTAAGATCTTTTGTTGTAATAATGATCTCAATTGCATATGTGTGGTAAATAAACTTTAAATACGAAGTGATTAGGAAACATAGTAATTATTTTACAGGATGAATGTACTGCAATTGCTAAAATTAGAACATGAGATGCTGAAAATTTAATATTCAATTACAAAAATATGATTTAGATTTGTATCCATATCAAGGATTATTATGTAAAATATAGCATAATAAAATTGCAAGTTTCCATCAATGTAAAGTTACAAAACTTATAATTACCTCCATTTTTATTTTAAGAATTAGCTAATCTCACCCACATTAATATAATAGAAAGAAACATGTACAATAGTTACTATTTGAACAATAAGCAAAGCGATGAAATAGTTATGAATGAAATAATAGTCAATATTTTCATTACATGAGAACCATACATTATTACCCAGTTCAAAAAATAACAATCACCGGTTGTAGGTTTTTCTAATGCTCATTTATTAACGACGATAAACGACTAGACTTAAATCTAATAATAATTTATCGTAAATATTATACATTTATAGCTTATAATCTTCCCGACGGAAAATCACAAATTTAAATGTTTACATGTTGATAAAATATGATCAACATTCACTGCAATCGAAATCAATCGCCGATATGGCGATTATAGTTCTAGACTTGTGTAGTCTGAGGGCCAGCATATGTCACCCTAACTTCACCGGCCGATCAAAAGTCTGCTGAACAATAATGATATCAGAGCAAACATAACCAAAGACTGCATTTCTTTGATCTCTTGGAGAGTCTCCTAATTCTATAGTTCTCCTCAAAAACTTCAAGAGAGCTAATAGACTTCACAATGAGAGCAAGGAGAGGGAAATTGAAAAGAAAATTGTCAAAGTCCACTTGACAATTGTAGTCAGCGGCTTAAAGGATTGGACAAATATAATTAAGTGATCTCTCCTATAAAATACACTGTATAGTAATATAATTAAGTGATCTCTCCTATAAAATACACTGTATAGTAATATAATTAAGTGATCTCTCCTATAAAATACACTGTATAGTAATATAATTAAGTGATCTCTCTTATAAAATACACTGTATAGTAATATAATTAAGTGATCTCTCCTATAAAATACACTGTATAGTAATATAATTAAGTGATCTTTTCAATAAAATACACTGTATAGTAATATAATTAAGTGATCTCTCCAATAAAATACACTGTATAGTAATATAATTAAGTGATCTCTCCAATAAAATACACTGTATAGTAATATAATTAAGTGATCTCTCCAATAAAATACACTGTACAGTAATATAATAGAAAAGCTTTAATGTCAGATTGTCAATTAAAAGTAGATCACCTAGCTATGATCATTTGGTTAATTAAGATATTAGTATGGTATCATTTTTTGCACTATAATTTTTGCAACAAAATAGTATTCATTTTGGAAAAAAATTGTACAATAAAAAATCTGGAAACTATCAATATAAAGAAATTTAAAGATTCTGAAAGACTTATTGCCATTTCCACACTAATTTTAAACTTCGATATTATCTTCTAGATATTATTTAATAAATATTTATTAGCTAGCAATGCATTATTTAATAGATATTGATTTAATATTCTAATCAAACAACATTAAACGATAAATAGAAAACGAGTTCATAATATATGATTTAGGACAAGAAAATTATAATTGGTTGAGAATTCAAAAAAACAAAAACAAGATTACGTATTTTCGTATACCACATTCACAGCGAGAATTTAGGATGTCACTATTTATATCTAAAGATATGAATTATAATTTAAGTAACCACTCACTATAGCTGTGACACGTTCTATCACACTTTCAGTCTATTTTATGTACGATATGTACGAAAATGTGTAACGATTGGAATACCGTAACTCACCCAATAACACCCCTAGCACCCCCAATATATCCAAGTCACTATACCTCACTTTACTGGATAGTGAATAAGGTATTCCCTTTACAGTCTTTCTTTCTATCTGCATTTAGATTAAATAACAGAAAGACTTCTTCAAAGAGAGGATTTGTATTCAATTACTTTAGGAAGAGTTATTCTATTCAGACTTTGCGAAGCTGCACTCTAGTTTGTTTTGTGTTTGGTAGGACTGACTGCACCTGAGACTGACAAATTCTGAAAAAGAAACTTACTCAATTCGATTCGGAATACTAGCAGAAAATGGAGATATATGTCTTTATTCAAATTGATATGTATATAGTAGGTCTAGAGAGGATTTCAATCATATCACTCATTTGATTTATTTTTAGCAAAATATATTAATTTCGTAATTTGTTTTATCGCATTTTTGATGCAATAAAATTAGATAATATAATTATTTTATGCTTTGCTCATTCATTTTATAAAATTTTAGTTGATGTGAGTGGAAAATTCAACCATTTTCAATTTTCTATACGAAAAAATGAATATAACTTTTACGTACTTTTTAGATATAAAAATTTCCCCATTCTGTATAGTTTTATGTTATTATCATTGTTCAATTTTGAAATTTAATGTAAATTGAGTAGCAAAATAATTAATATCAAACATGGCCATAATTCAATGTAATAGTCTATGTATATTCAAGCTGTGGACTCATCAGTATTCAATAAATACGGACAAATTAATTCGATATCATTGTATTCAAGATAAAATAGATGTAAAAAGAATGTACCAAATATTAGCCTTGGCAGTAAGGTAGTCTCCTTAATATTCGTATGAAGTGAGTAATCCTTTAAGAAAGCAAACAAGTAGCAGTGAATAACTGCTGGCAATTAGTTCACAACACACATTAGTAAGTGTATGTGTTCTGCCAGTAACTGACAGCGTGTGTTGGAGTATCAAGTTTCCACACAAGAACTTTATTTACACTGCCAAGGATTGTTCTAAAATTATTTATAAAGATGCTCTTAAGTTTACAGTTCTTTGTAAATAAAAGTGTTTTGAAATAAATCTTAGTAGGAATATTACAAAATAAATAGCCTATATAAGGATACTAAAATTCTTTTTTATAAGTATAGGAGAATTCCAATTTTAACAAAATCTTTTATTATTGAATCAATCAAATTGCTCAACAAAGTACACCTTGTTGAACAATTTGATTGATTTTTCTACCTGTAAGATATCAAAATAAACTGCCTAGCCCTCATTGTTTTGATACTAGCAGTTAAAGCTCTAGTTTATATTATCTTCAGATCAATGCAATAACTTTTCAAATCATTAAATTAATTACATATTAATTAGGATAATGAATCTGCAATTTAATTTTGGAACTGCCTGTGATCTTCGAAGAACAAATTGTGGAAACATTTTGACGTTGAATGCATATGCATAATCACATTAGAAATTTAATTAGGCTTTAAAATAAAATAAGTAGGGATTAAAACTTTAAAACAAAATCGTCAATTAATATTGGGCTGTGAATTGGAGACTAAATACCTATACTATGGAACTCTCAGGAAAAAACATACTGTCCCTGCAAGTTTTTGTTTTAGCAGTTATTCATTCATGACGATCGATATGTGTCAACTGAGAGGATAACTCAATTAATGCTCATAACTCAATCAAAATAATAAGCACTGAAGTGACAAGTGGTAGAGGTTTAACAATTATGGTTTACCTCACTATAAATAGAAACTAACAGGATAGAGGTAGCGTCAACAGTTCCAAATATTGCGATACATTTACTAAGAATCACTATCGAGAGGTCTGCCATATCTTCGGTCTTGTGAGCTATATTCTTTCCAACGAGACAACGATGAGAAACATACAGACGAAGCAATTAAATGTTTTTTTTTCGAATAATTTGAACTCAATGCGAGGACATGACAAAAAATGTCTTCCAGCCTAAAATACCATAAACAACTTTTTTTTGTATAGAACCATCTGGGAAACAGCCAAAGTTTTATTTTGACGAAGAATTGACCAATAAACAGCAAAATAATTCTATAAGAAGTATATGCAAAACTATGGAAAAAAAACTGCTACGACTGATTTCCTAACTAATTTTGAATTATTGTGTTAGTTAGTTTTCCATATAGGAATTTTATAAATTTGATGGTGGAATTCAGAAAATTCAATTATATATCATACATTTAACAGTGACGGAAAATCTATTCTCGATGTCCTAACTAAGATTTAGGTAGAACAATTGCATGGACTATTTTCATGCATACCATTATAGTTATAATTAGCACAACCTATCAGCCTACAGACATATTTCCCCTGCCTTAATGTGTGTCCATTATAACTCATAGGGATATTAATGACGTAATACAAGAGATAAGGTGGGTGAACAGGAGTTGAAAATTAATTTGCTAAATTGCGTAATTTATGTGAACGATAGGTAATGAAGTATAATAGTTTAGCAAAAGAAAAGTTTCAATTGATTTAAAATAAGATATTTGAAATAAACAATTTAATTAGTTTCATAAAAAATCTTTGATCTTTAATTAAAATAAAAATTCACTTAATAATCAATAAATCTTGTAATACTAAGCATTTAAAAGTTACATTAGAGAAATAAAGTTTCTTCATGTAATAATAGGTAGGTAGGTACTAGGTAGTGTTGCTAGCATTCTCAGTTACTCTCATTTCACTTAATGCCAGAAATTAGTCATCATAAATAGCTGTCACTTGAGTTGTTGTAGCTTGGGGCAACACAGAGTTGTTAGTAAGAACTCAACACAGAGTTGTTAGTAACAACTCTACACAGAGTTGTTAGTAACAACTCTACACAGAGTTGTTAGTAACAACTCAACACAGAGTTGTTAGTAACAACTCTACACAGAGTTGTTAGTAACAACTCTTTACAGTGTTAAAACAAATATTCTTCATATCTAGATGTTTATTTTTAATTTAATAGAGATTATTGTATTATAAAACTATATATCATTTTTTTTTGTAATTTCGAAAAAGTAACAATTACAATGAAATATTTAAATGGAGTCATCGTAACAAAGCTAAATCATTTCTTGAAGTTGTCATACATTTTTGTGAATGACAAATGGGTAAGATTAATTATATTAATGGAAATATGTGTTTTTAGCAAAGCATTTCACGTATGTTTGGTGTATGTGTGCTATCACTCGTTCATCTCAACTCACCATTGAAAAATGTTCTCACACATGTCTAACGACAGGTGGAGGAACTCTCTAACAAACACAGATATTCCTAGTTGAAAATAAGGCCAATATATAAATCTGACCAATACAAGTCAGAAACTATCTTTTATCTTTTCTTTGTTCTTTAGAGGTAAAATGATAATTACAAGAATAATGAACTTTTTCAAATTTAAAAGATATTGAAAAATGATTGACTAATTGTTTATTATTTCTAGGTTTTGGTTTCACATTTTATGATTGTATTAATAGGTTCTACCTATTTCGAACTTTAAATAAAATAATTGAATTCTTGGTGAAATTTTGACATTAAATTAGATTTATATCTTTATATATAAACTTATTTTGTGAAATAATTTTTTTTAACAATTAAATTATAACTAAAAAAAATCAATTGATAAAAAATCTCTGATAAAAGAAATCAATGTACATAAATTGTAAAAGTATTTAATTAATCCAGTGAACTGAATTAATTTTCATGTATATCCTGATATCACTTATCTTAACTCACTAGAAATCAAAGCCAACAGTTATAATGCTTTTGTTGGCTGCTATCACAATCATCACTATTATTGTTTTTATCTATGGAGTGACCGGAGTAATTTGATATGTGAAATATTCACTGTCTAATCACTCAGCTCTATTTATTTCAGTGGTCATCTTCCTGTGTTGTCTATAACACTAATTTAGCATGAGAAAATGTCACAGTTACTCACAGAGTCGAGGTACACCTATCATGTAAAGCAGCAGAAAATTGTCATAGCGGTTATCGTCCATCTTTGATCAATGTGTTTATTTTCAGGTAACTATCTTAGTGAATATACAATATAGTTATTGTACTGCAAAGAGTATAGTTATTGTACTGCAAAGAGTATAGTTATTGTACTGCAAAGAGAAGAAGTAGATTACGGGAAATGTTAAGCATGTTTTATACCTTTGTTTCAGACATTAGCGATGTGCTGTTTTGAAGAATATGTCCCTATTGTCCTACCAAAGACAATAGACTGTGAGTGTTTTAAATTTATGATAAATTACAAATGGATATCAGTCGAATCATTTAGCGTCGTAGATAGACAAAATTTCTATCTTTGATTATAATAATTATTTGTCAGAGTTCTTTCTATCAAGTATAGATATAAACTCAAATGATTTCATATAATGTTGGCCTCTTTATTTAGTTTTATACTTTAATCATCACAATTATTTTTCAATTAAAAAAAAAACTTCGTCAAAATTGTTAGGGCAATTAAATAAATGTATTGAAGAATAATTTTTGTGTTTTAATCCCTGTAAGCCTGAAGTTTCAAACTTAAATGAGCCCGATGAAATCAAGATTTTAGTTCACACATAACCCATGTATGAAAATTTGGCTTGAATGTTATAATAATTAGCATTAGTTTAGTAATGTTTTTTGTACTATTAAAATGAGTTTAAATGTTAATTAAGTTGAAAGCTTTTAAAGAAATTTAATAAAATACTATCAGCTTAAATTGAAATTGGTCAGTCTTTTTATAGTTTAAGAATTGAATTGATTGTATAGAAATAAATTTGAGTGATATAAAATTATGTTAACAGAAAATCGTCTTTCTATAGTCCCACGTCAATTTAAGAAAATTCCAATTTTCTTAAAATGTATTCTTAATTTATTTTTTAAATAATTGTACCGTTGAATAAAGAGATGAGTCACGGTTTTGGACATTAGTTTCGCAGTTTTAGACTATAGAAGGTGCTATGGCTGAGGTCCAGAGGTTCAGTTATCCCATTTCTCTGTGTCCAGAGAGTGGATAAATTAGAGTAATTGTCGTGTGTTGCCGTCACTGGACTTCTTATTTAATGTGAGGCGATGAACTGACAAATTTCCTATGGGAGAGAAGTGGTCTTTTGTCTCACGATTATGCCATTTATTACCACCATTAGCTATCTGTGCATGCAGCTAATGATGTAAACCAAAGAAATAACCCCTAGGTAGAGACTGGTGAAATGTGTGTGGTTTGGTGACAGACTATATAACACACTTAGAAATAATTGATAAATGCTATGGTGAGAAATAATAACTACAATAAACCTCACTAAAGTTACGGTTACTTTTCTTTCACGGCTATTAAGTGTGGTTTTATTAGGTTTTACACTCTTCAAAAGAGTATAATGTCTATAGATTATAAACTCTCATTGTGCAAATGGAAGTAAAAATGATTGTAACTGGACCAAAGATTACTGCCATGTGACAGCAGTTAGTACCTTTTTATGGGTTACTCAATGTTCTTCTGGTTAAATTACCTTCTCCTTTATTGCTTCAGTCTTAATAAAGATAGAAATTAAATTATTTACACTAGCAATTTCAGAATATCTTCTTTATCTGTTGTTAAACTAACAACGAATTAAAGTTTAAACTTTACAGTTCAAATACAGTTCGAAATTTTTTATTGCTAACGTTTTTCGTAATTATATTTTTAGTTTTTTCCTAAATTTTACTCTTATTATTCCTAAATTTCCCATTAATTAGCAATATTAATGAATTATTTCACAAGTTGAGATGTAACTTATTTCTAGTTCATTGTAGAAATACTCAATATTGTACTCGATTTTGGTTAACAGTTTTTTATTATTATTTTTTATTTTTCGTCGTAAATTTATAGAAATAAGTTAATCTAAAATATTTATTCAATTTCAACTTTAATAATAATGTATATTGATTATACTGTAATTTTATATAATATTATTTCGTAAGAATTATGCATATAATGATTATTTTGAAATATATCAATAAAGTACTATGAAGTTGATAAATAAGCTGCTGCTGAATTTAACAACACTAAAATATTAGTTGTTGCTTTTCATGACATACAACATTGTTTGTTATAATCTTCCAGAGATGCATTATACCTCACTATGAACTATTTTGATAGTTGAAGAGCTTCAATTTGCTATCTATAGTATTAAGATCTATTTACCATGCTATCAAATACAACAGATAGTTAAATATTGCTCTATATGCATTGGTATTTAAAGAAAAACACACAGTAGTAGAGAACAAAAAGTGCATTGCATGGGGTTGAGAGCGTGGATTCCACTGCAGCTAAACCAACAAACTGCATTGCCTGCACATTGCATTCCCAGTGATAAGAGACTATTTCATAATAGTTATCTCATGGGGAAATTCATCTAATAACTTTTTATTATTTTCAAAAGGAATAAATACATATAGTCACTTCAAATGCACAAACATTGCTTAATACCTATATCATATAATAAAGGAAATTGTTAGAAAAAACCTAATGTACTTATTTGCTGTTATATTATGAAGTGAATGTTAAACAGGAGTTATAACTATAGCATCATAGTGATATATTTATGGTGTGTTTTTTGGAAGATTAAGAGTTTATCTCCTATGCAATGTATATCTATGTATCACTATTTTATTATTCAAACAAATTATACAATAACCTATTTATGCTGTTATTCTAATAAAATTTTATAAACGTAGAAAATTTTACGAGATTGTGTACTGAGTGGCTAGAACCTCATTCTATTTGTTACCATAATTTTGTTCAATTATTCTAATCGATCAAATCTTTATATAATTTATCAATTTTCTCACTACAAAAATAATTTCTTAGAAGCTCGAAAATTAGAGAACTTATTATTCTTTATTTGTTCAAAATGATCTAATTGCTGTTATTTTTTACAAAATGTAACTAACCGGCAATACTTCTAGTTTCAGGAGATTGGAATATATTTTCGCTTATGACCAGAAGCTTCAAGTTATTCACAAGGTGCTTTTTATTGAATTGCATATTTTGAAGTGATTTATTTATAGAGATTTATTTATTTATTTCATAAGGTTTTTATATAGAATTTAAATAAAGCTTTTGTAGATTAGCTAGTCTGTATGTCCTAAATAGATGATTATTCAATTTAAGTTGTGTATTTTTAATTAAATATTTGGTTTTGAGAGGATGATTTTTGTACAAAGCGACAGCTTAGTAAGAGGAAAGAAGCGATTGTCTTTATCTTGTTCTACATTTTGTTTTGAAAATTGTTATTACTATTATGATGATATTGTACAATTTAGTGCTCAAAGAAGGTAGATAAAGAAAAAATTAACGCATATGTTGAATTGCTTATTTCTCAAATGTTTTTACTAATCTTTATTCAAAAGTAACTATATATCTATTTATAATCATTGTTTTTTTTTCACAATTATCATCCCATCATTTGCTAATCACATGCAGGTGTTCCTAACAATAATCTAATTTTCTCTCCATTTGTTAAGAAGTTGCAGATACTTAACCAGTATTTATTAGAGTTATTGCTAATACAATTGACTCTATAGAACAATCAATCACTTGCATTTACTCAGTTTAGAGTAATTTCTCAGTCAATATTTCCAATTAGTTAATTATCACCAATGTTATTAAGCTGTTAAACTTGTAACCATTGTTTTATTGCAGTTGATATGGCTATTGGTAAGTATATTGTATTTGCTAACTAGTCAGGTGGTAAAATAAATCAAATTCTCTTTTCGATATAATAGACAATTATATTATGATGTACTGTGTTAATTATTATAGTATAAAATAAATGTAATTAAAGTTATACATATAATATATAAAACATAATATGTGTTGAAAGTGTTCAAAGTATTATGTTATTTCCTAATTCCTTTAATTATTATCTTAATTAATTTAGAAAATTTCTTGTTATAAATAAATTTCGAATAAGATTTTAGCAATCGTCATCCATTCTGGTCATCATAATATGGTCATTCTTGAGACCATATATTGTTGAAATTTAGAGGATTTAAGATACAAGGGACTTCAAGATTACAACTAAAGCATCATAAGATCATTTGATAACAATGCTCTTGGATGAAGAAAATCTACTCTGTGAACTTGATAATGATGTGACGAGATGAACTTATACCGCTTCCCTCTGAATGTCTTCTTTGATTGAGCCTTCCTTCTTTAATAACCAGTAAATCATAGAAGTACTTATTTAGCTTACTCAATATTCAGTCGATAAACTTACCTTTTAATTATTACATCTTAATACAGAACATATTCGAAGTAGTATGCCAATTTGATGAGAGATCTCTATTCTTTGTAATATTTAAATCCTGACTCTAGTTTCATGGCTGCAGTAGAGTAGCGAATAGTTGTATATCTCACATATTCAGTTGCTCATTAAGCTGTAACAGATATCGACAGTCATTTGTTTTGACATGTGCTTTCACAGCCATTAAATGTTTAGGTACCTCAGCACACTGGGCGGTTGTGTGACTATCGGGGAAAAAGTGTCACACATTCACCACGAAAGTTATTTACTGATGTCTCTGCTTTTGAAAATATGTCTGAAAGTGACAGAAATATCCTAGGTATTCAAAATAGTGTCTCATAAGTAGCACTGTAGATATATGTCATGATTTATTGATGGTTATATTTTAAAGTAAATGTTCTGTAGTTTTATCTCTTATATGCTATGTATGTGTAGCTCTAGAGAAGTAACCAATTCAAATAATATAAACAAGTAGCATTCTGTTTACGTTACAGTCTAATATGTTGATAATACAGATCTCAAGTACTTTTGTTGCATGGTAAAAGATTAGAGAAATTGTAGAGATAAGATATATGACTGTTATAGATGGTACTTTTTATATTTTAATAGTACTGTATTATTTTAGTTAGAAGAATTTATTCCGTAAGTACTATTTTACCCAAAAACATAATATACATTTTTAAAGTATATATTTATTTTTATGATAGTTATACTTAGTTGTTTGGAAAATATCAATAAATTCCATGCTCTATCAGTTAAAAGATTTATTCTAATTCACAGTTTTCTAATTTCTTTTATTTTCAAATCTTACAAATTTGTCGCTGTGTACCCAGGCCAATTTTAAAATATTTACAAGCTTAGAATTAATAAAGATTCTTTTTCGAAATATTTATGAAATTAGTAAACTGCAAAAAAAATAATTATATATGCTCTTTTCTTTTACTGTACAACAGTCTATGGTGTTCACTGTTTTATATGCGCAAGCACCATAGTTTACATCTACATAAACACTCTATATTTAGCTAATTGAAGGGAACGCTTTTTATCAATATTAAGTTGAGTTGCACTGACAGTGTGTTGATAGGGTGACTATATTGGAGTCGTAGCTTCACCCTGTCACCAGAGTGCGATAAGTGATTAGTGAACTTTACTGTGTTGTGGCATTGAGTCACTGTGATAATTTGTGTAATATGCAGTGATATCTCTGTGATTGACAGCTGAGGACGTGATTTCATAGACCAAATGCGTAGTTAGTTTCAGAAGAAGAAAGAGGTATCTATGTTCTTTTGTAGTGCTAGTGTTGTTCAACAAACATCTTCTATAGATACAATGTTTTAGAGCGTTAAAATGAAATGATTATTTAGTAATGGATACTATAATAATTCTACCGAATGACTACCTATAAATTACATATAGTTATTCTTGGAAAATTACCCAACAATATCAATAACCAACTTTATAATATCACCGTTGTGAAAGTCATCCTGCTTTTTAAAAATAGTATCATTTTAAGGTAGCTTCAACAATTTAACCATTAAGTACAGACTATCATTTACCATTTAGTCAAAGCTAAAACAGAAGTCATTTATAGTTTAGAAAACAAGACAACCATTATTCTAAATGCAAAGCCTCATCCTGCTTACAACCTATTAACATCTCATTAAAAGGAATAACTTATCCCTGCTATACAAAGATAAACATTGTGCTTGGGGAAGCCACGGTTAACTGAAATTATCTTTTTTACCTAATTAAATCACTGTATAATAGTTTATAGCTTATTTACCAATTATAGTTAGTTCTAGAACCCATAACATTTGGTGGCTACAGGAGTCGGTTAATAAAAGTGTGGTTCCTTTGTTCGTGGGTCGACTTCAGTGTTCTCAGTTCTACAGACTGTAGCAGAAGCTCTGCCCTGACAGAATATTAATGAGTTGTGATTAGGAACTCTGCGAAGGGAAATTTATGGCTGGTGTGAAAATAGAAATGTACTCGTGAAACTAAATACAATTAATGTAAAGTGTGGTATTCGGGGCAGAGGGAACTCTCTATGAGAGTGAGAAAATGTGGTAATGACTACATGTGTGTACAGTGCGAGCTCTAAAGATTGCTCTTTATTTATTAATATGAGTTAGAATAGAAAGGAGTTTTTGTAGAAAATTGAATAAGCAATTAGTGAAACTTATGGAAATTTCATATATAATTATTATGGTGTAGGATTTTTACAATAATTTGTAACTATTCTGCGATACGGCTTGATGTACAAATAATAAATACTAGCATATTGAAAGTTTGGAATAGCGACAAAAATTTAAACTAAAATCGATTTTATTTATTTTATTTATTTAAATACAAAACACAAAAGGCATTTAATGAAATAATTTATATTAGATAAATTGAACTGATTATGAAATTTGAAAGTAGAGATAGAAAAAAAAAGATAGTTCAAATATGAAAAATATTAAAAATAATATTTGCTGCTGGTTGTATTGATGTGTCCTGCGCCATTTGCCGATTTGCCCAATCTCGAGAATGTGCTGCTCGTTTTTAGGATCTTTCAAAATGCGCTACAATGTCGAGAGTGTGCAAGACACGATAGGGTATGAAGCAGGACCAATAATGATGGAGTAGATAATAAATTTATGCATTTAATTGCTCCATTTATGATTGTTAAATCTAAACATAAAAGGAAAAAAATGATAGTTAAATTATTAATAAAAAAAAGTATAGAAATATGATAGTTAATACTAATAACTAGGGCTGGGACAATATGCTCTAAAAACTATAGATGCCGAAAATATCATAGACGAAACTAAATGAAATGGTATCGAATACTATATACTGCTGGTGTAGAACCATTCAATACTCTTTAATTCTCTCTGTCTATGATATTTTTGGAATCTATAGTTTTTAGAGCATATTGTTCCAGCCCTGCTAATAACTATAAGGTTGTGACAATATGGTTTTAAAATCATAGATCTTATGAATATCATAGACGAAACGAAATGAAATGGTACCGAATACTATATACCTCTGGTATAGAACGATTCAATGCACTTTTATTCTCTCAGTATATAATATTTTCAGGTATTTATATAAAAAGCATATTGTCACAACCCTAGTCGTAACGCATTGGACTCTGGACTATTTCTATCTTCTACATTGTAATTGACAATATAATGTATCTCTTTCATTAATTTAAATTAATAACTGCTACTGAGAAACTCTTGCGAAAGATCTAAAGTTGCAAAACTCCGAACTGTTTAAGCAATGCAATTTGCTCTGTTGCGCACAATGATGCTCACTTTATTTCCATTTGTACGCGTCACAGTGTCCTAACACCGTGCAATGATATGCCATTAGTCCTACAGTAGTTTGTCCATTCAAACGCATTGTGTCCTAATGGGACATCATTTCGCTGGTCGGACAAATCATTAAAGTTACTGAGGATAAAAGTCTACAAGATATTTCGTAAGACACTTTCTCAACCAAGAGAATTCTTAACGACTGTGCTGGCATGTTTTACTGATAAGGAAAACGTTAGGGAGAGCTGATGTGTATGAATTATTACCTAAAAAATGATATATCGACTAGAACATACGTATAAAATGCATATCTTATCATTCAATGATGATATTGATTTAATTTGTTTTTATTTGAAGGGACGAAATTTTTCTCTAATATGTTCATTTAATTGATATCTCTATATCTATTTTATGACGCTAAAGATAAAACTCAAACGATCGTCCAATAGACGTTCACTAACTTTTCTATGATTCGTTATTGTAAAATGAAACGATTATTGGTGTCACATTGCTTGAATAGTGAGAAAAAGTTTAGGTCGACTTTTCCGAACGTTTGATGTATATTATGGATGTTAAACTCTATTATTTTATAGCACATTCTTATTAATCAATCTGTACTTCAATTGCCTCTGTGCCAAAAAAAAAATCAATTATCATTTGACTTGACAAGAGAAAAATCAATAAATAAATATCTATACTTAACTTTTCATATTCACTTCAATTCGATATGATAAAATTGTTATTAATTATATAGATTAGTGAATGGAAATCTAGTCATTATTTAAGTTGATAATTGTGAATGTTATGGAAGAAGTTACAGTAGAGTTCCTAAATTAATATGGACAAATGATCGGTCCGTAAAATTTGTATTCTATAAAAATGTACTAAGAAGGAATATAGAAGGAAAAAAGTTTTGAAGTATTTTTACTTTTATCAAATTAAAAGAAAATACTTTATTTAGTAATTTAAAACAATATCTTTTTATCAAAGAAATAATTTAAGTTTCTTATTTTTCTATATTTTCTAATTTTAAAACATAATGTGCAGGAACTTCTTTTTCTTTTGTTGGAATCAACATTTCCAAATCATATGCCATTATATTTGAGTTAATTTTCCTGTTAATGATAGTAATCAATAAAAAGATGAATATTTTTTTGAAAAAAATCGTAACTTTTTAAAATAAAAGTCTGTATAATTTACATAAATTATGTTTTTAATTTAGGATAGTCCGTACATTTTGTTGTCCATATTTTGATGCGCTATATACTATATATAATGATAAAGTTATGCTTTAATGAAACGGGAAATTAAATTCTATATAAATACAAATATATTCTCACTATAATAGAGATCCAAAAATAGTTCAAAAATTAGAAAATCTAGATTACTTTCCTACAGTAAAATGATGGTGCATCATAGAAGATTATGTGTGGAAATTCTTTCATTCTTCTATGATTCACCAATATTTCTTTATGAGTACACTGAGTAGGATTTTTCTTTGACACACTGTACAGTGCACAGGTTACTGTATTCAGTTAGTATGTCTCTGTACACACTATCACACAGGTAGAGTTTGTGTTATCGAATGTACTGTCCAGCTCATTACCCCTGCCTGTCTCACTGAACTAATTCAAAGAACTCTCTGTTACATTTAATAAGCAATGCTATCGTGATGAATTGGCACACAGAAACCAACTACTGAGCAATATTGAGAGCTTGCACCCACTTCAAAAATTATAATCGTTCATCGTTTTCTTCCAATATGCGAATTATAATCCATGATAATTACTATGATAAAAAGATCATCTATCTGCGATGTTAAATAATTTTAAAAAATCCATTTTTTTTTTATTTATCGTGAATTTGAAAAACTTATAGTCTTTCTTTCGTCGGACATAACTGAAAAAAATTGTCGACGAGTCTGAAATTTTGATATTTTACTATAAAATACAATCAATATTCACCGAAATAGACAACAGTGACGATCTGTCGATAATAGATTTTTCACTTGATTATACAAGTGAAAAATACATCTGATACTTCAACTATATTTTTATTCATTTAACTACAGTATAAGATTAAGGAATTATACATTCGAAATCCAAAGCTAGTGGATAACAAACATATAGTCTATCTAATTTAAGAAATGAAATGAACGTAACCTTATACCTCTTTTAGTACAACTTATCTTTTTAATCATTTATCTGATAACTAAATAATTAAAGTTGAACTGAGTTGAAATTGTAACATTAGGTTTTGTTTCAGTTCTAATATTTGGGATAGAAATTTTTTGTATATTGTAAACACATAGAAAAGAAAAAGATTGAGTAGATGCCAAAAACTTTTTGTTAAGGTGGGGCCATAGAAGTTTGAATACGTTCTCCTACTTGATTTTCTATGGTTCCACAATAACTTTCTCTATGGGTAGACCGTGGATACTGTTATTTTACAAATAAAAAACACGTGATATTGAATATCTGTTAATTTGCTATTATACACAAATATTATGAATAGCAGGAATTTTTACAATGAGAAGATGATTTTTTTATAATTTTTATAATTAAAGCTCATGCTGCTGTAAGATTTTTCAAAAATTTAAAAACACAGATATGTTTTGAGAGTTTTTATTATAGTTTAGCAATAGAACATTTACTTCATTTAAAAATTGTTCTTTAATTATCTATGAGAAAATACACTTCATTTTATCATGTTAAGATATATTTAACCCAATAGAGATACATTAATTATTGTTACTATATTGCATGGTAATCTTTACTTACATCGAAGTTAAAGAATTCTTAGTTAATAATTACTATTTAACCTAATAGTTTTAATCAGTTAATAATTAACGAGGTTTAACAGTAAATGAGTTGATTTATTTCATTATAAAATATAAATCATCAAACGTGAGTGCAGTCATCCGCTGCTTGTAATTTATCACCTATTTTTTATTTCTCCGCACTTCAGTTTGTTGAAAAGCAAACAACAAACACAAGGTGATATTTTAGCATTGGTTGCGGTGTTTTGTCTTCACGTCCCACTGATGTTCTTTTTCTTTGTCGTTATGTCACAATACAAAGTGGTGAGGAGAGTGGTGAGTAAGGGAAGCAAATATGTAATATCCTCAGCACCATGGTGATACCCAGAGTTATTGCCCTGGTGGTATAACAACAGTATTAGTGAGTAACAACATTGCATCATAACTAAGGGAAATATTAGTGCTGTAGATCATATCATTATTTTAAGCAAAGTCAGTGAAGTCATACGCCATAAGCTGTGGACACTGAACTGTCATTAGTTTAGTTACAGTTTTAAAAGATAGAATTCAAGTACTTTTTTATGTAATGTTAGTCAGCAAATAAAGTTTTCTTTTTTTAGGTTGCAATTATAATGAAACAAAATTGCTTTTTATTCTGACGTCATGACTACCGAAAATACGTCTCTAATATTCAAGAATTAATTAACGTACGTGTTTGCACTTCTTGCCAGAGGTAAGATATTTTTTCTTGCACTTAATACGATTCAAACAACCATATTTATTTATTTTCAATTAGCTATGAAGGTAATACTAAAATCACAGCATAAAAAATAACAAGGTAATTACATCACATGTTAATTATTATTCAAAAGTTAACCAGTAGCAAATGTTAAATTGAATTTATTGTACAGCTGTATCCTTCATTTAGAATCAACTGCGATAAATGTTAGAAATTATGGAAAGCGTCAAAAAATTTCTTACACACTATTATGTTGAAATCTCACTTATACCTTTCACTTCACTCAAGTTATAAAAGATTTTAGATAGAGTAACTCTTCTGAATATTTATTATTATGACTAATATTTGCCCGAATATTACACTAAATATCGAGCACTGTACTGCCCATTGTAAGGACTATAAAAAATACCCTACTGGAGACCACATTTTCACGGTGTCATTTTTTGCCTCTGTTTTGGTGTTTATTGTGACGTTTCCGTAAAGAGAAAAGTGTGTCCTCTATTCTTGATGTCATTGTACATCAACATAATGGAGAGGGTTGATGTGTAGCTATTGAGAGAGTCAATATTATCACGTCAAATGTAGGCCTTAACTAATACCTAAATTATGGATGTCACAATGTAGATGTGAAGTGGCTATACCTTATATACAATGAGGGGAAGTTATGGTGGGGCCAGAGAAGATTGAGTCAAGGGAAATAGGGTAAGGTACCTATCTACCACTTTGATAGTTTTCCTGAGTCATATCGGTTAAAGGTTCTAGACCTCTTATTAACAAATGTTAGATAGATACTGCACCTTATTTGTCATTAGAATTTATTGCTGTGTTTTCTTAATCTTCTATGGCCCCACCATGATTTTCTATGACCCCACCATGATCTTCTATGGCCCCACCATGATTTTATATCTGGTTACAGAACAACAATTAATGTAGCAGCCACGACTTTGCAACTCTAAATATATTCAGAAATAAAAGTAAGTAGATTGAATTAATTTATTTAGATATTTTGAAGAGCAGTGTAATTAACATTAATTGAGAAAAAGGAAGATAGATTCAGAAAGTTTTTGTCAGAAACCTTATATTTTCTTATCGATGATTATAGTTGCAGTAACGTCAAGACTCTAGAGAGATGTGATGATCATCTATGGGCCATAGAAGATAGATTATATAGGGTCTCTTCTCTATCTTCTATATTGTCTCATCATAACTTTATCTTGGTACAGTGCTACTTATTTTAATCTTACAGTTTCATCAGGGAAAATAGTGCTAACTATCTAGGATATTTAATGGATTAGAAAATAAAATAATAATTAGGTATTTATTAAAAAAATTACGAAAATATGTTTGAAAAAAAAAAACATTTTCAATAAATTATTTTTAGTGGTTAACAAAGTAACTAATTCTTTTATTCAATTTGTATTAACTAATTAAATTAATAATGAGATAGTTTATATTAATTTTATTCAAGTCACCGTAATATAAATTTGAAATATTTAACTCATTTTAATTTTTCCAATTATTTTTTAATTCGTCAATACTTTCGTATTATCAACCAATAAATAAAAAAATTATCATTTTGAACCGAACGGCAATTTTCTCCATCAGTAGAACAAGTATGAAACAAGTATGGAACAAGAACAAGTATAAAACAGGTATGGAACAAGAACAAGTATAAAACAGGTATGGAACAAGTATGGAACAAGAACAAGTATGAAACAGGTATGGAACAAGTATGGAACAAGAACAAGTATGAAACAGGTATGGAACAAGAACAAGTATGAAACAGGTATGGAACAAGTATGGAACAAGAACAAGTATGAAACAGGTATGGAACAAGTATGGAACAAGAACAAGTATGAAACAGGTATGGAACAAGTATGGAACAAGAACAAGTATGAAACAGGTATGGAACAAGTATGGAACAAGAACAAATATGAAACAGGTATGGAACAAGTATGGAACAAGAACAAGTATGAAACAAGTGTGGAACAAGAACAAGTATGAAACAGGTATGGAACAAGTATGGAACAAGATCAAGTATGAAACAGGTATGGAACAAGTATGGAACAAGAACAAGTATGAAACAGGTATGGAACAAGTATGGAACAAGTATGAAACAAGTATGAAACAAGTATGGAACAAGTAAGGAACAAGTATGGAACAAGTGTGAAACAAGTATGGAACAAGTATGGAACAAGTATGAAACAAGTATGGAATAAGTATGAAACAGGTATGGAACAAGACTTAGCATGGAATAGTTCACCTTATAGTAACATGTGAACCGTTTCTAATCTTCTACATCGCCGCCGTAACTTTTTGCGTCAGTACACATATCAGTTAGGAAGGTTCCCTATCGTCGCTATCGAGTGCATTATGTTTGCGTAACTGTCATTAGCTTCATATCTTAATCACAGTTAGTCCTAATATTGACTGAGTGAGATAACTACTCTATGAGCGATAGTGTGACTCATCCGATAACACTTTTCATGGTCAGTAACAGTTAGAGAAGCTGTGACTAATATAGCCACCCTTAATCTACGGTGTCTCTACCATAATTCTTACTAAATTCCCTCGAACAATCAACTTCAATTACCTCAGTTAAGTCGGTTAGGAAAGCTTTGTGTATTTTGTTAATTATCATTAAGAACAAGTATGGAAAATTGAATCATAAATATATACATCGATTATTGTAAACATTTATTGTGTAATATGTAGTTTGTTCTATAAATTTCAAAGGGCTTGGATAGGAATGTCACTAAACAATCTCAAAAATTAGAATATTACCAGATAGAAGCTACTTTCCAAAATTCTTATATGACATTGTTTTGAATTTCCCCATAATACATTATGTATCATCTCACAGCTACAGTCAATTTATCATCTTTTCCCCGTGTTGATGGCACAGTATTGAGTGTGACTGTGTTTAGTGTCACAGTGTTGAGTGTGACTGTGTTTAGTGTCACTGTATTGAGTGTGACTGTGTTCAGTGTCACAGTGTTGAGTGTGACTGTGTTTAGTGTCACAGTGTTGAGTGTGACTGTGTTCAGTGTCACAGTGTTGAGTGTGACTGTGTTTAGTGTCACAGTGTTGAGTGTGACTGTGTTTAGTGTCACAGTGTTGAGTGTGACTGTGTTTAGTGTCACAGTGTTGAGTGTGACTGGATTTAGTGTCACAGTGTTTAGTGTGACTGTGTTTAGTGTCACAGTGTTGAGTGTGACTGTGTTTAGTGTCACAGTGTTGAGTGTGACTGTGTTCAGTCACAGTGTTGAGTGTGACTGTGTTTAGTGTCACAGTGTTGAGTGTGACTGGATTTAGTGTCACAGTGTTTAGTGTGACTGTGTTTAGTGTCACAGTGTTGAGTGTGACTGTGTTTAGTGTCACAGTGTTGGGTGTGACTGTGTTCAGTGTCACAGTATTGAGTGTGACTGTATTTAGTGTCACAGTGTTGAGTGTGACTGTGTTCAGTGTCACAGTGTTGAGTGTGACTGTGTTTAGTGTCACAGTGTTGAGTGTGACTGTGTTTAGTGTCACAGTGTTGGGTGTGACTGTGTTCAGTGTCACAGTATTGAGTGTGACTGTATTTAGTGTCACAGTGTTGACTGTGACTGTGTTTAGTGTCACTGTATTGAGTGTGACTGTGTTCAGTGTCACAGTGTTGAGTGTGACTGTGTTTAGTGTCACAGTGTTGAGTGTGACTGTGTTCAGTGTCACAGTGTTAAGTGTGACTGTGTTTAGTGTCACAGTGTTGAGTGTGACTGTGTTCAGTGTCACAGTGTTGAGTGTGACTGTGTTTAGTGTCACAGTGTTGAGTGTGACTGTGTTTAGTGTCACAGTGTTGAGTGTGACTGTGTTCAGTGTCACAGTGTTGAGTGTGACTGTGTTTAGTGTCACAGTGTTGAGTGTGACTGTGTTTAGTGTCACTGTATTGAGTGTGACTGTGTTCAGTGTCACAGTGTTGAGTGTGACTGTGTTTAGTGTCACAGTGTTGAGTGTGACTGTGTTCAGTGTCACAGTGTTGAGTGTGACTGTGTTTAGTGCCACAGTGTTGAGTGTGACTGTGTTTAGTGTCACAGTGTTGAGTGTGACGGTACACCTCAGGGCGCTGTCTCCACGGTAGCATGTGGTAGTCAACTTTATTTGCACGGTTACTCTGCCTCATCTCCCAACTCTAATTCTATCACGGCTGCTCTCCAAACATCGCTTTGTTCTGTTATTAAGGTGATGAATTATCCTCAGGATGAAATGGAGAAACTGATGAATATTTCGGTCAATTATCCACTGAATAAATCTATCTACTTTGCACATAAATATTCGGTAGATGTGGTTGTTAGGTTACACTGAGTAGATCTTTGCAATGTTTTCTGATGGTAGATCAAGATTATAGCAATAATTAGTCATCGTCTGCAGTGATTTTGGGAGGTTGAAGAATAAAAACATGTGGAACACGTCACCTAATTTGGTTCACATAGTAACTCTTTAAAGATGAAGTCATCAGAAAAATGAAACCAAGGAGAAAAATTGATTATAGATAAGCTCTTGACTTTAATGTCCTGCAATATTTTCAATTGAATTGAGTATTCAAAATTTAGTCTACAATTTGATGAAGAGTTTCAAGGCACTATTTATGCCCTACTCCGTAGATCCAACCTCTTAAATTTACTGGCAATATGTCTTCACCATCTTATCATACTTTCTAATGCAATTAATCAGGCCAGGGATTTAAGTAAGGTAGCTTCAAACCACCTCTGAGTGGCTACCGTATTAATGTTCTACACTCAAGCTAACCACAAAGCTGAATAGCAATTAGAGTCTGTAGGCCCCTACCTGCTCCCTACAGTCAGTCTGTTATTACCAACAGTAACCTGAAGAGGAAGCATTGACTTACAAATAGGAACACAATAGCTGTGTGTTATCTCAGTGAACATCGGAGTAATAATTCGAGTCTTTGTTATGAGTTAACAACCCCTAGTAAAGTATACGTCCATTAGTCTCTTCTTTTATTCAGCATCAGACTACATTACGCTAGAAAACATGCAATAAACTCCTTAGGAGGCAACCATCATGTGGAACATGTAATACGATTATTTTGAGGATTGAATATCTAAATATATTTATTACAGATTGAAAATCAATTATACGTAGTTCCCATTTTTAGAAGATTCAGTTTTCATCACCCATGAAAAAAATCCTATATATTGTTCCAATGGTTGAAACTATTTAATTTCGAAAAAAAAAACTGTCTTAATTGAACTGTACATAATTCTCCAATAGTAATATATATTTCAAACCAATATACATATTCATGGGTATTGTAAATTTCTATCAATTTGTTCTAAATAAACACGTCTTTAATATATTTAAGCAATTACAACCAACCCGTTGTGTTGAAATTAGCAAATGTTATCCCTGCCAAAGATCTTTTTAATGTGTCTTTTTCACCCCCGGCACTCTGAGTTAGAGAATACACTCCTAGACAAGCTTCCATTACCCAAATCACTACCCTGAGAGAGGCCAAAACCTGTCTGGCTGAAGAACTAACCAGTGATGCTCTCTTCTGGGAGTATGAAGTCAAAAAGTGAACAGGCGAATTAGTTCCAAATATGGTAAAGTTCCTATCTATAACATTTTCGATTGACAGTAATATCATTCATCTAATATGATTTAAATACAATCGCAATTTATCATAAATTTAAAACACGTACTGTTATTCATAAAAATCTCAATATATAATATACCCATTAAACGTTATATACGCTATCTAGAACGCATCGTCGTGAGAGCTAAGTTACGTAGACGCACTTATACGAGCATCACGAGCGTGAAATCAGCCCAACTACCGAACTCGAATGCATTGCCGTACCATTATTTAGTGGCTAGACACTTACTAATGTGGTAAGAAGAGAGAGAAGATGGTATTAGAGTGAGAGACAACTACGATAATGATATGGTGAGGGTAGTAGAGTAATGCGATAATGAGAGTAATTTAATAATAACATAATAAGAGTAATGTTATAATAAGAAGCTTCAACTGACACTGGAGTAACAACAGATTATTGGTGTTCTAATGTAGAAGAATAAAATAATATATTATTACTTTTCATATAACAATTACAACAATCAAAAGTCTATTACAGCGAACAAAATAGCAAATGGTAAATGAAATCATGTAAGTTTGTGATAAAGTGTTCCCAAACCCCCTAACCAGTTTAACAGTGACTATGATACTCTATAAGTTGCCACGCGTCTCTCACTCAAACAGGAAGAAGTGATGTTAATATCTAACAACTAGACTTTTATGGACTGCATTGTAATTAGTAACGTATTGTCCTAATCATTGAATTTATCATATTAATAAATGTGTCATATTGATTTTGCGTTGCAGTTTTATTTCTTTAAATTAATAAGGTTAAAATCATTTTTCGGTCAGTCTTCATTTTTATAAATTTTTATTAAAGCTAATTGTTGAAAAGATATTAATTCCATATTATAGCAATTCGTTAAAATTATAACGTATATTCATTTAAAAACTTCTTTATACATTTTAAGATTAATACTGAAGTACATATAACTACTGACACTTCATAATAACGAAATAACGCTCAGTTCATTTCTATTTCGAGATAGTCTGTCCCTTTCCATGCCTTGTACCTGTGTTTCTCACCACTAACTGATTACAGTAATTTACAGGTGACCTCTGCTAAGGGTGTTGCGACTCACCGTGATTTCATTTTCTATCCTCTCCTATTTCTAGCCTGGCAAATTATTTCTCATAATTTGGAAGCTGTTAGCCCTGGGCACCGAGTGACTGCTTTCTCTTTTTAAAATCTGCACGCGAACACTTATTTTAATGCAAGGTGAGCAGACTTTATTAATTACAGTTCTGAAATATAGATACACTGCACCATTTTAGCTTCAAATTAAAAAAGTCAAGTTCAAATTAAAAAAAGTCAACTTTAAATTAAAATTAGTCAAGTTCAAATTAAAAAAGTCAACTTCAAATAAAAAGAGTTCAATTTCAACTTAAATATCGTATTTTTTTTTACTGTTAAACAGTCAGTCAAATATATTCAGTCACAAGTTCATGTATAATGGATACAGTAGAATATTCATATTATTCCATAGATTTATCAGATGGTTGAGTAGATCTTCACTTGAGTTCATCTTTCATAATTTATGATATTTTTTAAAATAAGATTGAAAGTTTTAATTTGTACTAGAGTTATTTTTATTAGAAATTGATCTATTTTAATTTGAAGTACACTTAATTTAATTTGAAATTGATCTTTTTTAAATTGAACTTGACTAATTTTAATTTGAAGTTTACTTATTTTAATTCGAAATTCACTTCCTTTAATTTGAAGTTGACTTTTTTTAATTTGAGGCTAATATGGTGTAGTGCATTATAGCCAGTGCAATACTAAGTTTTTTAGCCAGTATTTTTCGCCATACAATTTACTATATAACCAATACAGTACTATAATATTAGTGCATACTATAGCCAGCTTTATAGCCAGTACAGTATTATAGCTTTACAGTGTACCTTACTAAATATAGTTTTCTATCCAGCTCAGTACTATAACTTTATAGCACACTATAACGGAGGTAGGAGGCGTTCCCTTACTATGATTAAGTATAGCAACAGGTTTGAGTGCCTGAGGCAGAGTCAGCTGAGATGTTGGAGTGCAGCAGACTATTGTTTGGGCACAGAGTGTCCATTAGGTGGCTTTTAATGCCATGCTCGGGAGTTGCTTCGGGATTAGTGGGTTTGTTTTATTTCGAGTGTGACTAACACGCGATTGGTTCTCAGGTAGAGGAGAACTAAAACAGTAACTGCAGGAAAAGAAAAGAATTATTATTTCACAGTTATTCCCCAAAAGAACGCTTTGCTTGTAAATATATTAAAATTAGTCTGGCAATACACGACGAAAACAATTGTAAGTAAATAGTACATCATCACAGTGACTCTTTTCTCTGATAGTACATCATCACAGTGACTCTTTTCTCTGATAGTACATCATCACAGTGACTCTTTTCTCTGATAGTACATCATCACAGTGACTAATTTCTCTGATAGTACATCATCACAGTGACTCTTTTTTCTGATAGTGCATCATCACAGTGACTCTTTTCTCTGATAGTACATCATCACAGTGACTCATTTCTCTGATAGCACATCATCACAGTGACTCTTTTCTCTGATAGTACATCACCACAGTGACTCTTTTCTCTGATAGTACATCATCACAGTGACTCTTTTCTCTGATAGTACATCATCACAGTGACTCTTTTCTCTGATAGTACATCATCACAGTGACTCTTTTCTCTGATAGTACATCATCACAGTGACTCTTTTCTCTGATAGTACATCATCACAGTAACTTTTTCTTCTGATAGTACATCATCACAGTGACTCTTTTCTCTGATAGTACATCATCACAGTGACTCTTTTCTCTGATAGTACATCATCACAGTGACTCTTTTCTCTGATAGTACATCATCACAGTGACTCTTTTCTCTGATAGTACATCATCACAGTGACTCTTTTCTCTGATAGTACATCATCACAGTGACTCTTTTCTCTGATAGTACATCATCACAGTGACTCTTTTCTCTGATTTGTACCTTAACTAATTTATTATTTATTTTTCATATTTATATTATGGTGTTACACGAGAGATGAAATATCAATTCTTATTATATAGATACACACTGTATTATATACAATTAAATTGATTGGAGTCTGCAGTGAAGAGATCATTTATTAGTGAGAGAAGGGAGTAAGTCTGTGGTTCTTCACTTGGGTTCAGTTGAACCCAAAGGGTTCGACTGGTGAGTCAGTTTTATGGGTTTGTCCCTTCGGTTATTTTGTTTTGTGTTTAACTTTTTTTTTGATGGTTTTAGTTCTAGAACACAGTGATATTGTAAGAAAATAATACATGGTATTGTTTGTTCACTAAAACAATATATAGTTATTTATAATATGTTCTGATTTTCAAGAGGTAAACACATTTTATTTTAACAATACGAAGGGTTCTATGAATGCATGCATGGAAAATACAGGTTGAGTACCTCTAATAGGAGTAAGAACCACTGCTGTGAGTAGTAGAAAGATAGGCTCTATCTATCAAAAAGATAGATAGAGCCTTTACTCTATTTGCCTCTTAATCAGTCTAATATCTTGTGTTGGTGAAGTGACGCACATGTTAAGCGACAGACAGACAGACAGACTGGTGTGCAGACAGACTGGTGTGCAGACAGACTGGTGTGCAGACAGACTGGTGTGTAGACAGACTGGTGTGCAGACAGACTGGTGTGTAGACAGACTGGTGTGTAGACAGACTGGTGTACAGACAGACTGGTTGGTGTACAGACAGACTGGTGTGCAGACAGACTGGTGTACAGACAGACTGGTGTGCAGAGAGACTGGTGTGCAGACAGACTGGTGTGCAGACAGACTGGTGTACAGACAGACTGGTGTACAGACAGACTGGTGTGCAGACAGACTGGTGTACAGACAGACTGGTGTGCAGAGAGACTGGTGTGCAGACACACTGGTGTACAGACAGACTGCTGTGCAGACAGACTGGTGTACAGACAGACTGGTGTGCAGACACACTGATGTGCAGACAGACTGTGTTAGGTGTACCGAGTGGTAGAAAGATGTACTTTATAACATTATTTGCTTGGCAGTGTTTCACAGTTTTGACAGAAATGAACAATTTGACGCTAGGCAATTATCGACCAAACGTAAATTAATTGTATGTACATTTTAGATATATCTTTTCACAATAATTATTTTTTTGCATAATTAATTGATTGATGTTGAAATTTACCATTTGCCATGATTTATTTTTCTATCAATTTTTTAAACATTTCTTGTTCACTTTCTTTTTATGACCAAAATATGAGTTGAAATGTTCGTACAATCGACTTTTGTGAAATATCTAATTTCTTTTCTATAACTTCTACATCGAACGTATTTACAATATTGGTTGTTGTTTAAATATTATTATTCCAGAAATAAAAGCAATTTAGAATAAACAGAAGACTTTAGAAGTTGTTAGCTGTGTGGGTACTTTTAATTGCACTTCCTTCACTGTGCTAATTGTATAGCTTTATATTTAGTGCAACATTTAGTGCGGTCACAAGATGTAGGTTTGGCACATCAGCACACCAGAGGAGAGAAGTTTGGCACATCTCTCGCTAGGGGGTTGCTTTCTTCCTGGAACTAAAAAAAATAAACAAAGTAAGAGTTAGACTGGAGTTATTAACATGCAGTGAAGAGACACTTTTAGCACAGTGTATAATAACAATAGTATTTATTTACTAAATATTTAAGTCATTTAGAAAATAGTTTAAAAAGAATGACAGACTGTTGGGACACTCACAGTACTCGGTAAATGGGCATTATCATTTGTTATGAATCGATATGACTTTAAAAACAATTCTGACTGTTATATTACTAATACCCACTATCCGACAACTGTGACGTTCTCCTTCACGTTTAAAATATACTATCGCACCATTTAATAACTATAACATTAATAAAATTGTATATGTAAACCTCTACAGATTATAGTGCATTTAATTTCAGATATTAACCCAATGTAATGTTCTAGAGCCACACAACAGTTTTCCCCTGGGTAAGTACGGTAACTACAGTAAAAAAACGTGAAAAAGAAACACCAAATCACAGCATAGGATGCGGTGGGTCACCTTTAGAAGGGAGGGGGTTATACGTTACAAGGGGGGAGGGGGTGAGAGTGAGTCTCCACACCCCGGGGCAATACACCTGACCAGCTGAGGTCTGGAGGGAAGGGATGGGAGGAACTTGCCAGAGGTTAGACTGAAGGAGACACACCTAAAGTATAGTGAGTGCTGGGGTAGAGTGCTGGGGGTAGAGTGCTGGGGGTAGAGTGCTGGGGCAGAGTGCTGAGGTAGAGTGCTGGAGGTAGAGTGCTGGGGTAGAGTGCTGGGGCAGAGTGCTGAGGTAGAGTGCTGGGGGTAGAGTGCTGGGGCAGAGTGCTGAGGTAGAGTGCTGGAGGTAGAGTGCTGGGGTAGAGTGCTGGGGCAGAGTGCTGAGGTAGAGTGCTGGAGGTAGAGTGCTGGGGTAGAGTGCTGGGGCAGAGTGCTGAGGTAGAGTGCTGGGGGTAGAGTGCTGGGGCAGAGTGCTGAGGTAGAGTGCTGGGGGTAGAGTGCTGGGGGTAGAGTGCTGAGGTAGAGTGCTGGGGGTAGAGTGCTGGGGTAGAGTGCTGGGGGTAGAGTGGTGGGGGTAGAGTGCTGGGGGTAGAGTGCTGGGGTAGAGTGCTGGGGGTAGAGTGGTGGAGGTAGAGTGCTGGGGGTAGAGTGCTGGGGTAGAGTGCTGGGGGTAGAGTGCTGGGGCAGAGCGCTGAGGTAGAGTGCTGGGGGTAGAGTGCTGAGGTAGAGTGCTGGGGGTAGAGTGCTGGGGCAGAGTGCTGAGGTAGAGTGCTGGAGGTAGAGTGCTGGGGTAGAGTGCTGGGGCAGAGTGCTGAGGTAGAGTGCTGGGGGTAGAGTGCTGGGGCAGAGTGCTGAGGTAGAGTGCTGGGGGTAGAGTGCTGGGGGTAGAGTGCTGAGGTAGAGTGCTGGGGGTAGAGTGCTGGGGGTAGAGTGCTGAGGTAGAGTGCTGGGGGTAGAGTGCTGGGGTAGAGTGCTGGGGCAGAGTGCTGAGGTAGAGTGCTGGGGGTAGAGTGCTGGGGCAGAGTGCTGAGAGTGGGGTAGAGTGCTGGGGTAGAGTGCTGCAGAGGCTGGGTAGAGTGCTGAGGTAGAGTGCTGAGGTAGAGTGCTGGGGGTAGAGTGCTGAGGTAGAGTGCTGGGGGTAGAGTGCTGGGGGTAGAGTGCTGGGGGTAGAGTGCTGGGATAGAGTGCTGGGGCAGAGTGCTGGGGTAGAGTGCTGGGGGTAGAGTGCTGGGGGTAGAGTGCTGGGGTAGAGTGCTGAGGGTAGAGTGCTGGGGGTTGAGTGCTGGGGGTAGAGTGCTGGGGGTAGAGTGCTGGGGGTAGAGTGCTGGGGGTGGAGTGCTGGGGTAGAGTGCTGGGGGTAGAGTGCTGGGGGTTGAGTGCTTGGGGTAGAGTGCTGGGGGTAGAGTGCTGGGGGTAGAGTGCTGGGGTAGAGTGCTGGGGGTAGAGTGCTGGGGTAGATTGCTGAGGGTAGAGTGCTGGGGGTAGAGTGCTGGNGTCACTGTGGTGATGTACTATCAGAGAAAAGAGTCACTGTGATGATGTACTATCAGAGAAAAGAGTCACTGTGTTGATGTACTATCAGAGAAAAGAGTCACTGTGGTGATGTACTATCAGAGAAAAGAGTCACTGTGATGATGTACTATCAGATAAAAGAGTCACTGTGTTGATGTACTATCAGAGAAAAGAGTCACTGTGGTGATGTACTATCAGAGAAAAGAGTCACTGTGATGATGTACTATCAGAGAAAAGAGTCACTGTGATGATGTACTATCAGAGAAAAGAGTCACTGTGATGATGTACTATTAGAGAAAAGAGTCACTGTGATGATGTACTATCAGAGAGAAGAGTCACTGTGATGATGTACTATCAGAGAAAAGAGTCACTGTGATGATGTACTATCAGAGAAAAGAGTCACTGTGATGATGTACTATCAGAGAAAAGAGTCACTGTGATGATGTACTATCAGAGAAAAGAGTCACTGTGATGATGTACTATCAGAGAAAAGAGTCACTGTGATGATGTACTATCAGAGAAAAGAGTCACTGTGATGATGTACTATCAGAGAAAAGAGTCACTGTGATGATGTACTATCAGAGAAAGGGGTCACTGTGATGATGTACTATCAGAGAAAAGAGTCACTGTGATGATGTACTATCAGAGAAAAGAGTCACTGTGATGATGTATTATCAGAGAAAAGAGTCACTGTGATGATGTACTATCAGAGAAAAGAGTCACTGTGATGATGTACTATCAGAGAAAAGAGTCACTGTGATGATGTACTATCAGAGAAAAGAGTCACTGTGATGATGTACTATCAGAGAAAAGAGTCACTGTGATGATGTACTATCAGAGAAAAGAGTCACTGTGATGATGTACTATCAGAGAAAAGAGTCACTGTGATGATGTACTATCAGAGAAAAGAGTCACTGTGATGATGTACTATCAGAGAAAAGAGTCACTGTGATGATGTACTAACAGAGAAAAGAGTCACTATGATGATGTACTATCAGAGAAAAGAGTCACTGTGATGATGTACTATCAGAGAAAAGAGTCACTGTGATGATGTACTAACAGAGAAAAGAGTCACTATGATGATGTACTATCAGAGAAAAGAGTCACTGTGATGATGTACTATCAGAGAAAAGAGTCACTGTGATGATGTACTATCAGAGAAAAGAGTCACTGTGATGATGTACTATCAGAGAAAAGAGTCACTGTGATGATGTACTATCAGAGAAAAGAGTCACTGTGATGATGTACTATCAGAGAAAAGAGTCACTGTGATGATGTACTAACAGAGAAAAGAGTCACTGTGATGATGTACTAACAGAGAAAAGAGTCACTGTGATGATGTACTAACAGAGAAAAGAGTCACTGTGATGATGTACTAACAGAGAAAAGAGTCACTGTGATGATGTACTATCAGAGAAAAGAGTCACTGTGATGATGTACTATCAGAGAAAAGAGTCACTGTGATGATGTACTGTCAGATAAAAGAGTCACTGTGATGATGTACTATCAGAGAAAAGAGTCACTGTGATGATGTACTATCAGAGAAAAGAGTCACTGTGATGATGTACTATCAGAGAAAAGAGTCACTGTGATGATGTACTATCAGAGAAAAGAGTCACTGTGATGATGTACTATCAGAGAAAAGAGTCACTGTGATGATGTACTATCAGAGAAAAGAGTCACTGTGATGATGTACTATCAGAGAAAAGAGTCACTGTGATGATGTACTATCAGAGAAAAGAGTCACTGTGATGATGTACTATCGAGAAAAGAGTCACTGTGATGATGTACTATCAGAGAAAAGAGTCACTGTGATGATGTACTATCAGAGAGAAGAGTCACTGTGATGATGTACTATCAGAGAAAAGAGTCACTGTGATGATGTACTATCAGAGAAAAGAGTCACTGTGATGATGTACTATCAGAGAAAAGAGTCACTGTGATGATGTACTATCAGAGAAAAGAGTCACTGTGATGATGTACTATCAGAGAAAAGAGTCACTGTGATGATGTACTATCAGAGAAAAGAGTCACTGTGATGATGTACTATCAGAGAAAAGAGTCACTGTGATGATGTACTATCAGAGAAAAGAGTCACTGTGATGATGTACTATCAGAGAAAAGAGTCACTGTGATGATGTACTATCAGAGAAAAAAGTCACTGTGATGATGTACTATCAGAGAAAAAAGTCACAGTATGAAATTTTGTTTCATATAAATAATATTATAAATTTGACAATATTTTCAGCTGTTTCAAATGTTCATTCATATTTTCAAACCAAATAACGAAAAATAAATATACTAGTGTACTTACCCGTTAAAAATAACAGGTTTTCAATAGTATTGCCATTGGTGTAGCTTAACCCGTTAGATGTGTACTTTCCTCGTATAATAGAAACATATAAATTAAAAGATAATAATTTATCAATAGAATCTCGTGTCTATTAGGGTTACGTCTTCATTTTTAATGATAAATTATTTTGTTTAATTAATTTTTGAAGTGTTTTTAAAGCATTAAAGTGTTATCTACATAATAGTGGAGAAAATATGTATACTTTAAATAACATCTTTTACATGTGTAGTTTGATGAATTTTTAATTGGTTTCTGGACATTTTTAATTGGTATATCACTAATTAAAATAATTGATTAAATTATATACTTTGTATCATGAGATCGAAAATGTGGAAATGATTGATAACTCGAAACTACCCCTATTAGTTAAAAAAATAAATATATATTATTTTTTGCAAATGAAAGTTTTCCGTTTCTGGTGCTTATGCAATGCTTAAAAATCATCAGGAAAAATTCTTTAAAGGTTGTTTGGTAGCAAAATGGGATAAATTGAAATAATAAAATATAGCTAAAATTTCCTAGAGAAGTCTAAGGTAGGGTGAGTTACGAATTTTCGGTCAGTTCCACATTTTCGGTCATAGAGGAAAAATACGATATAGTATTTATTATATAATAATTGTCATTTTAATTAGTATCCAGGATACCTGCATGGATACATGATACAATCTCAATAGTACTACCTGCAGGTATCCTGGATACCAATTAAAACTAAATAATAATTACTATATCGTTTGTTGTTATATGACCGAAGATGTGGAACTGCCCAATAACGCGTAGCTTACCCCTCTCTTACCTCCATTACCGGTAGATAGACTCTGAAGGTCCTGCGCTACGGTAGACTGAGTCGTAACCAATGCCAAGAGGAGCGTAGCAACGTACATCCTGAGAAAAAAGACTATGTTTGAGAAAACAACGAATATACTAGAAAACAAAGTAGAAAATCAATATTTTTGAAAAAAAATTAGAAAATCAATATTTTAGAAAAAAAATTAGAAAATCAATATTTTAGAAAAAAAATTAGAAAATCAATATTTTAGAAAAAAAATTAGAAAAATCAATATTTTAGAAAAAAAATTAGAAAATCAATATTTTAGAAAAAAAATTAGAAAATCAATATTTTAGAAAAAAAATTAGAAAATCAATATTTTAGAAAAAAAATTAGAAAATCAATATTTTAGAAAAAAAATTAGAAAATCAATATTTTAGAAAAAAAATTAGAAAATCAATATTTTAGAAAAAATAATGTTTGAGAAAAAAAGTGTTGGAGAAAGAAAAAACCTTTTTTGAAAAAAACAGTATAGAAAAAATAATATTTGAGGATAAAAATGGAAACTTAAACTTGAAAATAATTTTTCATGAATATATATATATTAAAGAAAAAAAAGATATTTAGGAGGAAAACAGAATTTATTTTAATGAAAAGACCTAAGTGGAAAAAACTTTGGATCAAACAATTTTTAAGGATAAAAAAATAATTTAAAATAACAAAACATTTAAAAACTATAACTGTATAACAATATTAAAGTAATGCCCACCATAACATTCTCACTGGGTACCTAGCGTGCTAAAAGGTTAATAGTGTTCAACTCATCTTTATTTTAACTAATAGACTAATGTGAGTGATAGATCAATAGAAAAATATTATAGAGTGATTGGTAGTGTGGGTGACATGACGTGTTATTTACATGTAAATGATAGCACTGACATGTTATTTACATGTAAATGATAGCACTGACATGTTATTTACATGTAAATGATAGCACTGACATGTTATTTACATGTAAATGATAGCGCTGACATGTTATTTACATGTAAATGATAGCACTGACGTGTTATTTACATGTAAATGGTAGCACTGACGTGTTATTTACATTTAAATGGTAGCACTGACGTGTTATTTACATGTAAATGGTAGCACTGACGTGTTACTTACATGTAAATGGTAGCACTGACATGTTATTTACATGTAAATGGTAGCACTGACGTGTTATTTACATGTAAATGGTAGCACTGACGTGTTACTTACATGTAAATGGTAGCACTGACATGTTATTTACATGTAAATGGTAGCACTGACGTGTTATTTACATGTAAATGACAGCACTGACATGTTATTTACATGTAAATGGTAGCACTGACGTGTTATTTACATGTAAATGGTAGCACTGACATGTTATTTACATGTAAATGATAGCACTGACATGTTATTTACATGTAAATGGTAGCACTGACGTGTTATTTACATGTAAATGGTAGCACTGACATGTTATTTACATGTAAATGACAGCACTAACATGATATTTACATGTCAATGACAGCACTGACATGTTATTTACATGTCAATGACAGCACTGACATGTTATTTACATGTCAATGACAGCACTGACATGTTATTTACATGTAAATGGTAGCACTGACGTGTTATTTACATGTAAATGGTAGCACTGACATGTTATTTACATGTAAATGATAGCACTGACATGTTATTTACATGTAAATGATAGCGCTGACATGTTATTTACATGTAAATGATAGCACTGACGTGTTATTTACATGTAAATGGTAGCACTGACGTGTTATTTACATGTAAATGGTAGCACTGACGTGTTATTTACATGTAAATGGTAGCACTGACGTGTTACTTACATGTAAATGGTAGCACTGACATGTTATTTACATGTAAATGGTAGCACTGACGTGTTATTTACATGTAAATGGTAGCACTGACGTGTTATTTACATGTAAATGGTAGCACTGACGTGTTATTTACATGTAAATGGTAGCACTGACGTGTTACTTACATGTAAATGGTAGCACTGACATGTTATTTACATGTAAATGGTAGCACTGACGTGTTATTTACATGTAAATGGTAGCACTGACGTGTTATTTACATGTAAATGGTAGCACTGACGTGTTATTTACATGTAAATGGTAGCACTGACGTGTTATTTACATGTAAATGACAGCACTGACATGTTATTTACATGTAAATGGTAGCACTGACGTGTTATTTACATGTAAATGGTAGCACTGACATGTTATTTACATGTAAATGATAGCACTGACATGTTATTTACATGTAAATGGTAGCACTGACGTGTTATTTACATGTAAATGGTAGCACTGACATGTTATTTACATGTAAATGACAGCACTAACATGATATTTACATGTCAATGACAGCACTGACATGTTATTTACATGTCAATGACAGCACTGACATGTCATTTACATGTAAATGATAGCACTGACATGTTATTTATATGTAAATGATAGCACTGACATGTTATTTACATGTAAATGATAGCACTGACATGTCATTTACATGTAAATGATAGCGCTGACATGTTATTTACATGTAAATGGTAGCACTGACATGTCATTTACATGTAAATGGTAGCACTGACATGTCATTTACATGTGAATGGTAGCACTGACATGTCATTTACATGTAAATGGTAGCACTGACATGTCATTTACATGTAAATGATAGCACTGACATGTCATTTACATGTAAATGGTAGCACTGACATGTCATTTACATGTAAATGATAGCACTGACATGTCATTTACATGTAAATGATATCACTGACATGTCATTTACATGTAAATAATGGCACAATAAATTCAACATAATATCAATAAAGACAAAATGATAAAATTATAAGCCAATTCATTTATTATTTTCTCATACTTGTATCCTAAAAATTGAATGTCAGTCATTATTAATTTACCGCCAGCATCGCATTCCCATCTTAAATGTTAGACATGAGAAGAAAAGAGAAAAACATGTAGAGATGGTATTTGAAATGACTAGTGTACCTGCCCGTTAAGAATAACGTGTTCTCAATAGTATCAATATTTGTAACTAGTGTACTTGCCCGTTAAGAATAACGTGTTCTCAATAGTATCAATATTTGTAACTAGTGTACTTGCCCGTTAAGAATAACGTGTTCTTAATAGTATCAATATTTGTAACTAGTGTACCTGCCCGTTAAGAATAACGTGTTCTTAATAGTATCAATATTTGTAACTAGTGTACCTGCCCGTTAAGAATAACGTGTTCTCAATAGTATCAATATTTGTAACTAGTGTACTTGCCCGTTAAGAATAACGTGTTCTCAATAGTATCAATATTTGTAACTAGTGTACCTGCCCGTTAAGAATAACGTGTTCTCAATAGTATCAATATTTGTAACTAGTGTACTTGCCCGTTAAGAATAACGTGTTCTTAATAGTATCAATATTTTTAACTAGTGTACCTGCCCGTTAAGAATAACGTGTTCTTAATAGTATCAATATTTGTAACTAGTGTACCTGCCCGTTAAGAATAACGTGTTCTCAATAGTATCAATATTTGTAACTAGTGTACCTGCCCGTTAAGAATAACGTGTTCTCAATAGTATCAATATTTGTAACTAGTGTACTTGCCCGTTAAGAATAACGTGTTCTTAATAGTATCAATATTTGTAACTAGTGTACCTGCCCGTTAAGAATAACGTGTTCTCAATAGTATTAATATTTGTAACTAGTGTACTTGCCCGTTAAGAATAACGTGTTCTTAATAGTATCAATATTTGTAACTAGTGTACTTGCCCGTTAAGAATAACGTGTTCTTAATAGTATCAATATTTGTAACTAGTGTACTTGCCCGTTAAGAATAACGTGTTCTTAATAGTATCAATATTTGTAACTAGTGTACTTGCCCGTTAAGAATAACGTGTTCTCAATAGTATCAATATTTGTAACTAGTGTACCTGCCCGTTAAGAATAACGTGTTCTTAATAGTATCAATATTTGTAACTAGTGTACCTGCCCGTTAAGAATAACGTGTTCTCAATAGTATCAATATTTGTAACTAGTGTACTTGCCCGTTAAGAATAACGTGTTCTCAATAGTATCAATATTTGTAACTAGTGTACCTGCCCGTTAAGAATAACGTGTTCTCAATAGTATCAATATTTGTAACTAGTGTACTTGCCCGTTAAGAATAACGTGTTCTTAATAGTATCAATATTTGTAACTAGTGTACCTGCCCGTTAAGAATAACGTGTTCTTAATAGTATCAATATTTGTAACTAGTGTACCTGCCCGTTAAGAATAACGTGTTCTCAATAGTATCAATATTTGTAACTAGTGTACCTGCCCGTTAAGAATAACGTGTTCTCAATAGTATCAATATTTGTAACTAGTGTACTTGCCCGTTAAGAATAACGTGTTCTTAATAGTATCAATATTTGTAACTAGTGTACCTGCCCGTTAAGAATAACGTGTTCTCAATAGTATCAATATTTGTAACTAGTGTACTTGCCCGTTAAGAATAACGTGTTCTTAATAGTATCAATATTTGTAACTAGTGTACTTGCCCGTTAAGAATAACGTGTTCTTAATAGTATCAATATTTGTAACTAGTGTACTTGCCCGTTAAGAATAACGTGTTCTTAATAGTATCAATATTTGTAACTAGTGTACTTGCCCGTTAAGAATAACGTGTTCTCAATAGTATCAATATTTGTAACTAGTGTACCTGCCCGTTAAGAATAACGTGTTCTCAATAGTATCAATATTTGTAACTAGTGTACTTGCCCGTTAAGAATAACGTGTTCTCAATAGTATCAATATTTGTAACTAGTGTACTTGCCCGTTAAGAATAACGTGTTCTCAATAGTATCAATATTTGTAACTAGTGTACCTGCCCGTTAAGAATAACGTGTTCTTAATAGTATCAATATTTGTAACTAGTGTACCTGCCCGTTAAGAATAACGTGTTCTCAATAGTATCAATATTTGTAACTAGTGTACTTGCCCGTTAAGAATAGCGTGTTCTCAATAGTATCAATATTTGTAACTAGTGTACTTGTCCGTTAAGAATAACGTGATCTTAATAGTATCGATATTTGTAACTAGTGTACTTGCCCGTTAAGAATAACGTGTTCTTAATAGTATCAATATTTGTAACTAGTGTACTTGCCCGTTAAGAATAACGTGTTCTCAATAGTATCAATATTTGTAACTAGTGTACTTGCCCGTTAAGAATAACGTGTTATTAATAGTATCAATATTTGTAACTAGTGTACTTGCCCGTTAAGAATAACGTGTTCTTAATAGTATCAATATTTGTAACTAGTGTACTTGCCCGTTAAGAATAACGTGTTCTCAATTGTATCAATATTTGTAACTAGTGTACTTGTCCGTTAAGAATAACGTGTTCTCAATAGTATCAATATTTGTAACTAGTGTACTTGCCCGTTAAGAATAACATGTTCTCAATAGTATCAATATTTGTAACTAGTGTACTTGCCCGTTAAGAATAACGTGTTCTCAATAGTATCAATATTTGTAACTAGTGTACCTGCCCGTTAAGAATAACGTGTTCTCAATAGTATCAATATTTGTAACTAGTGTACTTGCCCGTTAAGAATAACGTGTTCTTAATAGTATCAATATTTGTAACTAGTGTACTTGCCCGTTAAGAATAACGTGTTCTCAATAGTATCAATATTTGTAACTAGTGTACTTGCCCGTTAAGAATAACGTGTTCTCAATAGTATTGATATTTGTAACTAGTGTACTTGCCCGTTAAGAATAACGTGTTCTCAATAGAATCAATATTTGTAACTAGTGTACTTGCCCGTTAAGAATAACGTGTTCTTAATAGTATCAATATTTGTAACTAGTGTACTTGCCCGTTAAGAATAACGTGTTCTCAATAGTATCAATATTTGTAACTAGTGTACTTGCCCGTTAAGAATAACATGTTCTCAATAGTATCAATATTTGTAACTAGTGTACTTGCCCGTTAAGAATAACGTGTTCTCAATAGTATCAATATTTGTAACTAGTGTACCTGCCCGTTAAGAATAACGTGTTCTCAATAGTATCAATATTTGTAACTAGTGTACTTGCCCGTTAAGAATAACGTGTTCTTAATAGTATCAATATTTGTAACTAGTGTACTTGCCCGTTAAGAATAACGTGTTCTCAATAGTATTGATATTTGTAACTAGTGTACTTGCCCGTTAAGAATAACGTGTTCTCAATAGAATCAATATTTGTAACTAGTGTACTTGCCCGTTAAGAATAACGTGTTCTCAATAGAATCAATATTTGTAACTAGTGTACTTGCCCGTTGAGAATAACGTGTTCTCAATAGTATCAATATTTGTAACTAGTGTACTTGCCCGTTAAGAATAACGTGTTCTCAATAGTATCAATATTTGTAACTAGTGTACTTGCCCGTTAAGAATAACGTGTTCTCAATAGTATCAATATTTGTAACTAGTGTACTTGCCCGTTAAGAATAACGTGTTCTCAATAGTATCAATATTTGTAACTAGTGTACTTGCCCGTTAAGAATAACGTGTTCTCAGTAGTATCAATATTTGTAACTAGTGTACTTGCCCGTTAAGAATAACGTGTTCTCAATAGTATCAATATTTGTAACTAGTGTACTTGCCCGTTAAGAATAACGTGTTCTCAATAGTATCAATATTTGTAACTAGTGTACTTGCCCGTTAAGAATAACGTGTTCTCAATAGTATCAATATTAGTAACTAGTGTACTTGCCCGTTAAGAATAACGTGTTCTTAATAGAATAGTGGATTAGGCAACTTTTTCTCTTAATCTTCTATAGCCCCACCATAACTTTCTCTCAATCTTCTATGGCCCCACCATAACTTTTTCTTAATCTTCTATGGCCCCACCATAACTTTCTCTCAATCTTCTATAGCCCCACCATAACTTTTTCTCAATCTTCTACAGTCCCACCATAACTTTCTCTCAATCTTCTATGGCCCCACTATAGTTTTCTCTCACTCTTCTATGGCCCCACCATAACTCTCTCTCTTATTCTTCTATGGCCCCACCATAACTCTCTCTCTCAATCTTCTATGGCACCACCATAACTCTCTCTCTCTTAATCTTCTATGGCTCCACCATAACTCTCTCTCAATCTTCTATGGCCCCACCATAACTTTCTCTCTCACTCTTCTATTGCCCCACCAGAACTCTCTCTCAATCTTCTTTGGCCCCACCTTAACATTCTCTCTCAATCTTCTATGGCCCCACCATAACTTTCTCTCTCACTCTTCTATGGCCCCACCATAACTCTCTCTCAATCTTCTATGGCTCCACCTTAACATTCTCTCTCAATCTTCTATGGCCCCACCATAACTTTCTCTCTCACTCTTCTATGGCCCCATCATAACTCTCTCTCAATCTTCTATGGCTCCACCTTAACATTCTCTCTCAATCTTCTATGGCCCCACCATAACATTCTCTCTCAATCTTCTATGGCCCCACCATAACTCTCTCTCAATCTTCTATGGCTCCACCTTAACATTCTCTCTCAATCTTCTATGGCCCCACCATAACTTTCTCTCTCACTCTTCTATGGCCCCACCATAACTCTCTCTCAATCTTCTATGGCTCCACCTTAACATTCTCTCTCAATCTTCTATGGCCCCACCATAACATTCTCTCTCAATCTTCTATGGCCCCACCATAACTTTCTCTCTCAATCTTCTATGGCCCCACCATAACTCTCTCTCACTCTTCTATGGCCCCACCATAACTCTCTCTCAATCTTCTATGGCCCCACCATAACTCTCTCTCAATCTTCTATGGCCCCACCATAACTCTCTCTCAATCTTCTATGGCCCCACCATAACTCTCTCTCAATCTTCTATGGCCCCACCATAACTCTCTCTCAATCTTCTATGGCCCCACCATAACTTTCTCTCAATCTTCTATGGCCCCACCACGGTTTTCTCTGGGATATGATATTTAACTCCTATTTTAGTTAGTTATTTAAATGTCAAAGTATATCCGTTAATTACCTGAATTATTAGCAAAGATTATAATTAATATTGAAAGATTAAAGGGATTAAAATACACTATTTAATGATTTAAAATATTAAAATACTCTATTGTTTCTTTAAAATAGTATATTCAATAATTCAGGTTCATGATTAATTAGTAGTATTAATTGAATTTAGTGTTACTGTAATTACAGGAGTCATTATATGTAAAACTGAAAAAAAGCAGTTATTAATTGCAACCAAATGTATACAAGATTCCAATTCCCCAAACCTGAAATATATTCCTAATTCTCAATTATTCCTGAAATATATTCCTAATACTCAATTCCTGAAATATATTCCTAATTCTCAATTCCTGAAATATATTCCTAATTCTCAATTATTCCTGAAATATATTCCTAATACTCAATTCCTGAAATATATTCCTAATTCTCAATTCCTGAAATATATTCCTAATTCTCAATTATTCCTGAAATATATTCCTAATACTCAATTCCTGAAATATATTCCTAATTCTCAATTCCTGAAATATATTCCTAATTCTCAATTCCTGAAATATATTCCTAATTCTCAATTATTCCTGAAATATATTCCTAATACTCAATTCCTGAAATATATTCCTAATACTCAATTCCTGAAATATATTCCTAATACTCAATTCCTGAAATATATTCCTAATACTCAATTCCTGAAATATATTCCTAATACTCAATTCCTGAAATATATTCCTAATACTCAATTCCTGAAATATATTCCTAATACTCAATTCCTGAAATATATTCCTAATACTCAATTCCTGAAATATATTCCTAATACTCAATTCCTGAAATATAACCTAATACTCAATTCCTGAAATATATTCCTAATACTCAATTCCTGAAATATATATTATTTAATTAAACATAATGTTCTCTGACTTTGTATGTAAAAGAACTGGTACCACTCGATCTGCTTACTCTGACTAGAGGACAAGAACTAACAAATTAGACAGAGGAAACAGTAGGGCCCGATAAGCTAATGCTTTCGGGTATCTTATTCAGGGAAATTCTTACACGAGATGGAGAATAAAAAGAATTTAAAGGATTTTTGAACTTACAGATATTAGAATTAGTCTTCAATTCTTACATCATTTCAAATACTGCTTTCTTTGTAATAAACACCATTTTGAGATTTAGATCTGGTGAAAAGAGGCAACGATATTCTGCATTAGAAGTGATACATCTAATCAAAGTGCCAGAGTTAGAGAAAGTACAGAAGGTAAGTGTTGATGGTACATTGTTTCCTCTTCAAATCATTATCAGTTTTATCACATGTTGATAAAACAGGTGAAATATAAAAGAATTTACATAATTGCTAGATAGATGCTCCCTATGTCCGTCAAATTGACGAGGAAAAAGTAGCGTTTATGTGCTCTCCAATGGAAGACAACTATTCATTAAATTCATTAAACGGAAATTGAATCACTAACTTTATCACCGTCATTATCGGTTAAGTTAATTTATTTAGTAGGGGTTTAACGTCTGCTTCGGAACCAAAGGCCATGTCGCTGATTTCAAAAGGAAATTAAATACAAGGGACTAGAAGAAGCAGTCAGAAAGAAAGTGGCTCCATGAACAAAGTCACCTACCACCGTCAGTGACAATGCTCATGGATGCAGAAAAGCTACTCCGTGAATGCAGTCACATACCAAGGAATGTGACAAAACGGGGCACAAGCACCGGTGGCTGCACTCACGGATGGAAGAGGAAAATGAAGAGGTGATAGTAAATGAAGCCTACGAGCCTACCTAACACAAAATCTAAGACCTCGTAGTTGAAGAGCATAACCCTAGCGCTATCCTCTAAAACTGCAAGTAGCGTTAAAAAAATGATAAACATGGTAAAAATGAAAAAAAGACAATCCATAATCCAAATTATAACAGTTCCGGGTGGGACGCCACCCCCCTTCTCTTCAATTCACCACAGACAGCTTCAGGAGAGAGCCCGTGCATGTCTTATTATTGGTTTAACAAAAAGCTGCTTTACTTCGTATTGTACCACTTTTATCAAATTATTCATTAAATTTTTCATATTCAACTAAAATCTACAATATTTCATTCCATTTTTAATTTCGTTTGTAACTAAGTTCTCGTTTTAAATTGTAAACTTCTGATTTCTCATTTTAAAAAGTATGAAATAATTTGACCTTTTCTTTTCATCTACTTACACATACCAAATTCCCATTCCAAGGTCCTGAAATATGTACCCAATTCCAATTCCAAGTTCGTGTAATAAATTCCCATATTCGAATTCAGTCACTCCGAAAAGCAATTCCAATCTCCTTAAATTGTATCTTTATGGTAGGCATTCTCTCCTGTAATCTCCTAATGATGAGACACTGATGTCCTTGCCTGGAATATAGCTGCTAGGGAATTGGGTGGAGGGGGGGGGAGAGGTCTTCTCAGGTGGAAAGTTATGGGGGGAAATTAGATGATGCCCAACTCAAAAAGAAAATTTGCATTTTTGTCAAAAATTTAAATAAATATTATAATATTTATTTTTAATTCGGTACAACGCACAGTCAATGCAGTACAGGCATACCCCACTATAATAACGTCTCACACTTATGGCAGTCGAATAAGTGTGGGACATGTCTCGCTTTAATTTCTACTGCTATAGAAAATACTTTAAGATTAACAGAGGTAATTTGATTGGTCGTTTCAGTTGAAATGTTTTCACTGTCACCCATGCAGTGGGAGAGATTAAAATAATTGTATGGTAAGCAATATAGGTTATTTAACATTAAATTATTTCTAATCTATCCCACCTGCAAAAGTTATGACGAAAACAGTCCAGCCACATTACCAAAGCGGTTTCTAAAATATTTTCAAACTAGGTGAAATAAAAACGAGAAATGTCCCACACTAAGTCCTATACTATACTAAGCAGTTTCAAAGCCGCGGTTTAACTGCCCTGTCTACACCTCTTCAGTTAATCACTGGTAAATGAATGTAAAGCAAATTTACAGTCTACACTAGCGTTTCTACCGCCTTACATTCATTTAACTGTGATTAATTAAAGAAGCGGAAACAGGGCAGTGAAAACGCGGCGGTGAAACTGCTAGTACAGCATGGGCCTCATTCGATCGTGATAGAGTCTGGCAGGGACTGACTGTTTATGTACAATTTCACATAGATTAAGAAAAGCTTTTCAATAACAATATACACCGAAGAGTTAATATTCTATCTCACATTTTAATTGCAAACGTCACAAAGCCACGACTGTGCCATACCTCAGAACTGTTCTAAAACCATATCATTTATTCACAATTAGGCAACTCCGACGATTTCAAGGAGCGTAATTTCCCTTTCAAATTTTCCCCTGACAATAATTATCAGTTTTTGCGTGTGCTCCTCCTTCAGCTCCTCCGTGATTAAATTCTCCTCCTTTTTCTGGAGTTTTAAAAATGAGGCTTAATTTGTCTCCGGAACTTTGAGTGTTCTTCATTATTTGTGACGCTAATTCATTGCTACCGGAGTAAGTCTTAACTAACGAATTGACTGATGTGGTTAGCAGAGTTATGATGGGGCAATGGAAGATTATAGTGGGTAGAATAGAACTCAGTAATAGAAAGGGTCATTTCAGTATTATCGGACAGTTTCACATATTTTTTCCATAACATAGGAAAAAAGTCCCAAAAATCAGTGTAATAATTATAGTGTAACTTTCATTTAGTTGGTATCCATGATACCTGTAGGTACCATGGATACCATTACTAAGCAACGAGTTTAATGATAATCACCGAACAGTTTCATCTCAAAATGTGTGGAATTTTCGATGCATCACATATTGTTTTCGCTGACAAAACAGAATTTTATGTTTTTAATCAAAATATTATATTTCACTGGAAATAAGTCAAACACAAAATTAGATTTTGTTGATGGATAATTCTTAGTTAGTTAGTTACCCAAAGGGGTAACTAACGTCACAGTGCGGCACACTAGGCACCAAAGGGTTAACTAACGTCACAGTGCGGCACACTAGGCACTAAGTGGTTAATTAAAGTGACGTCATGTAAATTCTTGGTTAGAACAGGAAGAAAAATTAGAGGAGAAACAGAAAGAGAGAGAGAGAGATGTTATACCTCTGTGATTGTTAAAGCCTTTGAAGAGGTAGTCATATGACTAGGTAATAGAGGTAGTCATATGACTAGGTAATAGAGGTAGTCATATGACTAGGTAATAGAGGTAGTCAAATGACTAGGTAATAGAGGTAGTCATATGACTAGGTAATAGAGGTAGTCAAATGACTAGGTAATAGAGGTAGTCAAATGACTAGGTAATAGAGGTAGTCATATGACTAGGTAATAGAGGTAGTCATATGACTAGGTAATAGAGGTAGTCATATGACTAGGTAATAGAGGTAGTCAAATGACTAGGTAATAGAGGTAGTCAAATGACTAGGTAATAGAGGTAGTCAAATGACTAGGTAATAGAGGTAGTCATATGACTAGGTAATAGAGGTAGTCATATGACTAGGTAATAGAGGTAGTCATATGACTAGGTAATAGAGGTAGTCATATGACTAGGTAATAGAGGTAGTGATATGACTAGGTAATAGAGGTAGTCAAATGACTAGGTAATAGAGGTAGTCAAATGACTAGGTAATAGAGGTAGTCAAATGACTAGGTAATAGAGGTAGTAATATGACTAGGTAATAGAGGTAGTCAAATGACTAGGTAAAAGAGGTAGTAATATGACTAGGTAATAGAGGTAGTCATATGACTAGGTACTAGAGGTAGTCATATGACTAGGTACTGGAGATAGTCATATGACTAGGTAATAGAGGTAGTCATATGACTAGGTAATAGAGGTAGTCATATGACTAGGTAATAGAGGTAGTCATATGACTAGGTAATAGAGGTAGTCATATGACTAGGTAATAGAGGTAGTCATATGACTAGGTAATAGAGGTAGTCATATGACTAGGTACTAGAGGTAGTCATATGACTAGGTAATAGAGGTAGTCATATGACTAGGTAATATAGGTAGTCATATGACTAGGTAATAGAGGTAGTCATATGACTAGGCAATAGAGGTAGTCATATGACTAGGTAATAGAGGTAGTCATATGACTAGGTAATAGAGGTAGTCATATGACTAGGTAATAGAGGTAGTCATATGACTAGGTACTAGAGGTAGTCATATGACTAGGTAATAGAGGTAGTCATATGACTAGGTAATATAAGGGTAGGTACATAAAACTCATGAATGATAAACAACATTGAAAAATAAGTTTATGTTTAAGTTATAAAGACTTATTATAATTATGTTTACTCAAGTAATCAAAGCAGAACTCTAGAGAAAAATAACTAGTAAATCAATTGGCACTATTTAATCTATTACAAATCCTCTGTAATAAAGGTCCTGTATAGTGAACCATTCTGATTAGTAGAGTCCGGAGTAAAGGAGTAGCCTGTATAATGAATAGTTTCAAAAGAATATATTTTGTGTAGTCTGCAACACAATCCATCACTTTTCTACGCATCTATTAACTCCTCTATAGTGAAGTAAGCTCTATATAGTGAACTAGTTGTAATTAGTTCACTATAGCGTAGTTCTACCTTAGCGATGTATAATATTTCCATTGGCATGTAGCTAATTTAGTTAGAAATAAAATGTTAATATTTATTTGTTGGGCGAAATAAGATCCAAATGCAAGCCATGTCAAAAGTAGAGTCAATAAATTAAGTAGGTAGCTATTGTTTCAAAGCATTACCTCTTTGACGTCAAAATTCAGATGTCCAAATAAAAGTAGAGTAGGAACAGAGCTGTAAAATTAAATGCTAATGAATGCAGAAAAGCTACTCCATTTCAAGAGTGTTAGCAAAAACTGGACAGTCACAGAGATAAAATGGAGAGATGAATTGTCAACTGACAACGGTATGAGGTACATGCCTGACCACATTTATGGGAGACGGGGAGAAAGTTATGGTGGGGCCATAGAAGATTGAGAGGAAAAGTTATGGTGGGGAAATAGATGATTAAGAGAGAAAGGTATGGTCCCTCCTTTTTTTCTTTTTATCTTACTTTCTCTCCTAATTTTCTACGGCCCTACCATAATTTCCCTCTCAATCTTCTATGTCCCCACCTTAACTTCCCTCTCACTCTTCTATGGCCCCACCATAACTCCCCTCTCAATCTTCTATGGCCCCACCATAACTCCCCTCTCAATCTTCTATGGCCCCACCATAACTCCCCTCTCAATCTTCTATGGCCCCACCATAACTCCCCCTCTTAGTTTTAGAGTAATTACTCTTGCTAAATGTAGCATCTTGTTGCATGTTCTACTCCCAGAGGAACAAGAATGTTCAGTCCCTTGTTAGAGTTGTGTTTGTTGTTCGGTCCAAACTGTTGCTTGTTTGTTCAGTCCATTAACATTAAAACTTAAAAAGATATCAGCCACATCAATAGAAAAAGTTATCGTAGCGATACTTTCATTTGCAGAGTTACTAACCTCTTCATTTTCCTCTTAGCAGTTCACACCAAGCATTTTATTTTTCATTCTAAGGCCCGCTTCACACTAGCGTTTTTTAACGCTGCGTTAAAAAAAGCTAATCTTAAAATGTGTTCGAAACTTGCGTTTTTTTAAATGCTGAAGCAAAAATCCCGTTTTAAAATGATCTTCTTTGTAAGAAACGCAAGTGTGAAGCGGACCTAACTACTCCCCGAACACCACCGCATTGTTCTCCTTGACTAAAAAGGCTATTACTATTGCCAATAATAGCCAAGGCATTGCCAATAGCCAATGCAATCACTGGAATGACTTCATAGTCCTTCACTCTATTCTTTTCATTTGCTAATGCGAAATCGTGACGATTAATTCACGTCATTTCGGTAAGCGCGGCACTGTTACGCCAAATGGATTGGCAGAAAACACCGGACACTTTAACTGGTAATACAAACTGGTATGAGGAAGAGGCACTTCCCAGGGAGGAAGCTATAGTGGGCCATTTGGCTAGTAACTAGTTATCACTACATACCTAGTAACTAGTTAACTTTTACCCATCTTCCAATCTATTTTTTTAGTGAATTCAATTTAAAGACCCAGTGCCATAAAGAGTCAACATAACTAGTGAGCAAAACTAGTTCAATTTCAATATAAGTTGATCATCTCACGTAAAGATAAAACTTGCAGTCATTTTGACAGTCCATCATCTATTGCCCCACCATAATTTTCTCCCTGGGACTGTATGCACAATAAACTCACTCTTCATTTCTTAAATTCGTCTTCTAGAAGTTTTCTCCAAACAGAGGATGACTTTTGCTGCTGAAATTCTTGTGCCCGAGATATTAAGTTTTGTTAGCATCGCCGTGATAGTTCAGAGGGGCAAATACTTCCCTAATTAGGGGCAGAAATGCTGCTCTGTTCTGCCCTGAAATGCTCTCTCTAGCTTTCATTCCTTGCACACCAACTATCTCAAGAATCCGTCAAATTGAGCAGAGCTCAGGTATGACAAGCTACAGAGTGAGCTGAGATATGACAAGCTACAGAGTGAGCTGAGATATGACAAGCTACAGAGTGAGCTGAGATATGACAAACTACAGAGTGAGCTACAGGGTGAGCTGCAGTGTGAGCTACAGAGTGAGCTGAGATATGACAAGTTACAGAGTGAGCTACAGAGTGAGCTGAGATATGACAAGCTACAGAGTGAGCTGAGATATGACAAGCTACAGAGTGAGCTACAGAGTGAGCTGAGATATGACAAGCTACAGAGTGAGCTGAGATATGACAAGCTACAGAGTGAGCTGAGATATGACAAGCTACAGAGTGAGCTACAGAGTGAGCTGAGATATGACAAGCTACAGAGTGAGCTGAGACATGACAAGCTACAGAGTGAGCTGCAGTGTGAGCTACAGAGTGAGCTCAGATATGACAAGCTACAGAGTGAGCTACAGGGTGAGCTACAGAGTGAGCTGAGATATGACAAGCTACAATCTGAGCTACAGAGTGAGCTACAGAGTGAGCTACAGTGTGAGCAACAGAGTGAGCTACAGTGTGAGCTACAGAGAGAGCTACAGTGTGAGCTACAGTGTGAGCTACAGAGTGAGCTACAGAGTGAGCTGAGATATGACAAGCTACAGTCTGAGCTAAAGAGTGAGCTGAGATATGACAAGCTACAGTGTGAGCTACAGAGTGAGCTTCAGTGTGAGCTACAGAGTGAGCTACAGTCTGAGCTACAGAGTGAGCTACAGTGTGAGCTACAGAGTGAGCTACAGAGTGAGCTACAGTGTGAGCTACAGAGTGAGCTACAGAGTGAGCTACAGTCTGAACTACAGAGTGAGCTACAGAGTGAGCTACAGTCTGAACTACAGAGTGAGCTACAGAGTGAGCTACAGTCTGAACTACAGAGTGAGCTACAGAGTGAGCTACAGTCTGAGCTACAGATTGAGCTACAGTGTGAGCTACAGAGTGAGCTACAGTGTGAGCTACAGTCTGAGCTACAGAGTGAGCTACAGAGTGAGCTACAGAGTGAGCTACAGTGTGAGCTACAGGATGAGCTGTGAGCTACAGTGTGAGCTATGAGCTACAGTGTGAGCTACAGTATGAGCTACAGTGTGAGCTATGAGCTGCAGTTTAAACATTCATTTGAATAGTATTCCCCAGGATACAGTAACATAACGGGTATAGTAACTAGTAGACGAAACAAAAATATGACGTCACCACAACAACACATTTCTTGTTTGTGAGCGGCTCATAATTCCTCGTATTTGCATGTTAATATCGAGAAGTTTAAAGTCATTTTATAAGGGTTTCGTGCAAAGAAAAGCGAAAATGGCGATTGACCCTCAAAATTGAATATATAGATATAATTCAGGTCTGTTTTTATTGTTCATTTCTTTCACTTATCTATGAGAAATAAGATCTTAAACATATGCTACATAGGAGCCTAACCTAGTGCTAGTTAACTGCTAAATCGTAGTTCCTATGAATAACAAATAAGGAATAAATTAATGTAAATAAAATTTAACCAATGCCTAGTTAGTAATTGATAAGAAAAATTTTTTTAGAAGAGACTAAGTTTAAGAAGGTTGTCCCATGTTTCAAAGTGTGGTCAGAGTCGCCAGTCCACTGGAGACTTTCCAAGAACAAATGTAAGTAAAATATCTAAATAATTAAAGCTTTATCTGTGGAGTTACTTCTATTATTAATACAATTTTAGGTAAAAAATGAACCATAGCGATTAAAAAAGAACTAGTTATTAACCACAAAGCATATTATTCACGTAGCAACCAATGCAATTTTTAAGATTTTCTGGTCACGCCGTGGTCACGTCAAACTAGGTTCTATCAGCTGATTACTATACCCTGCATGTCAGTGTATCCTGGTGTTCCTCAGATGTAAAATTTATGGTGGGGCCATAGAAGATTGAGTGGATTTGTCACAATAGTCCCTCAGTCGACATAGTCCCTCTGTCGACATAGTCCCTCAGTCGAAATAGTCACTCAGTCGAAATAGTCACTCAGTCGACATAGTCCCTCAGTCGAAATAGTCCCTCAGTCGACATAGTCTCTCAGTCGAAATAGTCCCTCAGTCGAAATAGTCCCTCAGTCGACATAGTCCCTCAGTCGAAATAGTCCCTCAGTCGACATAGTCTCTCAGTCGAAATAGTCCCTCAGTCGAAATAGTCCCTCAGTCGACATAGTCCCTCAGTCGAAATAGTCCCTCAGTCGACATAGTCTCTCAGTAGACATAGTCCCTCAGTCGACATAGTCTCTCAGTCGAAATAGTCCCTCAGTCGAAATAGTCCCTCAGTCGACATAGTCCCTCAGTCGAAATAGTCCCTCAGTCGACATAGTCTCTCAGTCGAAATAGTCCCTCAGTCGAAATAGTCACTCAGTCGACATAGTCCCTCAGTCGAAATAGTCCCTCAGTCGACATAGTCTCTCAGTCGACATAGTCTCTCAGTCGAAATAGTCCCTCAGTCGAAATAGTCCCTCAGTCGACATAGTCACTCAGTCGAAATAGTCCCTCAGTCGAAATAGTCCCTCAGTCGACATAGTCTCTCAGTCGAAATAGTCCCTCAGTCGAAATAGTCCCTCAGTCGAAATAGTCCCTCAGTCGACATAGTCCCTCAGTCAAAATAGTCCCTCAGTCGACATAGTCCCTCAGTCGAAATAGTCCCTCAAATAGTCACTACAATTTCTCTCTCACAAATCTGTTTCACATTCAAATCGATTGTCAATCATGTCCCTAGATTGACAATTTGCCATGAATTGACAGCATTAGTATCCATTAGAGTGCATCCACAGCATTAGTATCCACTAGAGTGCATCCACAGCATTAGTATCCATTAGAGTGCATCCACAGCATTAGTATCCACTAGAGTGCATCCACAGCATTAGTATCCACTAGAGTGCATCCACAGCATTAGTATCCATTAGAGTGCATCCACAGCATTAGCATCCACTAGAGTGCATCCATTAGAGTGCATACACAGCACTAGTTTCCACTAGAGTGCATCCACAGCATTAGCATCCACTAGAGTGCATCCACAGCATTAGTATCCATTAGAGTGCATCCACAGCATTAGCATCCACTAGAGTGCATCCATTAGAGTGCATCCACAGCACTAGTTTCCACTAGAGTGCATCCACAGCATTAGTTTCCACTAGAGTGCATCCACAGCATTAGTATCCATTAGAGTGCATCCACAGCATTAGTATCCACTAGAGTGCATCCACAGCATTAGTATCCATTAGAGTGCATCCAACGCATTAGTATCCACTAGAGTGCATCCACAGCATTAGTATACATTAGAGTGCATCCACAGCACTAGCATCCATTAGAGTGCATCCACAGCACTAGTTTCCACTAGAGTGCATCCACAGCATTAGCATCCACTAGAGTGCATCCACAGCATTAGCATCCATTAGAGTGCATCCACAGCATTAGCATCCATTGGAGTGCATCCACAGCACTAGTTTCCACTAGAGTGCATCCACAGCATTAGTTTCCACTATAGTGCATCCACAGCATTAGTATCCATTAGAGTGCATCCACAGCACTAGTATCCACTAGAGTGCATCCACAGCATTAGTTTCCACTAGAGTGCATCCACAGCATTAGTATCCACTAGAGTGCATCCACAGCATTAGTATCCACTAGAGTGCATCCACAGCATTAGTATCCACTAGAGTGCATCCACAGCATTAGTATCCACTAGAGTGCATCCACAGCACTAGTATCCACTAGAGTGCATCCACAGCATTATTTTCCACTAGAGTGCATCCACAGCATTAGTATCCACTAGAGTGCATCCACAGTATTAGTATCCACTAGAGTGCATCCACAGCACTAGTATCCACTAGAGTGCATCCACAGCACTAGTATCCACTAGAGTGCATCCACAGCACTAGTATCCACTAGAGTGCATCCACAGCATTAGTATCCACTAGAGTGCATCCACAGTATTAGTATCCACTAGAGTGCATCCACAGCACTAGTATCCACTAGAGTGCATCCATAGCACTAGTATCCACTAGAGTGCATCCACAGTATTAGTTTCCACTAGAGTGCATCCACAGCACTAGTATCCACTAGAGTGCATCCACAGCATTAGTATCCACTAGAGTGCATCCACAGCATTAGTTTCCACTAGAGTGCATCCACAGCATTAGTATCCACTAGAGTGCATCCACAGTATTAGTATCCACTAGAGTGCATCCACAGCACTAGTATCCACTAGAGTGCATCCACAGCATTAGTTTCCACTAGAGTGCATCCACAGCATTAGTATCCACTAGAGTGCATCCACAGCATTAGTATCCACTAGAGTGCATCCACAGCATTAGTTTCCACTAGAGTGCATCCACAGCATTAGTATCCACTAGAGTGCATCCACAGCATTAGTATCCACTAGAGTGCATCCACAGCATTAGTTTCCACTAGAGTGCATCCACAGCATTAGTTTCCACTAGAGTGCATCCACAGCATTAGTTTCCACTAGAGTGCATCCACAGCATTAGTTTCCACTAGAGTGCATCCACAGTATTAGTATCCACTAGAGTGCATCCACAGCACTAGTATCCACTAGAGTGCATCCACAGCATTAGTTTCCACTAGAGTGCATCCACAGCATTAGTATCCACTAGAGTGCATCCACAGCATTAGTTTCCACTAGAGTGCATCCACAGCATTAGTATCCATTAGAGTGTATCCACAGCATTAGTATCCACTAGAGTGCATCCACAGCATTAGTATCCACTAGAGTGCATCCACAGCATTAGTTTCCACTAGAGTGCATCCACAGCATTAGTATCCACTAGAGTACATCCACAGTATTAGTATCCACTACAGTGCATCCACAGCACTAGTATCCACTAGAGTGCATCCACAGCATTAGTATCCACTAGAGTGCATCCACAGCACTAGTATCCACTAGAGTGCATCCACAGCATTATTTTCCACTAGAGTGCATCCACAGCATTAGTATCCACTAGAGTGCATCCACAGTATTAGTATCCACTAGAGTGCATCCACAGCACTAGTATCCACTAGAGTGCATCCACAGCACTAGTATCCACTAGAGTGCATCCACAGCACTAGTATCCACTAGAGTGCATCCACAGCATTAGTATCCACTAGAGTGCATCCACAGTATTAGTATCCACTAGAGTGCATCCACAGCACTAGTATCCACTAGAGTGCATCCATAGCACTAGTATCCACTAGAGTGCATCCACAGTATTAGTTTCCACTAGAGTGCATCCACAGCACTAGTATCCACTAGAGTGCATCCACAGCATTAGTATCCACTAGAGTGCATCCACAGCATTAGTTTCCACTAGAGTGCATCCACAGCATTAGTATCCACTAGAGTGCATCCACAGTATTAGTATCCACTAGAGTGCATCCACAGCACTAGTATCCACTAGAGTGCATCCACAGCATTAGTTTCCACTAGAGTGCATCCACAGCATTAGTATCCACTAGAGTGCATCCACAGCATTAGTATCCACTAGAGTGCATCCACAGCATTAGTTTCCACTAGAGTGCATCCACAGCATTAGTATCCACTAGAGTGCATCCACAGCATTAGTATCCACTAGAGTGCATCCACAGCATTAGTTTCCACTAGAGTGCATCCACAGCATTAGTTTCCACTAGAGTGCATCCACAGCATTAGTTTCCACTAGAGTGCATCCACAGCATTAGTTTCCACTAGAGTGCATCCACAGTATTAGTATCCACTAGAGTGCATCCACAGCACTAGTATCCACTAGAGTGCATCCACAGCATTAGTTTCCACTAGAGTGCATCCACAGCATTAGTATCCACTAGAGTGCATCCACAGCATTAGTTTCCACTAGAGTGCATCCACAGCATTAGTATCCATTAGAGTGTATCCACAGCATTAGTATCCACTAGAGTGCATCCACAGCATTAGTATCCACTAGAGTGCATCCACAGCATTAGTTTCCACTAGAGTGCATCCACAGCATTAGTATCCACTAGAGTACATCCACAGTATTAGTATCCACTACAGTGCATCCACAGCACTAGTATCCACTAGAGTGCATCCACAGCATTAGTTTCCACTAGAGTGCATCCACAGCATTAGTATCCACTAGAGTGCATCCACAGCATTAGTTTCCACTAGAGTGCATCCACATCATTAGTATCCACTAGAGTGCATCCACAGCACTAGTATCCCATTAACCATGTATTATCTTACTAGACGATGGTGAAAACAATCTGGAATCATCACAATCTGGAATTATCACAATCTGGAATCATCACAATCTGAAATAATCATAACCTGGAATAATGACAATTCCAGGCTGGAATGAGAGTACCATTCCCGTTGCAATGAGTTCCTGCTAATCACCTCCCCTCATTTACTTCCAATTGACTGAATACTCTTCACAGAAATTTTACCAAGTCATTTCGATGTGAACTTGGGGACTTAAAGGACAGAGAGTAAGTTCAGAGTCATTGGACTGTGCCACATTGCCGATCATGTAGGGGAATTAAGGACGTATATAATTATGATTATAATTACAAGTCAAATTAAAATCATCGTATGCTAATTTCAGACCAAGTATACATTTCCTCAGGTTTACTTTACGGACCCCAGTGTTAGGCCTCTTTCACACTGGCGGTTTTTTCACCAGCATTTTTTCTAACGCAAGTGTGAAGGGCTTCGTTAAAATCAATTGTAGCTAAACTTTTCGCAATGAGCATTTTTTTAAATGCGGCGTTGATAAACGCATGTGTGAAGGGGGCCTAAATTCAAGTGTACTTTAAGGACACCAGTGAATTTTTTAATGCACCTATGCAATGATATTCTGAATATCTTGACTGCAATCGAATTAATTATTGATTGTAATACGAAAAACTGTGGTTTTATTAATAAATTAACAGAGCAATATAGTGACATTGCACTTCTGCCTGGTGAAGATCCACTACCGGCCATTGAATGGATGAAGCAAAGACAACTATTGGCAACTGTTATGAAGTGTGAAGCGAAGAAAATGAAGTGGACTAAGAAGAGTAGAGTTACTGATAAATATCTGTGAAGTTTATTATGTTTTCTATACATTCCTTATCTTAAATGGCGAGAAAAATTAACTCAATGAGATTTATCTAACAAAATATCATCCAAGCACCAAAAGTAACCAGGTGAAGTTTATAGACACCAGATGGACTGTACTTGGTCCCTATTTCCTCACATGATCGGAAATGTGGCACAGTTCTATAACTTAGAGCTTACCCTACATTGAAAATTTTGGATGAAATGTTTGTATAATTCAGTTCATAGTTAATACTAATACATTACACTTTTCAAAAGAATTGAACAATGATTTAAAGGTGAATAAGGTAAAGGATCTGCCTACCACAGTGAGGGATAGTGCGCGCACTTAGTGAGACAGTGAGGGGTAGTGCGCGTACTTAGAGAGACAGTGAGAGGTAGTGCGCGTACTTAGAGAGACAGTGAAGGGTAGTGCGCGCACTTAGTGAGACAGTGAGGGGTAGTGCGCGTACTTAGAGAGACAGTGAGGGGTAGTGCGCGCACTTAGTGAGACAGTGAGGGCTAGTGCGCGTACTTAGAGAGACATTCTCTCCCCGAATTGCAATTCGAAGTTCAGAGACGAAGGCCATTCCTGTACCGGTCCTCACATCCAGATTTCAATTGGTATTCTTAGAGGGGAAGTAGTTTGCAGAAGTTACTGCTTAATGTGAGGAAGTAGTTTGGAGTTGTAAGTACTTCTGAAAGCCCTAACTTCCTATTCCAATGATTCATGAACCTAAGTCAGGACTAACCTACTGATTTATCACTCGCTTCTGGGGATTTCGCTTTGAAATGTGGGCCATCACAATTTTATTATCGCAATTGCAATGTTTCTTGGAGAAAAATAGGCCTAATATTGTTAAAACATTGCTAATATTGGGAAGATGCTGCCCTGAGAAATATTGCTACCAGGGTAGGATTTAGGTAAATTGTTAGAATTGTAAAAATATTAAAATTGTTAGAATTGTAACAATTAAAATGTTAGAATTGTACAGTAAGTGTTCCCAGTTGTAAGTTTTAGTTGTCATTCACTGATAAAAAACATTCAACTACAGTGAAACTCCTGAGATATGAAGTATTGGTTTCTTCATAACTCAGGCCACTTCATATCTCGGGTGCACTAGATAGTTTTCTATGATTAAAATCATAGAAAACTATTGTCATTGAGGGATAACTATGATTCAATTCAATCATTTTCTATAATTTAAACATAGAAAATACTTCATAACTGAGGTGCATTTCATAACTCAGAACTTCATAACTCAGAACTTCATAACTCAGTACTTCATAACTCAGAACTTCATAACTCAGAACTTCATAACTCAGAACTTCATAACTCAGTACTTCATAACTCAGTACTTCATAACTCAGTACTTCATAACTCAGAACTTCATAACTCAGTACTTCATAACTCAGTACTTCATAACTCAGTACTTCATAACTCAGTACTTCATAACTCAGTACTTCATAACTCAGTACTTCATAGCTCAGAACTTCATAACTCAGAAGGTTTACTGTAACTGAATATTGTTTGCAATGAAGCGGGTTAAACAGTTTAGAAAGAACAGTTTTAGAATTGTTAATGTACGGATAATTACGTAATACGTAAAATGTTCTATAGAAAATTTAACTTTACTATGAAATTATGAATGAATTCTAATGATAATCACTATGAATAATTAACAGATTACTATATATGATACAAATTTGTTATTTAAGCATAAAAGATATATAATAATTGTATTTATATCAACAAATCAGACCTCTGATATTTCTCTTAATAATTTTTTTTATAAAACTTTATAGACTCGATTGTTAAATTTAATGAGATTTGAAAATTAGATAAGAAACCAACAAAGAGAAAGTTATGGTGGGGCCATAGAAAATTAGCCCCATTTAATTTCCAATGGCACCACCATAGCTTTTTCACCGGGTTACAGTCTGCTACTCGAGACATATTAAGTCTATCAAACTTTTAATTGAAGTTTCGGCGATTGATTGAAGATGACACGACTGTCGAGATTCACGGCAGTGAAGGGGCAGTTACCTGCCGCTAGTTTCACAACAGAGTTATTATTAAATCTGTGTTCATTTATTTTGAAGTTATATTATAAAACAAAGATAGCGTATAGTGTAAGTTCTAACTTATCGGACAGTTCCACATGTTCGATCAGATCAGAATAAAGATATAGAATTATTATTATTTACCTTTTTTTTAATGGTATCCATGATACCTACAAGTATCATGGATACCATTAAAATAATAACTATTATAATTTAACGTGAGGGAAAATATGCAAGGTTCCAATAACTGATAATTCACCCCTTATTCAGACAGGAATCGCAGTGGCAATGGTATCATGAGATCATAGAAGATTATCGAAGATGTGTCCGAATTACCCAGAGAAAAAGTTATAAGGGTCGAAAAAGATAAAGTAGGATGCCCTATTAATCTTAGGAGGCCCCACCATAAAATAGTACAGCATGTACTGGAAATAGTGGGAGATGGTGTCCATAGACAGTATAAATGTACTGCTTCTGATGTACTGTTTATAGAAGCCAAGACTTTGTCCTCTTCCATACGAGTCAATAGCCTTCTTCTAATGTACTGTTTATAGAAGCCAAGACTTTGTCCTCTTCCATACGAGTCAATAGCCTTCTTCTGATGTACTGATTATAGAAGCCAAGACTTTGTCCTCTTCCATACGAGTCAATAGCCTTCTTCTAATGTACTGTTTATAGAAGCCAAGACTTTGTCCTCTTCCATACGAGTCAATAGCCTTCTTCTGATGTACTTTTTATAGAAGCCAAGACTTTGTCCTCTTCCATACGAGTCAATAGCCTTCTTCTAATGTACTGTTTATAGAAGCCAAGACTTTGTCCTCTTCCATACGAGTCAATAGCCTTCTTCTGATGTACTGTTTATAGAAGCCAAGACTTTGTCCTCTTCCATACGAGTCAATAGCCTTCTTCTAATGTACTGTTTATAGAAGCCAAGACTTTGTCCTCTTCCATACGAGTCAATAGCCTTCTTCTGATGTACTTTTTATAGAAGCCAAGACTTTGTCCTCTTCCATACGAGTCAATAGCCTTCTTCTTCTTTTTTTCTTTGCTTCAAACCATCGAATCGTAAAAACTTCTGAGAATTTTGGGAAACTTTGAAAAGAGTTGACTTGAATACGGGGAAATATTATTATGAGTCTGATAGTCTTATTATGAGTCTGATAGTCTTATTATGAGTCTGATAGTCTTATTATGAGTCTGATAGTCTTATTATGAGTCTGATAGTCTTATTATGAGTCTGATAGTCTTATTATGAGTCTGATAGTCTTATTATGAGTCTGATAGTCTTTATTATGAGTCTGATAGTCTTATTATGAGTCTGATAGTCTTATTATGAGTCTGATAGTCTTATTATGAGTCTGATAGTCTTTATTATGAGTCTGATAGTCTTATTATGAGTCTGATAGTCTTTATTATGAGTCTGATAGTCTTTATTATGAGTCTGATAGTCTTATTATGAGTCTGATAGTCTTATTATGAGTCTGATAGTCTTTATTGTTGAAAAGAAATACAGTCTATAGACTGCAGTCTATAGAAGTAGACTGCAGTCTATAGAAGTAGACTGCAGTCTATAGAAGTAGACTGCAGACTATAGCTGAATGTTTATTTTTCAATTATCGACATAATTGGTTCAAAAATGTAAATAAATAGTTATTTCATTTAATTCGTTATACTAATTAGTAATATTTAAATTAAATAGAAATATTTATTTTTACCATTTATTCTTACATATCTTGTTAATTTGTCAAGTTGTTTTTGGCTACACGAACATGTTTCATTGTTTACAAACTTGTTACTGAACAATAAAGAACAGTTTTAGAATTGTTAATGTCTGGATAATTACGTGAATTGTTGTAGAGAACTGTTAACTTTACTGTGTATGAGTTATAATCACTGTGTATGAGTTATAATCACTGTGTATGAGTTATAATCACTGTGTATGAGTTATAATCACTGTGTATGAGTTATAATCACTGTGTATGAGTTATAATCACTGTGTATGAGTTATAATCACTGTGTATGAGTTATAATCACTGTGTATGAGTTATAATCACTGTGTATGAGTTATAATCACTGTGTATGAGTTATAATCACTGTATATGAGTTATAATCACTGTGTATGAGTTATAATCACTGTATATGAGTTAAAATCACTGTATATGAGTTAAAATCACTGTATATGAGTTATAATCACTGTGTATGAGTTATAATCACTGTGTATGAGTTATAATCACTGTGTATGAGTTATAATCACTGTGTATGAGTTATAATCACTGTGTATGAGTTATAATCACTGTGTATGAGTTATAATCACTGTGTATGAGTTATAATCACTGTGTATGAGTTATAATCACTGTGTATGAGTTATAATCACTGTGTATGAGTTTTAATCACTGTGTATGAGTTTTAATCACTGTGTATGAGTTTTAATCACTGTGTATGAGTTTTAATCACTGTGTATGAGTTTTAATCACTGTGTATGAGTTATAATCACTGTGTATGAGTTATAATCACTGTGTATGAGTTATAATCACTGTGTATGAGTTATAATCACTGTGTATGAGTTATAATCACTGTGTATGAGTTATAATCACTGTGTATGAGTTATAATCACTGTGTATGAGTTATAATCACTGTGTATGAGTTATAATCACTGTGTATGAGTTATAATCACTGTGTATGAGTTATAATCACTGTGTATGAGTTATAATCACTGTGTATGAGTTATAATCACTGTGTATGAGTTATAATCACTGTGTATGAGTTATAATCACTGTGTATGAGTTATAATCACTGTGTATGAGTTATAATCACTGTGTATGAGTTATAATCACTGTGTATGAGTTATAATCACTGTGTATGAGTTATAATCACTGTGTATGAGTTATAATCACTGTGTATGAGTTATAATCACTGTGTATGAGTTATAATCACTGTGTATGAGTTATAATCACTGTATATGAGTTATAATCACTGTGTATGAGTTATAATCACTGTATATGAGTTAAAATCACTGTATATGAGTTATAATCACTGTGTATGAGTTATAATCACTGTGTATGAGTTATAATCACTGTGTATGAGTTATAATCACTGTGTATGAGTTATAATCACTGTGTATGAGTTATAATCACTGTGTATGAGTTATAATCACTGTGTATGAGTTATAATCACTGTGTATGAGTTATAATCACTGTGTATGAGTTATAATCACTGTGTATGAGTTATAATCACTGTGTATGAGTTTTAATCACTGTGTATGAGTTATAATCACTGTGTATGAGTTATAATCACTGTGTATGAGTTATAATCACTGTGTATGAGTTATAATCACTGTGTATGAGTTATAATCACTGTGTATGAGTTTTAATCACTGTGTATGAGTTATAATCAATGTGTATGAGTTTTAATCACTGTGTATGAGTTATAATCACTGTGTATGAGTTATAATCACTGTGTATGAGTTATAATCACTGTGTATGAGTTTTAATCACTGTGTATGAGTTATAATCACTGTGTATGAGTTATAATCACTGTGTATGAGTTATAATCACTGTGTATGAGTTATAATCACTGTGTATGAGTTATAATCACTGTGTATGAGTTATAATCACTGTGTATGAGTTATAATCACTGTGTATGAGTTATAATCACTGTGTATGAGTTATAATCACTGTGTATGAGTTATAATCACTGTGTATGAGTTATAATCACTGTATATGAGTTATAATCACTGTGTATGAGTTATAATCACTGTATATGAGTTAAAATCACTGTATATGAGTTATAATCACTGTGTATGAGTTATAATCACTGTGTATGAGTTATAATCACTGTGTATGAGTTATAATCACTGTGTATGAGTTATAATCACTGTGTATGAGTTATAATCACTGTGTATGAGTTATAATCACTGTGTATGAGTTATAATCACTGTGTATGAGTTATAATCACTGTGTATGAGTTTTAATCACTGTGTATGAGTTTTAATCACTGTGTATGAGTTATAATCAATGTGTATGAGTTTTAATCACTGTGTATGAGTTATAATCACTGTGTATGAGTTATAATCACTGTGTATGAGTTATAATCACTGTGTATGAGTTATAATCACTGTGTATGAGTTATAATCACTGTGTATGAGTTTTAATCACTGTGTATGAGTTATAATCAATGTGTATGAGTTTTAATCACTGTGTATGAGTTATAATCACTGTGTATGAGTTATAATCACTGTGTATGAGTTATAATCACTGTGTATGAGTTTTAATCACTGTGTATGAGTTATAATCACTGTGTATGAGTTATAATCACTGTGTATGAGTTATAATCATTACAGATTAATATCCATATTGAAACTTGTTATTTTAACATGGCTACAATATATTATTGCATTTTCGTCATTATATCTACCTATGACATATTTAATAGAATTTTTTATATTCATTAAATCATTTTCGGTAGCTTAAGAAAAAATAAATTAATGTTTTTAACTCGACATTTCATTTTTTATATGACCGGTAATGTGGAACAGTCCGATATTTCGTAACCCCCCCTACCTAACTTGTTGTTCATTTCTATCTTCAATAGCGTATGCCATAACAGTCAAATAAAGTAACTGATGTACAGTGACACGCTGAAGCTTCTAACCGTTACTGTGACGGTGTTAGAAAACGTTACAGCTATTTTCAATTCAGTGATGGTTAAACGTCTGTTTCGAAACCAAAGACCATATCTCTAACTTCAAAAGGAAATTAAATACAAGGGACTGGAAGAAGCAGTCAGAAAAGAAAGTGGCTCCATGAACAAAGTCACTTACCACCGTCTGTGACAAAGATGAAGAGAAAAAAACGTAACGGCTAAGTAACGCACAGTTTTATGTCGTTACTATCTACCGTGTCGCAGAAATAGAAACACTGATTATTAGTTCTCTATCGGTGATTATAATCAACGATAAAAAAGATAATCAATCTACGACTAAACAATTTATCGTAAGTTTAGACTATCGTCTCTCGTCGGACATTCCTGAAATATCTGACGATAAATATTGTCTTGAATTATGAAGTAACATATATTTTATTTGGCATTCATAATAACGAGTTACATACTAACAATTATTCACTTTCTTCATAGTGATCGAAAACATTGAACCGTCCGATAACACGGAACTTACTCCCTTCCCTATATGACAAAAACATCGAAGATTGTACCCAATATAATCTTAGATGATCTGATAAAAATAGCGACAAAAAAAGTGACGTAAAATGACACGATGACACACCACGAAAAAGTGACGAGTCATTCTGACACACTAAATATGTTTTTACAATAAATCACAAAATAATTTCAACAAGCGATTTCTCATAAAATATTAATATGAATTAAATGCAAAATCAGAAATATCACTGAATGGCATTTAAATATTATTTATTCACCAGCTTTCAATATTTTTTATTTCCATTACAATACTTTAAACATTTTGTCATTCTAGAATTTCTATTGCAATATAGTCATAAATTCTTTGTAAACATGTCTAAGTTATTGAAAACATGTCTAAGTTATTGAAAACATGTCTCTAAGTTATTGTAAACATGTCTCTAAGTTATTGAAAACATGTCTAAGTTATTGAAAACATGTCTCTAAGTTATTGAAAACATGTCTAAGTTATTGAAAACATGTCTCTAAGTTATTGAAAACATGTCTCTAAGTTATTGTAAACATGTCTCTAAGTTATTGTAAACATGTCTAAGTTATTGAAAACATGTCTCTAAGTTATTGTAAACATGTCTAAGTTATTGAAAACATGTCTCTAAGTTATTGAAAACATGTCTCTAAGTTATTGAAAACATGTCTAAGTTATTGAAAACATGTCTCTAAGTTATTGAAAACATGTCTAAGTTATTGTAAACATGTCTAAGTTATTGAAAACATGTCTCTAAGTTATTGAAAACATGTCTAAGTTATTGAAAACATGTCTCTAAGTTATTGAAAACATGTCTCTAAGTTATTGTAAACATGTCTCTAAGTTATTGTAAACATGTCTAAGTTATTGAAAACATGTCTAAGTTATTGAAAACATGTCTCTAAGTTATTGAAAACATGTCTAAGTTATTGTAAACATGTCTAAGTTATTGAAAACATGTCTAAGTTATTGAAAACATGTCTAAGTTATTGAAAACATGTCTCTAAGTTAGTGAAAACATGTCTCTAAATTATTGTAAACATGTCTAAGTTATTGAAAACATGTCTAAGTTATTGAAAACATGTCTCTAAGTTATTGAAAACATGTCTCTAAGTTAGTGAAAACATGTCTCTAAGTTATTGAAAACATGTCTCTAAGTTATTGAAAACATGTCTCTAAGTTATTGAAAACATGTCTCTAAGTTAGTGAAAACATGTCTCTAAGTTATTGAAAACATGTCTCTAAGTTATTGAAAACATGTCTCTAAGTTATTGAAAACATGTCTCTAAGTTATTGAAAACATGTCTCTAAGTTATTGTAAACATGTCTAAGTTATTGAAAACATGTCTCTAAGTTATTGAAAACATGTCTCTAAGTTATTGAAAACATGTCTAAGTTATTGAAAACATGTCTCTAAGTTATTGAAAACATGTCTCTAAGTTATTGAAAACATGTCTAAGTTATTGAAAACATGTCTCTAAGTTATTGAAAACATGTCTCTAAGTTATTGTAAACATGTCTCTAAGTTATTGTAAACATGTCTCTAAGTTATTGTAAACATGTCTCTAAGTTATTGTAAACATGTCTCTAAGTTATTGTAAACATGTCTCTAAGTTATTGTAAACATGTCTCTAAGTTATTGTAAACATGTCTCTAAGTTATTGTAAACATGTCTCTAAGTTATTGAAAACATGTCTCTAAGTTATTGAAAACATGTCTCTAAGTTATTGAAAACATGTCTCTAAGTTATTGAAAACATGTCTCTAAGTTATTGAAAACATGTCTCTAAGTTATTGAAAACATGTCTCTAAGTTATTGAAAACATGTCTCTAAGTTATTGTAAACATGTCTAAGTTATTGAAAACATGTCTAAGTTATTGAAAACATGTCTCTAAGTTATTGTAAACATGTCTCTAAGTTATTGAAAACATGTCTCTAAGTTATTGAAAACATGTCTAAGTTATTGTAAACATGTCTAAGTTATTGAAAACATGTCTAAGTTATTGAAAACATGTCTCTAAGTTAGTGAAAACATGTCTCTAAGTTAGTGAAAACATGTCTCTAAGTTATTGTAAACATGTCTCTAAGTTATTGAAAACATGTCTCTAAGTTATTGAAAACATGTCTCTAAGTTATTGAAAACATGTCTCTAAGTTATTGTAAACATGTCTCTAAGTTATTGTAAACATGTCTCTAAGTTATTGTAAACATGTCTCTAAGTTATTGTAAACATGTCTCTAAGTTATTGTAAACATGTCTCTAAGTTATTGTAAACATGTCTCTAAGTTATTGTAAACATGTCTCTAAGTTATTGAAAACATGTCTCTAAGTTATTGAAAACATGTCTCTAAGTTATTGAAAACATGTCTCTAAGTTATTGTAAACATGTCTAAGTTATTGAAAACATGTCTAAGTTATTGAAAACATGTCTCTAAGTTATTGAAAACATGTCTCTAAGTTATTGAAAACATGTCTCTAAGTTATTGAAAACATGTCTCTAAGTTATTGAAAACATGTCTCTAAGTTATTGAAAACATGTCTCTAAGTTATTGTAAACATGTCTCTAAGTTATTGGAAACATGTCTAAGTTATTGTAAACATGTCTCTAAGTTATTGAAAACATGTCTCTAAGTTATTGAAAACATGTCTAAGTTATTGAAAACATGTCTCTAAGTTATTGTAAACATGTCTCTAAGTTATTGTAAACATGTCTAAGTTATTGAAAACATGTCTCTAAGTTATTGAAAACATGTCTCTAAGTTATTGTAAACATGTCTAAGTTATTGAAAACATGTCTCTAAGTTATTGAAAACATGTCTCTAAGTTATTGAAAACATGTCTAAGTTATTGAAAACATGTCTCTAAGTTATTAAAAACATGTCTCTAAGTTATTGAAAACATGTCTCTAAGTTATTGTAAACATGTCTAAGTTATTATAAACATGTCTCTAAGTTATTGTAAACATGTCTCTAAGTTATTGTAAACATGTTTCTAAGTTATTGTTAACATGTCGATAAGCTTTCTATTTACATGTCGATAAGCTTTCTGTTTACATGTCGATAAGCTTTCTGTTTACATGTCGATAAGCTTTCTGTTTACATGTCGATAAGCTTTCAGTTTACATGTCGATAAGCTTTCTGTTTACATGTCGATAAGCTTTTTGTTTACATGTCGATAAGCTTTCTGTTTACATGTCGATAAGCTTTCTGTTTACATGTCGATAAGCTTTCTGTTTACATGTCGATAAGCTTTCTGTTTACATGTCGATAAGCTTTCTGTTTACATGTCGATAAGCTTTCTGTTTACATGTCGATAAGCTTTCTGTTAACATGTCGATAAGCTTTCTGTTAACATGTCGATAAGCTTTCTGTTTACATGTCGATAAGCTTTCTGTTTACATGTCGATAAGCTTTCTGTTTACATGTCGATAAGCTTTCTGTTTACATGTCGATAAGCTTTCTGTTTACATGTCGATAAGCTTTCTGTTTACATGTCGATAAGCTTTCTGTTAACATGTCGATAAGCTTTCTGTTAACATGTCGATAAGCTTTCTGTTAACATGTCGATAATCTTTTTGTAAATATACGACAAGTACAGAAATAAAAGATATGATATTCAATTCATATAAAGAATCAACATTTCCATTGAGATTTGAAATTAATTAATTAATTAAATAATTAATTAATTAATTCATTAGCTAATTCATTTCAAAGATATAGAAATTACAACATGTATAACACTAACTTATGTAAACAAATGAATCACATTAAAATAAATACATTTCTTTCCAAATAATTGTTACCAATATTGTTAGTGGTTTACACGATGACAAGGCAGTATATTAGACGATTTACAACCATAAAACTAAGATAGAAAGTTATGGTGGGGCCATAGAAGATTTAAATCACACCCCTCATACTCTTCTATGGTCCCACCATAACTTTTTCTCTGGGTACAGGAATAATGGAGAATAATATTAAGTGAATTAATATATATTTGAAGACTTTTAATATATGCATACACCATAAAGAAAATAAATAAAATTTCACCCTTACTGAAATGAACTAGAAAATAACTTTATCAGAATATAATAATCTAAATATCTGACTAATTGAAGAAATAGTTAGAATCACGAAGACATACAATTAGAATAGCTTTCTATGGTATAAAATAAAAGCAGTGTTATTAAAATAATATACTGTACACCTTTCTAAGATAGTACAGTCAGGTGTAAATTACCTATGAACAGGTGTAGAGATTTCGACACAACACTGTAGAAGGAATGAATAATTCCTACTCCGTTCCAGTGAGAATGGTAAGGTATGTACAAGATGCTAAATAGTATAAGATATTTGTGTTTACTAGGGGTAAGTTCCGATTTGTCGAACAGTTCCACATTTTCGATCGAATAAAAAGATGTAATTTAACTTTTGTATCTATGATACCTGTAGGTATCATGGATACAAATTAAATACTAGTTAAAAAATAATAATTGTATTATAATCATGATCGAAATTATAGAAGGGTTCGATTACTCGGAACTAACCCGAACTGAAGTACCAGTTCTTCCACTACCATATATTCTACCGTATTAATTGACTATAAGCTGCTAATTCTGTTTTGAATTTCATACTACCTCCGCATTAAAAGATTCTAGTTTTTCTTTATGCAGAATTGGACATCACCTTTAAATGAAGCGACAACATGTTTCAGACCAGCACATTAAAACTAGAGCTAAAAGTTATGGTCCCCTCTTAATCTTCTATGGCCCCACCATAACTTTCTCTCTCAATCTTCTATGGCCCCACTATATTTTTTTTCTCTCAATCTTCTATGGCCCCACAATAACTTTCTCTCTCAATCTTCTATGGCCCCACCATAAGTTTCTCTCTGTGTCCCTGCATAATAGAACTTGTATGCGATTAATAATCTTATTAAAACATCTCTCCTTTTTTAATTGTGAAGAAATTAAAGCATCGCCATAAAGCTATTTCAATAAGAAGCTTTGACGGGCCTTTCTTCTATGATCTCCTCCGATAAATCTCAATCGAAGGCTGGAATCTTATCAAAGCGTCAGGCTGTATTTTTGCTGAATCAGCGATTATATTTATTTATGAAGGCTTTGTTCAAAGACTTTAAAGAATGGGGATACATATTCTCTATATTGGACAGACCCATTTCTAAACAATGACTTCACTTTTACATTCAATGGACTTTGTTTATCAAAATTATTTGTGGAATCAACTCGTAAAAAGAATACTTGAAATAAATCTAAAGTGTACTTTTATAAATATATTCACTATACATGATCATTATACATGATCATTATACAACATCATTATCCATGTATATAAACACGTGTCAAGGGTAAGTTCTGAATTATCGGACAGTTCCACATTAGCAATCATGAAGGAAAATGCATGGAGTAATTTTATTGTAACCCATTATTTCAATTGGTATCCAAGATACCAGCAGGTATCCTGGATACAAATATAAAACCTACACTATTTAAAGCATTTTTTTAAACTGCATAAATAAATAATTGAAGTCTTTTCATTATTTTTATCATCAAGGAAGAAATATTAACTTTAATAATAACTGATGTTTCAAAGTTGATTATGATAACGATTACGACACAGTTTTAATTAATAAAATTATTAATTAAAATATCAAGTTTTTAAAAGCGTAAACGTATTAAAAGTTTGGATATTTCTAACGTGGAGAAAAATTGAGATATAGTTTGATATAATTATGCAAAAAGTTAATTAATTATACATATTATAGTAATAATTATCTGTAGAAATACCTATGTACAAGTTTTTAAAAGCGATAATGTAAAGAAGAAAAATGACAAAGTTAAGAAATTTCTAACTTAGAGGGAAAGTTATAGTGGGGCCATAGAAGATTAAGAAGAGTCCCCATCTTCTATGGCCCCACTATAATTAGTTCTACGGAAATGATGGGCAATTTCTACATTTCATATCATTGATAGTTTATCCCCTTCAAATAAAAATAGTACTGTACGTACAAGCTGTTAAAATATAAGAACAAGAACCCTGACTTTTCTTTTATCCGATATTTTCAACTGAATAACATAAAATATGATTAAGTTATTGAAACCATTTATTGAACTGATATCAGAATAATTTTCTATCAATGCTATCAGCTGCTTGCCAAACGTATTATTAGGTTAGTGTGACGGACAGACAGAACCAGCTCTTATTATAGCATCAACTAATGTACTTACCTGTTAAAATAATAGGGAGTCAATAGTTAGTTATTACCCGTTATTAGGTTACTTTCAGTGAACTCAATTAAAATTAATTTCTCTGCATCAGCTGACACTATTATAGTTTATATAGATTATAGTTTATACAATATTTTATAGGAAAAAAACATAGAAAATGAATAAAAACATAGGAATGTAATTTTCATATCAATATATTCCCGTGCGTATCATAGTTACATTCTTCATGTTTAACACCCGTAGTTTAAAAGCGGACACAAAATAAATAAACACACGAAGGAAATTATTATTGTAGATAGGAAGAAAAGACCAAGTTACAACAGTTCAAGGGGGGCGGGGGGTCATCCACATCATTATCCATCATTCATGGAGATATATTCCGAATTTCCGACAACTCTCGTAGAAAAATAAACTTTATTCAGCCGTAATCATTATTCTTGTAACTTTATTCCGGCGTAATCATTATTCACGTAACTTTGGCGGAAGGAAAGTGTTGTCTCGATGAAAAGGACATCAGGAATTCACGTCAAGGCGGTGAGAGGAAATTGGTACAAGGGACTTCAGAGAAATGAAGGATGAGAATTTGCACTGTGATTTCAAAAAGCTGGGAAAAAATGCCAGATACATTATTTACGTGAAATAGGGAAGTATAACAACATCTTTAAATACTTTCGTCTTTTGGACGCACGTTAAAACAGTTAAAAAAAGGACAATTTTGGACGCAAAAAAGACGCTCGTGTGCGGGGGACTCATAGTCTCGCGGATAGCGTGGTAAATATTACAGCTAAAAACAATCTAAAAGTCCTTATTTCAAAAACATTTCAAAGAAATTTCACACAATTGCCTCTCTTGACAATTTCATTTGTTCGACTGCAAAATGTTCATCTTTTCAGAATTTAGTCGTGTGAAAAAGTATACTGAAAAATATGAACAATCCGATGCTTTTTGAAAAAATTTGGAGAATAATTGGCAAAAAATTTTACTAGCTCGAAAATTGAAGAGGTGGTACATTTTGAAAGTACCCCTCATTTTTGTTGGGGGGGGGGGGAGATAGTAATTTCACATAATATTCAAATTGTGATGATACAATTTTTCACCATTTAGAAATTATTTAAATTTTTCACCTGATATATATAAGTACCTATGAAAAGATTCAGCATTGTTTTTTTTATTTCCTCATGGTTTGAAAGAAGAAAGTTCTTGTGAAACAACTACCAAACATTGTAAATAAACTAATAAAGGATTAAATTCTGAACACATCAAAGGTTTCAAAACAAATACTTTATTGCAAGTGGGGGTACTACCATAAATTGGGGGTATATTCACCGTGTTTTTACCCTAAGTGGGGGCATTTTCCCTGAGATTTTACCCTAAGTGGGGGTATTCTCTCATTTTTTGACCCTAAGTTGTGATATTTTCACCCTAAGCTGAAGTATTTTCTTGCGTGTTTACCCTAAGTGTGGGTTTTTACCCCAGAAAGTATTACTTTGAACATAAGAGGGTAGACAAACATGGCCTATCTTCTTTGCGCGATATTCTCACTCTATTTACTCACCTCGGAGATGTTTCGGTACAAACACACGCTATGTTTTTCTTCAAATTGCGATTTAGAAGTTTAAAGGCATTCCTCGAGGAGACAAAATTTAACTTCTGTTCATTTAACTTTGATAATAATTTGCAGAGAAAGTTTGTAATGAATTGGATATTATTATTATTCGTAAACATTAAATAGACGAATTTGAATATTGTCATATGAAGAAAATTTGAAATAATGACTGAAGTTTGTGGACATGTTAGAACTGGCTGCAGGTATCATGGTTACGAATAAAATATATATATATATATTTTTTTAATTTCACATTATCGAAAAGGTGATTCCGTTCATGATATTTTCCGCCATTGTCAGCAATTTTTGTCTTATATTTGTAGGTATTGGATAGGTATTAGCTAACTACATTATATACCAATCCTGTCTTAATAATGTTTCGTTAATTATAATTAAAAAAAGCGACTAGGTTCGTCAATAATTGAACCTCTTCTTCAGTCGTAAGGGAAAATTTAAGTTTGAGTTCCTAATTTTAGTATTACATTGAAGTACACCTTTTTAGTACTCGTGAGAATTTACAGAAAAAAATAAAATTCAGCGCTTATTAAAAAATATAATAGAATATGAAAAATAAAAAAATATATCATAAGAAAAAAACTACTTTATTGAAATGTGAGTAAATTTCTAGTTCACGTCCCTAATTTATTTAGGGACGTGAACTAGGAAGGAGGTACTTTTAAATTAATAATTTTCTTATCATAATAACCATTTAGAAACAAAAACAAGAGTATATTTCAAAAAGATTTTCTCATATTTGCTTAATTTCAATTTCCAATATTCTTTTCTTGTTCTCTTTGTATGTGTAGTCAAGAAAATAGACTTTCTGTCAATTAACTTTTTTAGTGCAACTTATTTTAATTAGATGAAAGGTAATTAAATTTGAGAAAAATAGAAATACCCCCTTCCTAGTTCACGTCCCTAAATGAAATAGGGACGTGAACTAGGAATTCACCAGAATATCCTCCGAACCAATTCCAGCATTTACCTATTTCACAGTTTCCAATATTCCATTGAATTCAGTGCTGTACTATTTTTGATGATGTCAGTACCATATCACGGCTCACCTGAGCTGCTTACCTATTAATAATTCTACAGCACAGGTAAGAAGAGAGTTCAGCACCATTTGAGATGTGAATTAATGATACAGGAGCACTTAGAGCTGATTACACACATTAGTCTACGGATATCTGCACAGAGTTTAAAGGGGAGTCAAAATATATACCAACTATAGGGAGGAATTTAGTACTTCCAGTACTTTATCGAGTACAGTACACACCCAATACTTATCAATTACAGTACTTTATCAATTACAGTACACACCCAGTACTTCATCAAGTACCGCCACCACTACAGTTTATAGTGGGTTTAAATTAAATAGTATATTATTTAGCGGCATAAAGCGTCTGCAAGTTGTTATATTTTTTAGCCTCTATTTTCTCGTCTTACAACAATAACAGTGAATGGTTTGCCCTGTGAAGTACTGCAGTTACTCAAATAATAACATTTGCATTAATAGGCTTACATTAACAAGACACTAATTACAACTGTGGAGCACTGTCGTTATTTCAAGCTGGAAATTATTAAAGGCTTTATTTAATTGCAGGATTGTAGAGTAGAATTTATTCATCTCTAGAAATAATAAACATAAATAGGAGCCTCTCTTTGGATGGTATAAAATTAAGATGTGGTTACTGTTATGAAAGAGATAACGGTACCACTGTTATTACTGTTATGAAAGAGGTAACGGTACCACTTTTATTCTATTAGAAAATATACTAAAATAGTCAAACGAGTGTTTCAAATTAATGGATTTAGAATTAATTGTCTTCAAATTAATTAATCTGAGATTAATTAATTTGAAATTAATTGTTTTAAAATAAATTGTTCTCCTTTAATCAAACGATGTTAAATATTTAAAGATATTTTTTAAATCATTCAATGATATATAACTTTTTATTTTATTTATTATTATGTACTCTTTTCTTAGTTACCAATTAAAATAAAAGTAACCTAAAATTATGATATGATCGGAAATGTGGAACAGTCCAATAACTCGTAACTTACCCTAAAGAGTAAAAGCACAGGAATAAAATAAAAGAATAATCTCATAAATAAAATAAAAGAATAATCTCATAAATAGCAAAGTAAGCATGTACACAATAAGGATAATAGGCGATAACGTTAACTCTATTATTAAATACACTAATGCTATAATGAGTAGGTAGATTTTATTCATTTGGTGCCATGTACACTAGGCAGTGATTAATCCATAAATTAATCAATAGGGACTTAATCAGTAAGTGCATCTCTCAGAGATTAATACGCGGTAGGTGGATTAATTAAAAATGATTTGAAAATGACGGTTTCAATGATTAGTACGGAAGAAATGAAGATACACACGGCAAGGTAATATAGTTTGTATATGCCTATAAGGAGGGAATGGTGGGGCTATAGGAGATTGAGAGAGAAAGTTATGGTGGGGCCATAGAAGATTGAGAGAGAAAGTTATGGTGGGGCTATAGAAGATTGAGAGAGAAAGTTATGGTGGAGCTATAGGAGATTGAGAGAGAAAGTTATGGTGGGGCTATAGGAGATTGAGAGAGAAAGTTATGGTGGGGCTATAGAAGATTGAGAGAGAAAGTTATGGTGGAGCTATAGGAGATTGAGAGAGAAAGTTATGGTGGAGCTATAGGAGATTGAGAGAGAAAGCTATGGTGGGGCCATACACAGAGAAAAAAGTTTACTCATATCTAATGGGTCACCAATATATGCTTTGAATCAATTTATTACGTGAGTTGGTTGGACTTTATTCATGTTTTCACGTGTGTTAAACCAAATAGGACGTGGTGTGTCATCTAACATTAGTTAATTCAATTCATTTTATGGATTGAATCAACTTACTATGAGAGTTAAAAGTTACTTATTTGAGAATTTTAAAGTATGTTTAAACAACTATGACAGAGTGTATTGTAGTAACTCACAAAAACTGTTAATCCAATGTATCTGGTGTATAAATTGACTTACTAAGCTAGTTGGCGCTACTTTTTTTAAGTTTAGGAGTGAGTCAAAACGACTGTTTTGTTTTAACCAACGTCAATTTGACTACTTTTAAGTAGTACCTGCAACTCACCACGTAGGTAGGCGCAAAAATAATCCATTCATATGAGTCAAAACAAATCAAATTTGATTTGATTCAACTAATCCTTTCTCTGTGTGTAGAAGATTAAGAGTGGTGAACCTTTAATCTTCTATGGCCCACCATAACTGTTTCTTTTGATATAGAGATACAGAATCTTTTTTGGAGATTAGATTAGTTAATGTAGGGTAAATTACGAATTATTTCGTCGGTTCCATATTATCGCTTTTTTTAAGAAAAACTATATAATTTATTATTTCAACTCGTTATTTTCAACACGTTACCTATAAAATAACGATTTAAACTAAATTTAAATAAAAGAATTCATATTTAATCGAAAAGGTTGAGCTGTGCGATAATTCGTAAGTTACCCTCTGACGTCACAGAGCACTCTATTCCTGTGGTTAAAGAACAAAAACCTACGCTAACTGAATCAATCGAAACAGACATCGGTGGTGTTTTTATTAGAAATATTCTGTTAGAGCTGGTGCATATAGAGGATATAAATCTTTTCGGAAGGTTCATGGCAAACACAGGTACTGAATCAAACTCAATAAAAAACACCCGGTAAAATGGAACAAAAACACTTGAATTGAAGACATCAAAAGATGAGAGGATGGGGAGACCAGCCACGCTCTCAAAAATGGGGTGGAAACAAACTAATTCTAGAGCTGTTATTGTTTGGTTATATTGATAGTATTTGTTTAACTAACTAATTCTAGAACTGTTATTGATTGGTTATATTGATAGTATTTGTTTAACTAACTAATTCTAGAACTGTTATTGATTGGTTATATTGATAGTATTTGTTTAACTAACTAATTCTAGAGCTGTTATTGACTGGTTATATTGATAGTATTTGTTTAACTAACTAATTCTAGAGCTGTTATTGACTGGTTATATTGATAGTATTTGTTTAACTAACTAATTCTAGAGCTGTTATTGACTGGTTATATTGATAGTATTTGTTTAACTAACTAATTCTAGAACTGTTATTGATTGGTTATATTGATAGTATTTGTTTAACTAACTAATTCTAGAGCTGTTATTGATTGGTTTTATTGATAGTATTTGTTTAACTAACTAATTCTAGAGCTGTTATTGACTGGTTATATTGATAGTATTTGTTTAACTAACTAATTCTAGAACTGTTATTGATTGGTTATATTGATAGTATTTGTTTAACTAACTAATTCTAGAGCTGTTATTGACTGGTTATATTGATAGTATTTGTTTAACTAACTAATTCTAGAACTGTTATTGTTTGGTTATATTGATAGTATTTGTTTAACTAACTAATTCTAGAACTGTTATTGATTGGTTATATTGATAGTATTTGTTTAACTAACTAATTCTAGAGCTGTTATTGACTGGTTATATTGATAGTATTTGTTTAACTAACTAATTCTAGAACTGTTATTGATTGGTTATATTGATAGTATTTGTTTAACTAACTAATTCTAGAACTGTTATTGATTGGTTATATTGATAGTATTTGTTTAACTAACTAATTCTAGAGCTGTTATTGACTGGTTATATTGATAGTATTTGTTTAACTAACTAATTCTAGAACTGTTATTGATTGGTTATATTGATAGTATTTGTTTAACTAACTAATTCTAGAGCTGTTATTGACTGGTTATATTGATAGTATTTGTTTAACTAACTAATTCTAGAACTGTTATTGATTGGTTATATTGATAGTATTTGTTTAACTAACTAATTCTAGAACTGTTATTGATTGGTTATATTGATAGTATTTGTTTAACTAACTAATTCTAGAGCTGTTATTGATTGGTTTTATTGATAGTATTTGTTTAACTAACTAATTCTAGAGCTGTTATTGACTGGTTATATTGATAGTATTTGTTTAACTAACTAATTCTAGAGCTGTTATTGACTGGTTATATTGATAGTATTTGTTTAACTAACTAATTCTAGAGCTGTTATTGACTGGTTATATTGATAGTATTTGTTTAACTAACTAATTCTAGAACTGTTATTGTTTGGTTATATTGATAGTATTTGTTTAAACTAACTAATTCTAGAGCTGTTATTGACTGGTTATATTGATAGTATTTGTTTAACTAACTAATTCTAGAACTGTTATTGATTGGTTATATTGATAGTATTTGTTTAACTAACTAATTCTAGAACTGTTATTGACTGGTTATATTGATAGTATTTGTTTAACTAACTAATTCTAGAGCTGTTATTGACTGGTTATATTGATAGTATTTGTTTAACTAACTAATTCTAGAACTGTTATTGATTGGTTATATTGATAGTATTTGTTTAACTAACTAATTCTAGAGCTGTTATTGACTGGTTATATTGATAGTATTTGTTTAACTAACTAATTCTAGAACTGTTATTGTTTGGTTATATTGATAGTATTTGTTTAACTAACTAATTCTAGAACTGTTATTGATTGGTTATATTGATAGTATTTGTTTAACTAACTAATTCTAGAGCTGTTATTGACTGGTTATATTGATAGTATTTGTTTAACTAACTAATTCTAGAACTGTTATTGATTGGTTATATTGATAGTATTTGTTTAACTAACTAATTCTAGAACTGTTATTGATTGGTTATATTGATAGTATTTGTTTAACTAACTAATTCTAGAGCTGTTATTGACTGGTTATATTGATAGTATTTGTTTAACTAACTAATTCTAGAGCTGTTATTGACTGGTTATATTGATAGTATTTGTTTAACTAACTAATTCTAGAACTGTTATTGATTGGTTATATTGATAGTATTTGTTTAACTAACTAATTCTAGAACTGTTATTGATTGGTTATATTGATAGTATTTGTTTAACTAACTAATTCTAGAGCTGTTATTGACTGGTTATATTGATAGTATTTGTTTAACTAACTAATTCTAGAACTGTTATTGATTGGTTATATTGATAGTATTTGTTTAACTAACTAATTCTAGAACTGTTATTGATTGGTTATATTGATAGTATTTGTTTAACTAACTAATTCTAGAGCTGTTATTGACTGGTTATATTGATAGTATTTGTTTAACTAACTAATTCTAGAACTGTTATTGATTGGTTATATTGATAGTATTTGTTTAACTAACTAATTCTAGAACTGTTATTGATTGGTTATATTGATAGTATTTGTTTAACTAACTAATTCTAGAACTGTTATTGATTGGTTATATTGATAGTATTTGTTTAACTAACTAATTCTAGAACTGTTACTGATTGGTTATATTGATAGTATTTGTTTAACTAACTAATTCTAGAACTGTTACTGATTGGTTATATTGATAGTATTTGTTTAACTAACTAATTCTAGAACTGTTATTGATTGGTTATATTGATAGTATTTGTTTAACTAACTAATTCTAGAACTGTTACTGATTGGTTATATTGATAGTATTTGTTTAACTAACTAATTCTAGAGCTGTTATTGATTGGTTATATTGATAGTATTTGTTTAACTAACTAATTCTAGAACTGTTACTGATTGGTTATATTGATAGTATTTGTTTAACTAACTAATTCTAGAGCTGTTATTGATTGGTTATATTGATAGTATTTGTTTAACTAACTAATTCTAGAACTGTTATTGATTGGTTATATTGATAGTATTTGTTTAACTAACTAATTCTAGAACTGTTATTGATTGGTTATATTGATAGTATTTGTTTAACTAACTAATTCTAGAACTGTTATTGATTGGTTATATTGATAGTATTTGTTTAACTAACTAATTCTAGAGCTGTTATTGACTGGTTATATTGATAGTATTTGTTTAACTAACTAATTCTAGAACTGTTATTGATTGGTTATATTGATAGTATTTGTTTAACTAACTAATTCTAGAGCTGTTATTGACTGGTTATATTGATAGTATTTGTTTAACTAACTAATTCTAGAACTGTTATTGATTGGTTATATTGATAGTATTTGTTTAACTAACTAATTCTAGAACTGTTATTGATTGGTTATATTGATAGTATTTGTTTAACTAACTAATTCTAGAGCTGTTATTGATTGGTTTTATTGATAGTATTTGTTTAACTAACTAATTCTAGAGCTGTTATTGACTGGTTATATTGATAGTATTTGTTTAACTAACTAATTCTAGAACTGTTACTGATTGGTTATATTGATAGTATTTGTTTAACTAACTAATTCTAGAGCTGTTATTGACTGGTTATATTGATAGTATTTGTTTAACTAACTAATTCTAGAACTGTTATTGTTTGGTTATATTGATAGTATTTGTTTAAACTAACTAATTCTAGAGCTGTTATTGACTGGTTATATTGATAGTATTTGTTTAACTAACTAATTCTAGAACTGTTATTGATTGGTTATATTGATAGTATTTGTTTAACTAACTAATTCTAGAACTGTTATTGACTGGTTATATTGATAGTATTTGTTTAACTAACTAATTCTAGAGCTGTTATTGACTGGTTATATTGATAGTATTTGTTTAACTAACTAATTCTAGAACTGTTATTGATTGGTTATATTGATAGTATTTGTTTAACTAACTAATTCTAGAGCTGTTATTGACTGGTTATATTGATAGTATTTGTTTAACTAACTAATTCTAGAACTGTTATTGTTTGGTTATATTGATAGTATTTGTTTAACTAACTAATTCTAGAACTGTTATTGATTGGTTATATTGATAGTATTTGTTTAACTAACTAATTCTAGAGCTGTTATTGACTGGTTATATTGATAGTATTTGTTTAACTAACTAATTCTAGAACTGTTATTGATTGGTTATATTGATAGTATTTGTTTAACTAACTAATTCTAGAACTGTTATTGATTGGTTATATTGATAGTATTTGTTTAACTAACTAATTCTAGAGCTGTTATTGACTGGTTATATTGATAGTATTTGTTTAACTAACTAATTCTAGAGCTGTTATTGACTGGTTATATTGATAGTATTTGTTTAACTAACTAATTCTAGAACTGTTATTGATTGGTTATATTGAGATAGTATTTGTTTAACTAACTAATTCTAGAACTGTTATTGATTGGTTATATTGATAGTATTGTTTAACTAACTAATTCTAGAGCTGTTATTGACTGGTTATATTGATAGTATTTGTTTAACTAACTAATTCTAGAACTGTTATTGATTGGTTATATTGATAGTATTTGTTTAACTACTAATTCTAGAACTGTTATTGATTGGTTATATTGATAGTATTTGTTTAACTAACTAATTCTAGAGCTGTTATTGACTGGTTATATTGATAGTATTTGTTTAACTAACTAATTCTAGAACTGTTATTGATTGGTTATATTGATAGTATTTGTTTAACTAACTAATTCTAGAACTGTTATTGATTGGTTATATTGATAGTATTTGTTTAACTAACTAATTCTAGAACTGTTATTGATTGGTTATATTGATAGTATTTGTTTAACTAACTAATTCTAGAACTGTTACTGAATGGTTATATTGATAGTATTTGTTTAACTAACTAATTCTAGAACTGTTACTGATTGGTTATATTGATAGTATTTGTTTAACTAACTAATTCTAGAACTGTTATTGATTGGTTATATTGATAGTATTTGTTTAACTAACTAATTCTAGAACTGTTACTGATTGGTTATATTGATAGTATTTGTTTAACTAACTAATTCTAGAGCTGTTATTGATTGGTTATATTGATAGTATTTGTTTAACTAACTAATTCTAGAACTGTTACTGATTGGTTATATTGATAGTATTTGTTTAACTAACTAATTCTAGAGCTGTTATTGATTGGTTATATTGATAGTATTTGTTTAACTAACTAATTCTAGAACTGTTATTGATTGGTTATATTGATAGTATTTGTTTAACTAACTAATTCTAGAACTGTTATTGATTGGTTATATTGATAGTATTTGTTTAACTAACTAATTCTAGAGCTGTTATTGACTGGTTATATTGATAGTATTTGTTTAACTAACTAATTCTAGAACTGTTATTGATTGGTTATATTGATAGTATTTGTTTAACTAACTAATTCTAGAACTGTTATTGATTGGTTATATTGATAGTATTTGTTTAACTAACTAATTCTAGAACTGTTACTGATTGGTTATATTGATAGTATTTGTTTAACTAACTAATTCTAGAACTGTTACTGATTGGTTATATTGATAGTATTTGTTTAACTAACTAATTCTAGAACTGTTATTGATTGGTTATATTGATAGTATTTGTTTAACTAACTAATTCTAGAACTGTTATTGATTGGTTATATTGATAGTATTTGTTTAACTAACTAATTCTAGAGCTGTTATTGACTGGTTATATTGATAGTATTTGTTTAACTAACTAATTCTAGAACTGTTATTGATTGGTTATATTGATAGTATTTGTTTAACTAACTAATTCTAGAACTGTTATTGTTTGGTTATATTGATAGTATTTGTTTAACTAACTAATTCTAGAACTGTTATTGATTGGTTATATTGATAGTATTTGTTTAACTAACTAATTCTAGAACTGTTATTGACTGGTTATATTGATAGTATTTGTTTAACTAACTAATTCTAGAGCTGTTATTGACTGGTTATATTGATAGTATTTGTTTAACTAACTAATTCTAGAGCTGTTATTGACTGGTTATATTGATAGTATTTGTTTAACTAACTAATTCTAGAGCTGTTATTGACTGGTTATATTGATAGTATTTGTTTAATAACTAATTCTAGAACTGTTATTGATTGGTTATATTGATAGTATTTGTTTAACTAACTAATTCTAGAGCTGTTATTGACTGGTTATATTGATAGTATTTGTTTAACTAACTAATTCTAGAGCTGTTATTGACTGGTTATATTGATAGTATTTGTTTAACTAACTAATTCTAGAACTGTTTATTGATTGGTTATATTGATAGTATTTGTTTAACTAACTAATTCTAGAACTGTTATTGATTGGTTATATTGATAGTATTTGTTTAACTAACTAATTCTAGAACTGTTATTGATTGGTTATATTGATAGTATTTGTTTAACTAACTAATTCTAGAACTGTTATTGATTGGTTATATTGATAGTATTTGTTTAACTAACTAATTCTAGAACTGTTATTGATTGGTTATATTGATAGTATTTGTTTAACTAACTAATTCTAGAACTGTTACTGATTGGTTATATTGATAGTATTTGTTTAACTAACTAATTCTAGAACTGTTATTGATTGGTTATATTGATAGTATTTGTTTAACTAACTAATTCTAGAACTGTTACTGATTGGTTATATTGATAGTATTTGTTTAACTAACTAATTCTAGAGCTGTTATTGATTGGTTATATTGATAGTATTTGTTTAACTAACTAATTCTAGAACTGTTACTGATTGGTTATATTGATAGTATTTGTTTAACTAACTAATTCTAGAGCTGTTATTGATTGGTTATATTGATAGTATTTGTTTAACTAACTAATTCTAGAACTGTTATTGATTGGTTATATTGATAGTATTTGTTTAACTAACTAATTCTAGAACTGTTATTGATTGGTTATATTGATAGTATTTGTTTAACTAACTAATTCTAGAGCTGTTATTGATTGGTTTTATTGATAGTATTTGTTTAACTAACTAATTCTAGAGCTGTTATTGACTGGTTATATTGATAGTATTTGTTTAACTAACTAATTCTAGAGCTGTTATTGACTGGTTATATTGATAGTATTTGTTTAACTAACTAATTCTAGAGCTGTTATTGACTGGTTATATTGATAGTATTTGTTTAACTAACTAATTCTAGAGCTGTTATTGACTGGTTATATTGATAGTATTTGTTTAACTAACTAATTCTAGAACTGTTATTGTTTGGTTATATTGATAGTATTTGTTTAAACTAACTAATTCTAGAGCTGTTATTGACTGGTTATATTGATAGTATTTGTTTAACTAACTAATTCTAGAACTGTTATTGATTGGTTATATTGATAGTATTTGTTTAACTAACTAATTCTAGAACTGTTATTGACTGGTTATATTGATAGTATTTGTTTAACTAACTAATTCTAGAGCTGTTATTGACTGGTTATATTGATAGTATTTGTTTAACTAACTAATTCTAGAACTGTTATTGATTGGTTATATTGATAGTATTTGTTTAACTAACTAATTCTAGAGCTGTTATTGACTGGTTATATTGATAGTATTTGTTTAACTAACTAATTCTAGAACTGTTATTGTTTGGTTATATTGATAGTATTTGTTTAACTAACTAATTCTAGAACTGTTATTGATTGGTTATATTGATAGTATTTGTTTAACTAACTAATTCTAGAGCTGTTATTGACTGGTTATATTGATAGTATTTGTTTAACTAACTAATTCTAGAACTGTTATTGATTGGTTATATTGATAGTATTTGTTTAACTAACTAATTCTAGAACTGTTATTGATTGGTTATATTGATAGTATTTGTTTAACTAACTAATTCTAGAGCTGTTATTGACTGGTTATATTGATAGTATTTGTTTAACTAACTAATTCTAGAGCTGTTATTGACTGGTTATATTGATAGTATTTGTTTAACTAACTAATTCTAGAACTGTTATTGATTGGTTATATTGATAGTATTTGTTTAACTAACTAATTCTAAACTGTTATTGATTGGTTATATTGATAGTATTTGTTTAACTAACTAATTCTAGAGCTGTTATTGATTGGTTATATTGATAGTATTTGTTTAACTAACTAATTCTAGAACTGTTATTGATTGGTTATATTGATAGTATTTGTTTAACTAACTAATTCTAGAACTGTTATTGATTGGTTATATTGATAGTATTTGTTTAACTAACTAATTCTAGAGCTGTTATTGACTGGTTATATTGATAGTATTTGTTTAACTAACTAATTCTAGAACTGTTATTGATTGGTTATATTGATAGTATTTGTTTAACTAACTAATTCTAGAACTGTTATTGATTGGTTATATTGATAGTATTTGTTTAACTAACTAATTCTAGAACTGTTATTGATTGGTTATATTGATAGTATTTGTTTAACTAACTAATTCTAGAACTGTTACTGATTGGTTATATTGATAGTATTTGTTTAACTAACTAATTCTAGAACTGTTACTGATTGGTTATATTGATAGTATTTGTTTAACTAACTAATTCTAGAACTGTTATTGATTGGTTATATTGATAGTATTTGTTTAACTAACTAATTCTAGAACTGTTACTGATTGGTTATATTGATAGTATTTGTTTAACTAACTAATTCTAGAGCTGTTATTGATTGGTTATATTGATAGTATTTGTTTAACTAACTAATTCTAGAACTGTTACTGATTGGTTATATTGATAGTATTTGTTTAACTAACTAATTCTAGAGCTGTTATTGATTGGTTATATTGATAGTATTTGTTTAACTAACTAATTCTAGAACTGTTATTGATTGGTTATATTGATAGTATTTGTTTAACTAACTAATTCTAGAACTGTTATTGATTGGTTATATTGATAGTATTTGTTTAACTAACTAATTCTAGAGCTGTTATTGACTGGTTATATTGATAGTATTTGTTTAACTAACTAATTCTAGAACTGTTATTGATTGGTTATATTGATAGTATTTGTTTAACTAACTAATTCTAGAACTGTTATTGATTGGTTATATTGATAGTATTTGTTTAACTAACTAATTCTAGAACTGTTACTGATTGGTTATATTGATAGTATTTGTTTAACTAACTAATTCTAGAACTGTTACTGATTGGTTATATTGATAGTATTTGTTTAACTAACTAATTCTAGAACTGTTATTGATTGGTTATATTGATAGTATTTGTTTAACTAACTAATTCTAGAACTGTTATTGATTGGTTATATTGATAGTATTTGTTTAACTAACTAATTCTAGAGCTGTTATTGACTGGTTATATTGATAGTATTTGTTTAACTAACTAATTCTAGAACTGTTATTGATTGGTTATATTGATAGTATTTGTTTAACTAACTAATTCTAGAACTGTTATTGTTTGGTTATATTGATAGTATTTGTTTAACTAACTAATTCTAGAACTGTTATTGATTGGTTATATTGATAGTATTTGTTTAACTAACTAATTCTAGAACTGTTATTGACTGGTTATATTGATAGTATTTGTTTAACTAACTAATTCTAGAGCTGTTATTGACTGGTTATATTGATAGTATTTGTTTAACTAACTAATTCTAGAGCTGTTATTGACTGGTTATATTGATAGTATTTGTTTAACTAACTAATTCTAGAGCTGTTATTGACTGGTTATATTGATAGTATTTGTTTAATAACTAATTCTAGAACTGTTATTGATTGGTTATATTGATAGTATTTGTTTAACTAACTAATTCTAGAGCTGTTATTGACTGGTTATATTGATAGTATTTGTTTAACTAACTAATTCTAGAGCTGTTATTGACTGGTTATATTGATAGTATTTGTTTAACTAACTAATTCTAGAACTGTTATTGATTGGTTATATTGATAGTATTTGTTTAACTAACTAATTCTAGAACTGTTATTGATTGGTTATATTGATAGTATTTGTTTAACTAACTAATTCTAGAACTGTTATTGATTGGTTATATTGATAGTATTTGTTTAACTAACTAATTCTAGAACTGTTATTGATTGGTTATATTGATAGTATTTGTTTAACTAACTAATTCTAGAACTGTTATTGATTGGTTATATTGATAGTATTTGTTTAACTAACTAATTCTAGAACTGTTACTGATTGGTTATATTGATAGTATTTGTTTAACTAACTAATTCTAGAACTGTTACTGATTGGTTATATTGATAGTATTTGTTTAACTAACTAATTCTAGAACTGTTATTGATTGGTTATATTGATAGTATTTGTTTAACTAACTAATTCTAGAACTGTTACTGATTGGTTATATTGATAGTATTTGTTTAACTAACTAATTCTAGAGCTGTTATTGATTGGTTATATTGATAGTATTTGTTTAACTAACTAATTCTAGAACTGTTACTGATTGGTTATATTGATAGTATTTGTTTAACTAACTAATTCTAGAGCTGTTATTGATTGGTTATATTGATAGTATTTGTTTAACTAACTAATTCTAGAACTGTTACTGATTGGTTATATTGATAGTATTTGTTTAACTAACTAATTCTAGAGCTGTTATTGATTGGTTATATTGATGTATTTGTTTAACTAACTAATTCTAGAACTGTTATTGATTGGTTATATTGATAGTATTTGTTTAACTAACTAATTCTAGAACTGATATTGATTGTTTATATTGATAGTATTTGTTTAACTAACTAATTCTAGAGCTGTTATTGACTGGTTATATTGATAGTATTTGTTTAACTAACTAATTCTAGAACTGTTATTGATTGGTTATATTGATAGTATTTGTTTAACTAACTAATTCTAGAACTGTTATTGACTGGTTATATTGATAGTATTTGTTTAACTAACTAATTCTAGAGCTGTTATTGACTGGTTATATTGATAGTATTTGTTTAACTAACTAATTCTAGAACTGTTATTGATTGGTTATATTGATAGTATTTGTTTAACTAACTAATTCTAGAACTGTTATTGTTTGGTTATATTGATAGTATTTGTTTAACTAACTAATTCTAGAACTGTTATTGATTGGTTATATTGATAGTATTTGTTTAACTAACTAATTCTAGAACTGTTATTGACTGGTTATATTGATAGTATTTGTTTAACTAACTAATTCTAGAGCTGTTATTGACTGGTTATATTGATAGTATTTGTTTAACTAACTAATTCTAGAACTGTTATTGATTGGTTATATTGATAGTATTTGTTTAACTAACTAATTCTAGAACTGTTATTGATTGGTTATATTGATAGTATTTGTTTAACTAACTAATTCTAGAACTGTTACTGATTGGTTATATTGATAGTATTTGTTTAACTAACTAATTCTAGAACTGTTACTGATTGGTTATATTGATAGTATTTGTTTAACTAACTAATTCTAGAACTGTTATTGATTGGTTATATTGATAGTATTTGTTTAACTAACTAATTCTAGAACTGTTATTGATTGGTTATATTGATAGTATTTGTTTAACTAACTAATTCTAGAACTGTTACTGATTGGTTATATTGATAGTATTTGTTTAACTAACTAATTCTAGAACTGTTATTGATTGGTTATATTGATAGTATTTGTTTAACTAACTAATTCTAGAACTGTTATTGATTGGTTATATTGATAGTATTTGTTTAACTAACTAATTCTAGAACTGTTATTGATTGGTTATATTGATAGTATTTGTTTAACTAACTAATTCTAGAACTGTTATTGATTGGTTATATTGATAGTATTTGTTTAACTAACTAATTCTAGAACTGTTACTGATTGGTTATATTGATAGTATTTGTTTAACTAACTAATTCTAGAACTGTTACTGATTGGTTATATTGATAGTATTTGTTTAACTAACTAATTCTAGAACTGTTATTGATTGGTTATATTGATAGTATTTGTTTAACTAACTAATTCTAGAACTGTTATTGATTGGTTATATTGATAGTATTTGTTTAACTAACTAATTCTAGAACTGTTACTGATTGGTTATATTGATAGTATTTGTTTAACTAACTAATTCTAGAACTGTTATTGATTGGTTATATTGATAGTATTTGTTTAACTAACTAATTCTAGAACTGTTATTGATTGGTTATATTGATAGTATTTGTTTAACTAACTAATTCTAGAACTGTTATTGACTGGTTATATTGATAGTATTTGTTTAACTAACTAATTCTAGAACTGTTACTGATTGGTTATATTGATAGTATTTGTTTAACTAACTAATTCTAGAACTGTTATTGATTGGTTATATTGATAGTATTTGTTTAACTAACTAATTCTAGAGCTGTTATTGATTGGTTTTATTGATAGTATTTGTTTAACTAACTAATTCTAGAACTGTTACTGATTGGTTATATTGATAGTATTTGTTTAACTAACTAATTCTAGAACTGTTACTGATTGGTTATATTGATAGTATTTGTTTAACTAACTAATTCTAGAACTGTTATTGATTGGTTATATTGATAGTATTTGTTTAACTAACTAATTCTAGAACTGTTATTGATTGGTTATATTGATAGTATTTGTTTAACTAACTAATTCTAGAACTGTTACTGATTGGTTATATTGATAGTATTTGTTTAACTAACTAATTCTAGAACTGTTATTGATTGGTTATATTGATAGTATTTGTTTAACTAACTAATTCTAGAACTGTTATTGATTGGTTATATTGATAGTATTTGTTTAACTAACTAATTCTAGAACTGTTATTGATTGGTTATATTGATAGTATTTGTTTAACTAACTAATTCTAGAACTGTTATGATTGGTTATATTGATAGTATTTGTTTAACTAACTAATTCTAGAGCTGTTATTGACTGGTTACATTGATAGTATTTGTTTAACTAACTAATTCTAGAACTGTTACTGATTGGTTATATTGATAGTATTTGTTTAACTAACTAATTCTAGAACTGTTATTGATTGGTTATATTGATAGTATTTGTTTAACTAACTAATTCTAGAACTGTTACTGATTGGTTATATTGATAGTATTTGTTTAACTAACTAATTCTAGAGCTGTTATTGACTGGTTATATTGATAGTATTTGTTTAACTAACTAATTCTAGAACTGTTATTGATTGGTTATATTGATAGTATTTGTTTAACTAACTAATTCTAGAACTGTTATTGACTGGTTATATTGATAGTATTTGTTTAACTAACTAATTCTAGAACTGTTACTGATTGGTTATATTGATAGTATTTGTTTAACTAACTAATTCTAGAACTGTTATTGATTGGTTATATTGATAGTATTTGTTTAACTAACTAATTCTAGAACTGTTATTGATTGGTTATATTGATAGTATTTGTTTAACTAACTAATTCTAGAACTGTTACTGATTGGTTATATTGATAGTATTTGTTTAACTAACTAATTCTAGAGCTGTTATTGATTGGTTATATTGATAGTATTTGTTTAACTAACTAATTCTAGAACTGTTATTGATTGGTTATATTGATAGTATTTGTTTAACTAACTAATTCTAGAACTGTTATTGACTGGTTATATTGATAGTATTTGTTTAACTAACTAATTCTAGAACTGTTATTGATTGGTTATATTGATAGTATTTGTTTAACTAACTAATTCTAGAACTGTTACTGATTGGTTATATTGATAGTATTTGTTTAACTAACTAATTCTAGAGCTGTTATTGATTGGTTATATTGATAGTATTTGTTTAACTAACTAATTCTAGAACTGTTATTGATTGGTTATATTGATAGTATTTGTTTAACTAACTAATTCTAGAACTGTTACTGATTGGTTATATTGATAGTATTTGTTTAACTAACTAATTCTAGAACTGTTATTGATTGGTTATATTGATAGTATTTGTTTAACTAACTAATTCTAGAACTGTTATTGACTGGTTATATTGATAGTATTTGTTTAACTAACTAATTCTAGAACTGTTATTGACTGGTTATATTGATAGTATTTGTTTAACTAACTAATTCTAGAACTGTTATTGATTGGTTATATTGATAGTATTTGTTTAACTAACTAATTCTAGAACTGTTATTGATTGGTTATATTGATAGTATTTGTTTAACTAACTAATTCTAGAACTGTTACTGATTGGTTATATTGATAGTATTTGTTTAACTAACTAATTCTAGAACTGTTATTGACTGGTTATATTGATAGTATTTGTTTAACTAACTAATTCTAGAACTGTTATTGACTGGTTATATTGATAGTATTTGTTTAACTAACTAATTCTAGAACTGTTATTGATTGGTTATATTGATAGTATTTGTTTAACTAACTAATTCTAGAACTGTTACTGATTGGTTATATTGATAGTATTTGTTTAACTAACTAATTCTAGAACTGTTATTGATTGGTTATATTGATAGTATTTGTTTAACTAACTAATTCTAGAACTGTTATTGACTGGTTATATTGATAGTATTTGTTTAACTAACTAATTCTAGAACTGTTATTGACTGGTTATATTGATAGTATTTGTTTAACTAACTAATTCTAGAACTGTTATTGATTGGTTATATTGATAGTATTTGTTTAACTAACTAATTCTAGAACTGTTATTGATTGGTTATATTGATAGTATTTGTTTAACTAACTAATTCTAGAACTGTTACTGATTGGTTATATTGATAGTATTTGTTTAACTAACTAATTCTAGAACTGTTATTGACTGGTTATATTGATAGTATTTGTTTAACTAACTAATTCTAGAACTGTTATTGACTGGTTATATTGATAGTATTTGTTTAACTAACTAATTCTAGAACTGTTATTGATTGGTTATATTGATAGTATTTGTTTAACTAACTAATTCTAGAACTGTTACTGATTGGTTATATTGATAGTATTTGTTTAACTAACTAATTCTAGAGCTGTTATTGATTGGTTATATTGATAGTATTTGTTTAACTAACTAATTCTAGAACTGTTATTGATTGGTTATATTGATAGTATTTGTTTAACTAACTAATTCTAGAACTGTTACTGATTGGTTATATTGATAGTATTTGTTTAACTAACTAATTCTAGAACTGTTACTGATTGGTTATATTGATAGTATTTGTTTAACTAACTAATTCTAGAACTGTTATTGACTGGTTATATTGATAGTATTTGTTTAACTAACTAATTCTAGAACTGTTATTGACTGGTTATATTGATAGTATTTGTTTAACTAACTAATTCTAGAACTGTTATTGATTGGTTATATTGATAGTATTTGTTTAACTAACTAATTCTAGAACTGTTATTGATTGGTTATATTGATAGTATTTGTTTAACTAACTAATTCTAGAACTGTTACTGATTGGTTATATTGATAGTATTTGTTTAACTAACTAATTCTAGAACTGTTATTGACTGGTTATATTGATAGTATTTGTTTAACTAACTAATTCTAGAACTGTTATTGATTGGTTATATTGATAGTATTTGTTTAACTAACTAATTCTAGAACTGTTATTGATTGGTTATATTGATAGTATTTGTTTAACTAACTAATTCTAGAGCTGTTATTGATTGGTTATATTGATAGTATTTGTTTAACTAACTAATTCTAGAACTGTTATTGATTGGTTATATTGATAGTATTTGTTTAACTAACTAATTCTAGAACTGTTATTGACTGGTTATATTGATAGTATTTGTTTAACTAACTAATTCTAGAACTGTTATTGATTGGTTATATTGATAGTATTTGTTTAACTAACTAATTCTAGAACTGTTATTGATTGGTTATATTGATAGTATTTGTTTAACTAACTAATTCTAGAACTGTTATTGATTGGTTATATTGATAGTATTTGTTTAACTAACTAGCTAATTCTAGAACTGTTATTGATTGGTTATATTGATAGTATTTGTTTAACTAACTAATTCTAGAACTGTTATTGATTGGTTATATTGATAGTATTTGTTTAACTAACTAATTCTAGAACTGTTATTGATTGGTTATATTGATAGTATTTGTTTAACTAACTAATTCTAGAACTGTTATTGATTGGTTATATTGATAGTATTTGTTTAACTAACTAATTCTAGAACTGTTATTGACTGGTTATATTGATAGTATTTGTTTAACTAACTAATTCTAGAACTGTTATTGACTGGTTATATTGATAGTATTTGTTTAACTAACTAATTCTAGAACTGTTATTGATTGGTTATATTGATAGTATTTGTTTAACTAACTAATTCTAGAACTGTTATTGATTGGTTATATTGATAGTATTTGTTTAACTAACTAATTCTAGAACTGTTATTGATTGGTTATATTGATAGTATTTGTTTAACTAACTAATTCTAGAACTGTTACTGATTGGTTATATTGATAGTATTTGTTTAACTAACTAATTCTAGAACTGTTATTGATTGGTTATATTGATAGTATTTGTTTAACTAACTAATTCTAGAACTGTTACTGATTGGTTTTATTGATAGTATTTGTTTAACTAACTAATTCTAGAACTGTTATTGATTGGTTATATTGATAGTATTTGTTTAACTAACTAATTCTAGAACTGTTACTGATTGGTTATATTGATAGTATTTGTTTAACTAACTAATTCTAGAGCTGTTATTGATTGGTTATATTGATAGTATTTGTTTAACTAACTAATTCTAGAACTGTTATTGATTGGTTATATTGATAGTATTTGTTTAACTAACTAATTCTAGAACTGTTATTGACTGGTTATATTGATAGTATTTGTTTAACTAACTAATTCTAGAACTGTTATTGATTGGTTATATTGATAGTATTTGTTTAACTAACTAATTCTAGAACTGTTACTGATTGGTTATATTGATAGTATTTGTTTAACTAACTAATTCTAGAGCTGTTATTGATTGGTTATATTGATAGTATTTGTTTAACTAACTAATTCTAGAACTGTTATTGATTGGTTATATTGATAGTATTTGTTTAACTAACTAATTCTAGAACTGTTACTGATTGGTTATATTGATAGTATTTGTTTAACTAACTAATTCTAGAACTGTTATTGATTGGTTATATTGATAGTATTTGTTTAACTAACTAATTCTAGAACTGTTATTGACTGGTTATATTGATAGTATTTGTTTAACTAACTAATTCTAGAACTGTTATTGACTGGTTATATTGATAGTATTTGTTTAACTAACTAATTCTAGAACTGTTATTGATTGGTTATATTGATAGTATTTGTTTAACTAACTAATTCTAGAACTGTTATTGATTGGTTATATTGATAGTATTTGTTTAACTAACTAATTCTAGAACTGTTACTGATTGGTTACATTGATAGTATTTGTTTAACTAACTAATTCTAGAACTGTTATTGACTGGTTATATTGATAGTATTTGTTTAACTAACTAATTCTAGAACTGTTATTGATTGGTTATATTGATAGTATTTGTTTAACTAACTAATTCTAGAACTGTTATTGACTGGTTATATTGATAGTATTTGTTTAACTAACTAATTCTAGAACTGTTATTGATTGGTTATATTGATAGTATTTGTTTAACTAACTAATTCTAGAACTGTTACTGATTGGTTATATTGATAGTATTTGTTTAACTAACTAATTCTAGAGCTGTTATTGATTGGTTATATTGATAGTATTTGTTTAACTAACTAATTCTAGAACTGTTATTGATTGGTTATATTGATAGTATTTGTTTAACTAACTAATTCTAGAACTGTTACTGATTGGTTATATTGATAGTATTTGTTTAACTAACTAATTCTAGAACTGTTATTGATTGGTTATATTGATAGTATTTGTTTAACTAACTAATTCTAGAACTGTTATTGACTGGTTATATTGATAGTATTTGTTTAACTAACTAATTCTAGAACTGTTATTGACTGGTTATATTGATAGTATTTGTTTAACTAACTAATTCTAGAACTGTTATTGATTGGTTATATTGATAGTATTTGTTTAACTAACTAATTCTAGAACTGTTATTGATTGGTTATATTGATAGTATTTGTTTAACTAACTAATTCTAGAGCTGTTATTGATTGGTTATATTGATAGTATTTGTTTAACTAACTAATTCTAGAACTGTTATTGATTGGTTATATTGATAGTATTTGTTTAACTAACTAATTCTAGAACTGTTATTGACTGGTTATATTGATAGTATTTGTTTAACTAACTAATTCTAGAACTGTTATTGATTGGTTATATTGATAGTATTTGTTTAACTAACTAATTCTAGAACTGTTACTGATTGGTTATATTGATAGTATTTGTTTAACTAACTAATTCTAGAGCTGTTATTGATTGGTTATATTGATAGTATTTGTTTAACTAACTAATTCTAGAACTGTTATTGATTGGTTATATTGATAGTATTTGTTTAACTAACTAATTCTAGAACTGTTACTGATTGGTTATATTGATAGTATTTGTTTAACTAACTAATTCTAGAACTGTTATTGATTGGTTATATTGATAGTATTTGTTTAACTAACTAATTCTAGAACTGTTATTGACTGGTTATATTGATAGTATTTGTTTAACTAACTAATTCTAGAACTGTTATTGACTGGTTATATTGATAGTATTTGTTTAACTAACTAATTCTAGAACTGTTATTGATTGGTTATATTGATAGTATTTGTTTAACTAACTAATTCTAGAACTGTTATTGATTGGTTATATTGATAGTATTTGTTTAACTAACTAATTCTAGAACTGTTACTGATTGGTTATATTGATAGTATTTGTTTAACTAACTAATTCTAGAACTGTTATTGACTGGTTATATTGATAGTATTTGTTTAACTAACTAATTCTAGAACTGTTATTGATTGGTTATATTGATAGTATTTGTTTAACTAACTAATTCTAGAACTGTTATTGACTGGTTATATTGATAGTATTTGTTTAACTAACTAATTCTAGAACTGTTATTGATTGGTTATATTGATAGTATTTGTTTAACTAACTAATTCTAGAACTGTTACTGATTGGTTATATTGATAGTATTTGTTTAACTAACTAATTCTAGAGCTGTTATTGATTGGTTATATTGATAGTATTTGTTTAACTAACTAATTCTAGAACTGTTATTGATTGGTTATATTGATAGTATTTGTTTAACTAACTAATTCTAGAACTGTTACTGATTGGTTATATTGATAGTATTTGTTTAACTAACTAATTCTAGAACTGTTATTGATTGGTTATATTGATAGTATTTGTTTAACTAACTAATTCTAGAACTGTTATTGACTGGTTATATTGATAGTATTTGTTTAACTAACTAATTCTAGAACTGTTATTGACTGGTTATATTGATAGTATTTGTTTAACTAACTAATTCTAGAACTGTTATTGATTGGTTGTATTGATAGTATTTGTTTAACTAACTAATTCTAGAACTGTTATTGATTGGTTATATTGATAGTATTTGTTTAACTAACTAATTCTAGAACTGTTACTGATTGGTTATATTGATAGTATTTGTTTAACTAACTAATTCTAGAACTGTTACTGATTGGTTATATTGATAGTATTTGTTTAACTAACTAATTCTAGAGCTGTTATTGATTGGTTATATTGATAGTATTTGTTTAACTAACTAATTCTAGAACTGTTATTGATTGGTTATATTGATAGTATTTGTTTAACTAACTAATTCTAGAACTGTTACTGATTGGTTATATTGATAGTATTTGTTTAACTAACTAATTCTAGAACTGTTATTGATTGGTTATATTGATAGTATTTGTTTAACTAACTAATTCTAGAACTGTTATTGACTGGTTATATTGATAGTATTTGTTTAACTAACTAATTCTAGAACTGTTATTGACTGGTTATATTGATAGTATTTGTTTAACTAACTAATTCTAGAACTGTTATTGATTGGTTATATTGATAGTATTTGTTTAACTAACTAATTCTAGAACTGTTATTGATTGGTTATATTGATAGTATTTGTTTAACTAACTAATTCTAGAACTGTTACTGATTGGTTATATTGATAGTATTTGTTTAACTAACTAATTCTAGAACTGTTATTGACTGGTTATATTGATAGTATTTGTTTAACTAACTAATTCTAGAACTGTTATTGATTGGTTATATTGATAGTATTTGTTTAACTAACTAATTCTAGAGCTGTTATTGACTGGTTATATTGATAGTATTTGTTTAACTAACTAATTCTAGAACTGTTATTGATTGGTTATATTGATAGTATTTGTTTAACTAACTAATTCTAGAGCTGTTATTGACTGGTTATATTGATAGTATTTGTTTAACTAACTAATTCTAGAACTGTTACTGATTGGTTATATTGATAGTATTTGTTTAACTAACTAATTCTAGAACTGTTACTGATTGGTTTTATTTACAGTATAGTATTTATATGATAAATTTTTTTTCTGAAATATGAAACCGTCCAATAACTCGGAAATTAGCCCACTATCACATAATTCAAACAAATATCCTAATTATTTCTTTTCTTTTACTTTAATCAAATAGAGTATTCATTTATTCACCTTCATTGCAAACTGAATAAATACGATGGATGTAATTTATTCATTTATTCCGCAGCATTTTAGGCCAGGTTAGGAATTTGAGAAAAATTTGCAGTGATAGAATGAGATGCAAGCCTTTATTGTATATTTTATTGGCTTGGTGTAGTGTGCTATCTGAAAAGACTGCCAAGATGTTCGTTACTAATGTTCGGTAAGATATTCGTTACTATTGTTCGGTAGGCTGTTCGTTACTAATGTTCGGTAAGATGTTCGTTACTATTGTTCGGTAGGCTGTTCGTTACTAATGTTCGGTAAGATGTTCGTTACTATTGTTCAGTAGGCTGTTCGTTATTAATGTTCGGTAAGATGTTCTTTACTAATGCTCACCAAGATGCTCGTTACTAATCTTCGCCAAGCTGTTCGTTACTAATGTTCGCCAAGCTGTTCGTTACTAATGTTCGCCAAGATGTTCGTTATTAATGTTCACCAAGATGCTCGTTACTAATGTTCGCCAAGATGTTCGTTACTAATGTTCGCCAAGCTGTTCGTTATTAATGTTCGCCAAGATGTTCGTTACTAATGTTCGCCAAGATGTTCGTTACTAATGTTCGCCAAGATGTTAGTAACTAATGTTCGCCAAGATGTTCGTTACTAATGTTCGCCAAGCTGTTCGTTACTAATGTTCGCCAAGCTGTTCGTTACTAATGTTCGCCAAGCTGTTCGTTACTAATGTTCACCAAGATGTTCGTTACTAATGTTCGCCAAGCTGTTCGCCCTGTTCGCCACTAATGTTCGCCAAGCTGTTCGCCACTAGTGCCCGTGTTTAAGATGGTGTTTGAGTTCTTTCAGAGAGCAGACGTTGTTTGCTATAAATAAGCAATGTTTGTAACACGGAGAATTTTTACGACTTGCGTAGTAGGTACTACTTAGGTAGAGTGAATCATGACTACATTGGGAGAGAGCTATGGTGGGGCCATAGGAGATTGAGAGAGATGCACTTCTAACCTTCTATGGCCCCACCATACCTTTCTCTCTCAATCTTCTATAGCCCCACCATACCTTTCTCTCTCAATCTTCTATGGCCCCACCATAACTTTCTCTCTCAATCTTGTATGGCCACACCATAACTTTCTCTCTCAATCTTCTATGGCCCCACCATAACTTTCTCTCTCAATCTTGTATGGCCCCACCATAACTTTCTCTCTCAATCTTCTATGGCCCCACCATAACTTTCTCTCTCAATCTTCTATGGCCCCACCATAACTTTCTCTCTCAATCTTCTATGGCCCCACCATAACTTTCTCTCTCAATCTTCTATGGCCCCACCATAACTTTCTCTCTCAATCTTCTATGGCCCCACCATAACTTTCTCTCTCAATCTTCTATGGCCCCACCATACCTTTCTCTCTCAATCTTCTATGGCCCCACCATACCTTTCTCTCTCAATCTTCTATGGCCCCACCATAACTTTCTCTCTCAATCTTCTATGGCCCCACCATAACTTTCTCTCTCAATCTTCTATGGCCCCACCATAACTTTCTCTCTCAATCTTCTATGGCCCCACCATACCTTTCTCTCTCAATCTTCTATGGCCCCACCATACCTTTCTCTCTCAATCTTCTATGGCCCCACCATACCTTTCTCTCTCAATCTTCTATGGCCCCACCATAACTTTCTCTCTCAATCTTCTATGGCCCCACCATACCTTTCTCTCTCAATCTTCTATGGCCCCACCATACCTTTCTCTCTCAATCTTCTATGGCCCCACCATACCTTTCTCTCTCAATCTTCTATGGCCCCACCATACCTTTCTCTCTCAATCTTCTATGGCCCCACCATACCTTTCTCTCTCAATCTTCTATGGCCCCACCATACCTTTCTCTCTCAATCTTCTATGGCCCCACCATACCTTTCTCTCTCAATCTTCTATGGCCCCACCATAACTTTCTCTCTCAATCTTCTATGGCCCCACCATACCTTTCTCTCTCAATCTTCTATGGCCCCACCATACCTTTCTCTCTCAATCTTCTATGGCCCCACCATACCTTTCTCTCTCAATCTTCTATGGCCCCACCATAACTTTCTCTTTTAATCTTCTATGGTTGAATTCTAACGTTAAATGGAAAGGTATTTAAATTTTACATTATTTTTATTAAACATAAAAATATCGCAAAAGTATTTAACAATCAATTAATTATTTATTTTATTCACTTGTAAATACAATAAAGCTATAGGCTAAGTACCAAGTTATCGGACTGTTACATATTTCCGATCTTAAAATACAGATTATAGAGAATATACCAATTAGAATAACTAATTAAAATGTCAAATCATATTTTTTATGATCTGAAACTGTCCGATAACTTGGAACTTACCCTAGTTATAAGAAAATAAAGTAATGATAAACAAATCAGTTTATTAACCTATAAAGCATATAAATAGGAAGAGTTACATTAACTAGTAAGAAGATTTACAGTCCGCATCACACAATAGTTCCGAGTAAACAGTTCAGACAATGGAATATTATTTGTATTAGACAATAGAATAACAGTGCCTGTTAAAACGGTGAGATGAACACAAATGCAGTTATTGATTGCAGTGAAATAAAAAGAGGCAATTGCCAATGCAAACAAATAACTATTAATTAGTAAACTGAAGCAATATATGGAAATAGAGTGAAGATGTATGAAGTCCTCTATAGTGAGCATATTTTGTGTACTGTATAGTGAACATATTTTGTGTACTGTATAGTGAACATATTTTGTGTAAAATATTGTACATCAACACCATTTATTCCTAATTACCTTTTATAATTCGATACCACTAAGTTGTGAATTCAGGGTATTTATTTTCCCCTCTCAATCACAAACCATTTCTTGCCTTTCAATGAGCAAATATTTCCCCTTCAATGAGAAAATATTTCCTCTTCAATGAGGAAATATTTCCCCTTCAATGAGGAAATATTTCCCCATAGAAGGGGAAATATTTTCCATTAGATTTTCCCCTCAGAAGAGTCTCTACGACTCTATCACGCTTCATGTTCGTCATTTGTTTTCAGATGTCTGTCCGATACGATGGCAATATTGGGAAACTTTGCATCGGGTGCTATTTTATTGTTACCGGTAGAAGGGGTGAGAAAACAACCATTAGGATGATAAGGGGGGTGAAAAAACAACCATTAGGATGATAAGGGGGGTGAGAAAACAACCATTAGGATGATAAGGGGGGTGAGAAAACAACCATTAGGGTGATAAGGGGGTGAGAAAACAACCATTAGGGTGATAAGGGGGTGAGAAAACAACCATTAGGGTGATAAGGGGGTGAGAAAACAACCATTAGGATGATAAGGGGGGTGAAAAAACAACCATTAGGATGATAAGGGGGTGAAAAAACAACCATTAGGATGATAAGGGGGTGAGAAAACAACCATTAGGATGATAAGGGGGGTGAGAATGAGCTATGGTTGTTCTTACAACTATTGGTGGTTGTTTTAACTCTTCACTGTGCACTTTATTTACAACTATTGGTGGTTGTTTTAACTCTTCACTGTGCACTTTATTTACAACTATTGGTGGTTGTTTTAACTCTTCACTGTGCACTTTATTTACAACTATTGGTGGTTGTTTTAACTCTTCACTGTGTACTTTATTTACAACTATTGGTGGTTGTTTTAACTCTTCACTGTGCACTTTATTTACAACTATTGGTGTTTGTTTTAACTCTTCACTGTGCACTTTATTTACAACTATTGGTGGTTGTTTTAACTCTTCACTGTGTACTTTATTTACAACTATTGGTGGTTGTTTTAACTCTTCACTGTGCACTTTATTTACAACTATTGGTGGTTGTTTTAACTCTTCACTGTGCACTTTATTTACAACTATTGGTGGTTGTTTTAACTCTTCACTGTACACTTTATTTACAACTATTGGTGGTTGTTTTAACTCTTCACTGTGTACTTTATTTACAACTATTGGTGGTTGTTTTAACTCTTCACTGTGCACTTTATTTACAACTATTGGTGGTTGTTTTAACTCTTCACTGTGCACTTTATTTACAACTATTGGTGGTTGTTTTAACTCTTCACTGTGCACTTTATTTACAACTATTGGTGGTTGTTTTAACTCACCGCAGCTCTGTTTAAATTTCTATCGCGTTTAACCTTTGGATGTTTATTCAGTTAACAAAAATTCCGCATTTCAGGAAACAAAAAAAGAAAATGTGGTTTCTACTGCATTGGAAATGCAATAATGAATTGTTTTCTGGTGCATTCAGAAACATCCTGTGTGTGTTTTAGAATACGTTATTAGCTATTTGCGGCTATGGTGGGGCCATAGAAGATTATGTAAGAGAGTTCCATAGAAAAAGAAATGGTGGGGATATTGAAGCTAGAAAGAAGATAATGACTTACGAATAAAAATGTAATGGTTTTTATATTTTCACAATCAATATATTCATTATGCCATTAGGTAGGGACCCCACTATTATCTCCTATACCCCCACCATAACAATATCTCCCCTCTATATCACTCATAATAACATTCATCTTCAGAGACAATAAAATGGTTCAAAGACGCTCTTCTATTCCGTTTCGATTTGAAACACAGCAGGTAAATTAAGGACATCATTGCACTGGAGGAGGAGCCTTAGCCAATATAAAGCTATTGGAGAGATATTGCCTTAGCCAATATAAAGCTATTGGAGAGATATTGCCTTAGCCAATATAAAGCTATTGGAGAGATATTGCCTTAGCCAATATAAAGCTATTGGAGAGATATTGCCTTAGCCAATATAAAGCTATTGGAGAGATATTGCCTTAGCCAATATAAAGCTATTGGAGAGATATTGCCTTAGCCAATATAAAGCTATTGGAGAGATATTGCCTTAGCCAATATAAAGCTATTGGAGAGATATTGCCTTAGCCAATATAAAGCTATTGGAGAGATATTGCCTTAGCCAATATAAAGCTATTGGAGAGATATTGCCTTAGCCAATATAAAGCTATTGGAGAGATATTGCCTTAGCCAATATAAAGCTATTGGAGAGAGATTGCCTTAGCCAATATAAAGCTATTGGAGAGAGATTGCCTTAGCCAATATAAAGCTATTGGAGAGATATTGCCTCAGACAATATAAAGCTATAGGAGAGATATTGCCTTAGCCAATATAAAGCTATTGGAGAGAGATTGCCTTAGCCAATATAAAGCTATTGGAGAGAGATTGCCTTAGCCAATATAAAGCTATTGGAGAGATACTGCCTTAGCCAATATAAAGCTATTGGAGAGATATTGCCTTAGCCAATATAAAGCTATTGGAGAGATATTGCCTTAGACAATATAAAGCTATTGGAGAGATATTGCCTTAGCCAATATAAAGCTATTGGAGAGATATTGCCTTAGCCAATATAAAGCTATTGGAGAGATATTGCCTCAGACAATATAAAGCTATTGGAGAGATATTGCCTTAGACAATATAAAGCTATTGGAGAGATATTGCCTCAGACAATATAAAGCTATAGGAGAGATATTGCCTTAGCCAATATAAAGCTATAGGAGAGATATTGCCTTAGCCAATATAAAGCTATTGGAGAGATATTGCCTTAGACAATATAAAGCTATTGGAGAGATATTGCCTTAGCCAATATAAAGCTATTGGAGAGATATTGCCTTAGCCAATATAAAGCTATTGGAGAGATATTGCCTCAGACAATATAAAGCTATTGGAGAGATATTGCCTTAGCCAATATAAAGCTATTGGAGAGATATTGCCTTAGACAATATAAAGCTATAGGAGAGATATTGCCTTAGCCAATATAAAGCTATAGGAGAGATACTGCCTTAGCCAATATAAAGCTATTGGAGAGATATTGCCTTAGCCAATATAAAGCTATTGGAGAGATATTGCCTTAGCCAATATAAAGCTATTGGAGAGATATTGCCTTAGACAATATAAAGCTATTGGAGAGATATTGCCTTAGCCAATATAAAGCTATTGGAGAGATATTGCCTTAGCCAATATAAAGCTATTGGAGAGATATTGCCTCAGACAATATAAAGCTATTGGAGAGATATTGCCTTAGACAATATAAAGCTATTGGAGAGATATTGCCTCAGACAATATAAAGCTATAGGAGAGATATTGCCTTAGCCAATATAAAGCTATAGGAGAGATATTGCCTTAGCCAATATAAAGCTATTGGAGAGATATTGCCTTAGACAATATAAAGCTATTGGAGAGATATTGCCTTAGCCAATATAAAGCTATTGGAGAGATATTGCCTTAGCCAATATAAAGCTATTGGAGAGATATTGCCTCAGACAATATAAAGCTATTGGAGAGATATTGCCTTAGACAATATAAAGCTATTGGAGAGATATTGCCTCAGACAATATAAAGCTATAGGAGAGATATTGCCTTAGCCAATATAAAGCTATAGGAGAGATATTGCCTTAGCCAATATAAAGCTATTGGAGAGATATTGCCTTAGCCAATATAAAGCTATTGGAGAGATATTGCCTTAGCCAATATAAAGCTATTGGAGAGATATTGCCTCAGACAATATAAAGCTATTGGAGAGATATTGCCTTAGCCAATATAAAGCTATTGGAGAGATATTGCCTTAGACAATATAAAGCTATAGGAGAGATATTGCCTTAGCCAATATAAAGCTATAGGAGAGATACTGCCTTAGCCAATATAAAGCTATTGGAGAGATATTGCCTTAGCCAATATAAAGCTATTGGAGAGATATTGCCTTAGCCAATATAAAGCTATTGGAGAGATATTGCCTTAGACAATATAAAGCTATAGGAGAGATACTGCCTTAGCCAATATAAAGCTATTGGAGAGATATTGCCTTAGCCAATATAAAGCTATTGGAGAGATATTGCCTCAGACAATATAAAGCTATTGGAGAGATATTGCCTTAGACAATATAAAGCTATTGGAGAGATATTGCCTCAGACAATATAAAGCTATAGGAGAGATATTGCCTTAGCCAATATAAAGCTATAGGAGAGATATTGCCTTAGCCAATATAAAGCTATTGGAGAGATATTGCCTTAGCCAATATAAAGCTATTGGAGAGATATTGCCTTAGCCAATATAAAGCTATAGGAGAGATATTGCCTTAGACAATATAAAGCTATTGGAGAGATATTGCCTTAGCCAATATAAAGCTATTGGAGAGATATTGCCTTAGACAATATAAAGCTATAGGAGAGATATTGACTTAGCCAATATAAAGCTATTGGAGAGATATTGCCTTAGCCAATATAAAGCTATTGGAGAGATAGAGATGTTGCTTAGATATAGAGATATCTATTGGAGAGATCTCCCAAGAAGAGATATTGCGGCAATTCATTTTAATGTAAGTTCGATCACAGGTGTCATGTAAAAATAACATTTTATTGTTTCAAGGCGATGGAGTAGGAGAGTATCTTGTAAAATGGAGAAAAGGTGTGAATGGAGAGGGGAACAATTGATCTGTTATTGAAATAATAAATTACTTTCTTTAAGTGTTATATAAAGTCACTAGGTAGAGAGTTAATAATCAAAATGACGAGCAATAAATTTTTGGTTACTCTTGAAATTTTCTGACTTTTTTAAATATTCGGATTTTTTTGCTATACGAAATTTTTCAAAAAGAGAAAGATTTTTTTCTTTGTTATTCATAAGTGTTATTTTTCAGCTAATCAGATTTCGGTCATTAAAATTTATCTATTGTTCAAAATTATTGACTATAAGTTATTTGATTATCCAGATTCTCTAAATATTTTTTTTTCAATTTCGTTCTTATTAAAAAAAACACGTATTTTTTTATCTAAATTTTTTGGCAATTGCGTTTTTTTTTATGTATTTTAAGTCCTTTCAACATTAGTAAGTCATTTTATGTTCACTTAATCACCATTTAATATACAAACAAAATATATATATATATATAATTATGCCTATTTACTTAAATTTATCATCATTTCATAAAATATCCGTTCATTATGACTGGTTATGGTGGGGCCATAGAAGATGGAGAGAAAAAGTTATGGTGGGGCCATAGAAGATGGAGAGAAAAAGTTATGGTGGGGCCATAGAAGATGGAGAGAAAAAGTTATGGTGGGGCCATAGAAGATGGAGAGAAAAAGTTATGGTGGGGCCATAGAAGATGGAGAGAAAAAGTTATGGTGGGGCCATAGAAGAGTGAGAGAAAAAGTTATGGTGGGGCCATAGAAGAGTGAGAGAGAAAGTTATGGTGGGACCATAGAAGAGTGAGAGAGAAAGTTATGGTGGGACCATAGAAGAGTGAGAGAAAAAGTTATGGTGGGGCCATAGAAGATGGAGAGAAAAAGTTATGGTGGGGCCATAGAAGATGGAGAGAAAAAGTTATGGTGGGGCCATAGAAGATAGAGAGAAAAAGTTATGGTGGGGCCATAGAAGATGGAGAGAAAAAGTTATGGTGGGGCCATAGAAGATGGAGAGAAAAAGTTATGGTGGGGCCATAGAAGATGGAGAGAAAAAGTTATGGTGGGGCCATAGAAGATGGAGAGAAAAAGTTATGGTGGGGCCATAGAAGAGTGAGAGAAAAAGTTATGGTGGGGCCATAGAAGAGTGAGAGAGAAAGTTATGGTGGGACCATAGAAGAGTGAGAGAGAAAGTTATGGTGGGGCCATAGAAGATGGAGAGAAAAAGTTATGGTGGGGCCATAGAAGATGGAGAGAAAAAGTTATGGTGGGGCCATAGAAGATGGAGAGAAAAAGTTATGGTGGGGCCATAGAAGATTGAGAGAGAAAGTTATGGTGGGGCCATTGAAGATTGAGAGAGAAAGTTATGGTGGGGCCATAGAAGATGGAGAGAAAAAGTTATGGTGGGGCCATAGAAGATGGAGAGAAAAAGTTATGGTGGGGCCATAGAAGATGGAGAGAAAAAGTTATGGTGGGGCCATAGAAGATGGAGAGAAAAAGTTATGGTGGGGCCATAGAAGAGTGAGAGAAAAAGTTATGGTGGGGCCATAGAAGAGTGAGAGAGAAAGTTATGGTGGGGCCATAGAAGATGGAGAGAAAAAGTTATGGTGGGGCCATAGAAGAGTGAGAGAAAAAGTTATGGTGGGGCCATAGAAGAGTGAGAGAGAAAGTTATGGTGGGGCCATAGAAGAGTGAGAGAGAAAGTTATGGTGGGGCCATAGAAGATGGAGAGAAAAAGTTATGGTGGGGCCATAGAAGATGGAGAGAAAAAGTTATGGTGGGGCCATAGAAGATGGAGAGAAAAAGTTATGGTGGGGCCATAGAAGATGGAGAGAAAAAGTTATGGTGGGGCCATAGAAGATGGAGAGAAAAAGTTATGGTGGGGCCATAGAAGATGGAGAGAAAAAGTTATGGTGGGGCCATAGAAGATGGAGAGAAAAAGTTATGGTGGGGCCATAGAAGATGGAGAGAAAAAGTTATGGTGGGGCCATAGAAGATGGAGAGAAAAAGTTATGGTGGGGCCATAGAAGATGGAGAGAAAAAGTTATGGTGGGGCCATAGAAGATGGAGAGAAAAAGTTATGGTGGGGCCATAGAAGATGGAGAGAAAAAGTTATGGTGGGGCCATAGAAGATGGAGAGAAAAAGTTATGGTGGGGCCATAGAAGATGGAGAGAAAAAGTTATGGTGGGGCCATAGAAGATGGAGAGAAAAAGTTATGGTGGGGCCATAGAAGATGGAGAGAAAAAGTTATGGTGGGGCCATAGAAGATGGAGAGAAAAAGTTATGGTGGGGCCATAGAAGATGGAGAGAAAAAGTTATGGTGGGGCCATAGAAGATGGAGAGAAAAAGTTATGGTGGGGCCATAGAAGATGGAGAGAAAAAGTTATGGTGGGGCCATAGAAGATGGAGAGAAAAAGTTATGGTGGGGCCATAGAAGATGGAGAGAAAAAGTTATGGTGGGGCCATAGAAGATGGAGAGAAAAAGTTATGGTGGGGCCATAGAAGATGGAGAGAGAAAGTTATGGTGGGACCATAGAAGAGTGAGAGAGAAAGTTATGGTGGGGCCATAGAAGATGGAGAGAAAAAGTTATGGTGGGGCCATAGAAGATGGAGAGAAAAAGTTATGGTGGGGCCATAGAAGATGGAGAGAAAAAGTTATGGTGGGGCCATAGAAGATGGAGAGAAAAAGTTATGGTGGGGCCATAGAAGAGTGAGAGAGAAAGTTATGGTGGGGCCATAGAAGATTGAGAGAGAAAGTTATGGTGGGGCCATTGAAGATTGAGAGAGAAAGTTATGGTGGGGCCATAGAAGATTCAAAGGGCTCTCTCAATCTCCTATAGCCCCACCATAACTTTCTCCCTCAATCCCCTATAGCCCCACCATAACTTTCTCCCTTAATCTCCTATAGCCCCACCATAACTTTCCATCAGGGCAGTACATTCTAATCCCACTACTTCCTCATTTCCCCACTGCACACTAAAATATTAGCTAGAATAAGTTTCCTGGGGTAAAAATAGGCCAAAGGATAAGTTCGAACATTGGCTTTCGAATCACGTGCCACCAAGAAAATTCAATGAAACTTTCAAATAGGGCGAAACATATTAAGAAAAGAGTTAGTAATTGAGAAAAATATTGAAACATACACCAATATAATGAAACATGAAAGAGGTTTCGTTATTATTCAGAGTAGGGGAAGTTCTTAATTATCGGTCAGTTCCACATCTTCGGTCATATAAGAAAAAATGTATATTCTAAACTATTTATTTTAATTGGTATCCATGATACCAGAAGGTATAAAATTTAAATAACGAGTATCCATCTGCAGGTATCATGGATACCAAACAAAATAACTAATTAAAACAAATCTTACATGATCGAAATGTGAAACTGTTCGATAACTAGTGAGTTACCCTGTCTTTCCTCCACTATATTTCTCAGCCGAAAGGTTATGTTCTTCTCCGAGTTATTTACCGGCTGGGATGAACAAAGGAAAGGTATATCTGTTACATAGGTTATACCATTAGTAGCCATTTAATGGATAATGGAGCCTTTTACAGGGGGTTAGACCTCACACTCTGCTCTACATTGTGAGAAATAAAAAACAATATAAGGCAAAGGTTCAATCACCAGATGTTAATTACATCAGTGCCCGGTAAGGTTATACACTGCTGATCAATAATATAAGACTGTTTGAAAATTGGATAAAAAACTAACATTTTGTAGATAGGGTTGTGAATTTTTAAATATATGCAGGTTGCTAATAACAATCTACAGAAATGTTCTAAATAAAAAACAATTGCACCATCAACTTTTTCTTAAATCTGCAGTTTTCTTAAATAAGGCGTGTAACACTTGATCATAAATATGAGACCATGGAGCAAAAAAGCTGAAATTAGGGTTATTTCATAGTTTTTCACTCAGTTTAAAATTAGCAACCATAGCGTAAACGTGTCACAATGCCAAAAGCGTCTAAACTAAGTGAAGTTGAGCGTGCCAGAATCTTAGATTTCCACCAACTGGGTTTGTCACAACGGGCGATCGCTGACAAGTTGAGTCGAAGTAAAACTGCGGTTTGCAACTTCTTAAAGGATTCCTAAAACTATGGAAAGGCAAAATATACAGGTAGACCAAGAAAAATTTCCTCTGCGCTGAATATGAGGATCAAACGTGTAGTGAAGAAGGACAGAGGACTAACTTCTAGGGAAATTAAGAAGGCTACAGCTGCGGATTGCATCCCAATAACCATTAGACGACAGTTACGTATCAATGGGATGGTGAACAAAAAGAGTCTGCAGGTGCCCCAGCTCTTACCACGCCACAAGCATCACCATCTGAGATTCAGTCAGGATTACCAAACGTGGAACACTGGAAAATGGATGCAAGTCCTCTTCTCAGACGAAAAGAAGTTTAATCTTGATGGTCCAGATGGCTTCCAGAGGTACTGGCATGACAAGGAAATGCCTCCTGAGATCTACTCTACACGGCACAGCGGTGGAGGCTCCGTAATGGTGTGGGGAGCATTTTCATCCATAGGAACGATGGAGCTGCAGATTGTTCATGGTCGTCAAACTGCAGCTGGCTTCATCACAATGCTCCAAAATGCTAATCTGGTGACCGAAGGACAACGGTTGTGTGGAGATGGGTTGTTTTTACAGCAGAATAATGCTGCAATTCATAGAGCACGCAGGACAATGAGCTTCTTAGAGGAGAGTGGTGTCCGGGTTTTGAAGCATCCCGCATGCTCCCCGGACTTGAATCCTATAGAAAACCTCTGGGGGTGGATGGCAAGGGATGTTTACAAAAATGGAAAGCAGTATGCCACTGTGGATGAGCTTCGAGAGTCCTTTTTCACGAGTTGGAGCAACGTTCCCCTTACACTGCTAGAAACCCTCATTTCCAGTATGCCACAGAGAATTTTTGAAGTAATCAGAAGCAATGGAGACAGAACTCACTATTAAAGCCAATTTTGTTGACATTTTCTTTGATATTTGGTATTTATCCTAATTTAAGTTATGTGGTCTTATGTTTATGATCAAGTTTTAAACGCCTTATTTAAGAAAAAGTTGATGGTGCAATTGTTTTTTATTTAGAACATTTATGTAGATTGTTATTAGCAACCTACATATATTTAAAAATTCACAACCCTATCTACAAAATGTTAGTTTTTTTATCCAATTTTCAAACAGTCTTATATTATTGATCAGCAGTATACCTTTTATTAGGGCTTCAGAAACAAAATGCGTCTAAAGTTAAAATTGAATAAAGAAAATAGGACGTGAACTAGGAAGGGAGTGAACGTCCTATTTATTGGTAATTTTCTTATTTGATTTTTATATATACTAACAAATAAGAAAAATTATTGTTCTTTGCTGAATATGAATTTCAAAAATTCCTTTATGGTATTATTTGTATATGTAGTGAAGATAATATATTTTCTGTTAATTAATATTTTTTAGTGCGACATATTTTGATCAGATAAAAAGTAACTAAATAGAAGAGAAATAAATTTAAAAATACCCCTTCCTAGTTCACGTCCCTAAATGAAATAGGGACGTGAACTAGAAATTCACCCTTTAATTACTAAATAAATTTCTGAATTTAAAGAAAATGTTTACTGATAGGAAATTAGGAACATAATTAATTAAATAAGATATGAGTAAATATTTAACTTAAACCTACAAACATAACCAATGTAGTTAAATTCAAACCACTGAATTTAACTGTTAAATTCATTCAGTTTAGATGATGTCATTTGCGAACACAATTTCATGTTAATTTATTATGCAAAATGGCAGAGATTCACTAATTGTCTTTACATAGGCATATGGAGAAATTAAATAGAGGAAATTAAGCATACGAGCATGTGGGAAATTAAAGAAATAGAAAAAAAAACGAGATTGTCTACAGATACACTATACAAATCACAGTACACACACACTATACAAATCACAGTACACATACACTATACAAATCACAGTACACATACACTATACAAATCACAGTACAGATACACTATACAAATCACAGTACACACACACTATACAAATCACAGTACACACACACTATACAAATCACAGTACACACACACTATACAAATCACAGTACACACACACTATACAAATCACAGTACAGATGCACTATACAAATCACAGTACAGATGCACTATACAAATCACAGTACAGATACACTATACAAATCACAGTACACACACACTATACAAATCACAGTACACACACACTATACAAATCACAGTACACACACACTATACAAATCACAGTACACATACACTATACAAATCACAGTACACATACACTATACAAATCACAGTACACACACACTATACAAATCACAGTACACACACACTATACAAATCAAAGTACACACACACTATACAAATCACAGTACACATACACTATACAAATCACAGTACACATACACTATACAAATCACAGTACACATACACTATACAAATCACAGTACACATACACTATACAAATCACAGTACACATACACTATACAAATCACAGTACACACACACTATACAAATCACAGTACACACACACTATACAAATCACAGTACACACACACTATACAAATCACAGTACACACACTATACAAATCACAGTACACACACACTATACAAATCACAGTACACACACACTATACAAATCACAGTACACACACACTATACAAATCACAGTACACACACACTATACAAATCACAGTACACATACACTATACAAATCACAGTACACATACACTATACAAATCACAGTACACATACACTATACAAATCACAGTACACATACACTATACAAATCACAGTACACTACACTATACAAATCACAGTACACTACACTATACAAATCACAGTACATATACACTATACAAATCACAGTACACACACACTATACAAATCACAGTACATATACACTATACAAATCACAGTACACACACACTATACAAATCACAGTACACTACACTATACAAATCACAGTACATATACACTATACAAATCACAGTACACATACACTATACAAATCACAGTACATATACACTATACAAATCACAGTACATATACACTATACAAATCACAGTACACACACACTATACAAATCACAGTACACACACACTATACAAATCACAGTACACTACACTATACAAATCACAGTACACTACACTATACAAATCACAGTACACTACACTATACAAATCACAGTACACACACACTATACAAATCACAGTACACACACACTATACAAATCACAGTACACACACTATACAAATCACAGTACACACACACTATACAAATCACAGTACACACACACTATACAAATCACAGTACACATACACTATACAAATCACAGTACACTACACTATACAAATCACAGTACACTACACTATACAAATCACAGTACACTACACTATACAAATCACAGTACACTACACTATACAAATCACAGTACACTACACTATACAAATCACAGTACATATACACTATACAAATCACAGTACACACACACTATACAAATCACAGTACATATACACTATACAAATCACAGTACACACACTATACAAATCACAGTACACTACACTATACAAATCACAGTACATATACACTATACAAATCACAGTACACATACACTATACAAATCACAGTACATATACACTATACAAATCACAGTACACACACACTATACAAATCACAGTACACACACACTATACAAATCACAGTACACACACACTATACAAATCACAGTACACACACACTATACAAATCACAGTACATATACACTATACAAATCACAGTACACACACACTATACAAATCACAGTACACACACACTATACAAATCACAGTACACATACACTATACAAATCACAGTACATATACACTATACAAATCACAGTACACACACACTATACAAATCACAGTACACATACACTATACAAATCACAGTACATATACACTATACAAATCACAGTACACACACACTATACAAATCACAGTACACACACACTATACAAATCACAGTACACACACACTATACAAATCACAGTACACACACACTATACAAATCACAGTACACACACACTATACAAATCACAGTACATATACACTATACAAATCACAGTACACACACACTATACAAATCACAGTACACACACACTATACAAATCACAGTACATATACACTATACAAATCACAGTACACACACACTATACAAATCACAGTACACACACACTATACAAATCACAGTACACACACACTATACAAATCACAGTACATATACACTATACAAATCACAGTACACACACACTATACAAATCACAGTACACACACACTATACAAATCACAGTACATATACACTATACAAATCACAGTACACACACTATACAAATCACAGTACACATACACTATACAAATCACAGTACACACACACTATACAAATCACAGTACACATACACTAGGTACACAATACTACAAATATTACATTCCCTGTTCCTGGTAAATAAACTCTATAGCAGGAATTAGAATTCCAGGGAGACTACAACATTCCAAGAGAAATCCCATTCCCACAAACCATGACTATCTATTATTCTACGGAGATAATCAAATTATTATTATGCTTTAGAGGTGACAATACCAGATAACTAAATTACGTGCACTCTGTAGAGCGCATACCTTCACCGCCACTTTAACTCTTTCTCTCCTAAATTCTAATAATCTGCTAACTGGATAATAAACAATCGTCCCACCAAGTTTCATGCAATATGGTTCAAAACTTTTTGAGTTATAAATGACCTTGACCTTTGACCGGATCGATCCCAAAGTTATACCAGATGGTTCCTGGACATTGTCCAATCGTACCATCAAATTTCAGACAATTTGGTTGAATACTTTTTGAGTTGTAAATGGCCTTGACCTTCATCTTTGACCCGATCGCTCCCAAAATCTAACAAAATGGTTAATGTATATTGACCAATCGTTCCCCAAGTTTCATGCAATATGATTCAATACTTTTTTTGAGTTATAGATGACCTTGACCTTTCACCGGTCGCTCCTAAAATTCTACCAGCAGGTCACTGGACGTTGACCAATCGTTTCACCAAATGTAAAGTAATTTGGTAAAATACTTTTTCAGTTATGCGAATAACAAAATGATAAATAAATAAATGCCGTCCAAAATATAACCTTTCCGCATTCTGCGAAGGTAAGAATTATGTTCACAATGAAATAGGATATCAGTTCCGAGGGAGTAAGTAATTCTTCTTAAGACTTCCAATTTATTTCAAAGTTATAAATAGAGAAACTACAAAGAAAATACCTCAATGGAATTATTTGGCAGGTATCGTATCACCACAGAAATGATAACATTACTTACTGACACTCTATATCATAGGAGATAATGCCAGATATTGTCTTCTATAATTAAACAACTTGTACGGGATCGTTGTTTCAGGCCGGTAGGGTAAGTTATGTGTTATCGGACAGTTCCACATCTTCGATCATGTAAGAATAATATAAAATATATTTTAATTGATATCCAGGTATCTTGGATTAGATTCCAATTATATAATAATTATATTCATTTTTTAATATGATCGAGAATGTGGAACCGTCCGATAACTGGAAACTTACCCTGTTTGGCGTTTTCTTTAATTTATATCGTGACGTAATTTTTGTTTACTGAATTGGTAAAATTGTGTATTAGGTCCGCCTCGATTTTCGACATTTAAATAATCAATATAGGTAAAAGGAGCCATTTTGAGACATTCTTCACGATTACCATTTGTTGTGGAAAAGCTTCGTTTTCGAGATATAGCACAATTTAGTTTCCGATAGGTTAGGTTATACGTTTGGGGGTTTGGAAAGAAACAGTTGCAGTTTATTGCAGTACATAACATCACAAGTACGTATGTATACCCCCTGTCAGGTCATTATACAATCATGAAGTGTGCAGTACAACAAACTAGCGGATATAAGAAAAGTAAGTTATCGAAGTTTATGATGGGCCTCGTAAACGAGATTCTTTTGACGTACGTCAACCCAATGTTCATAGACTATATCAAGTTAAACGAATAGAAATAGTACGAAATGTTACTAAGAGCTGAGTCTACAAATTCTTTAGATGAAAACCTATTCTTTAGATTAAAACCTATGTTACCTATGTTACAAATAATTGAGATTTTGTATTGTTTATTTCTTATTTAATTATTGCAATATTATGTTTGTTCTTATTTTAGGCTTTTAGCTACAGTAATTAAAGCGGATGAAAATGAAGAGTTTGGTTCCAAAACGCTATAAATCCATTTTGATCAATTTGAGTTAAAATGTGTTTTCTTTACCAAGAAAGTACAAAGATGAAAACCACTATTTTCTGTTTCAATCATTCACATAGCATATTGAGGTTATAATAACATAAACAATTCAAATCCACAATACCGACGAAATACAATATTGATTTAGGTGGAAACTCATTTTTTTCAAAAGTGGCGTTTATCGCGTTTTGGAACCAAACTCTTCAAATGTTGACCAGTGCCCATTAATCAACGGACAAAAACGTGAATAGCAGTTAGCTTTCTGTTCTTTTAACAGTGGTAAAAACCATTTCTTGGAAATATTTTTTATACCATTCGATAGATTATTAAATTCTAAAGAATTCTATTCTGACTCACGCGCAAGTTTAATCTACCGTTTAAGAGATATTCAAGAAGGAAGACAGAAAATGTTGTCTTCTCAATGGCAATTTTTTCCCCATTCGTTTAACCTGTTATAGTCTATGAACCTTGCGTCAATTGACGCATGACCCTAAAATATTAACTCTATGGTACACGCGTCTGTAGGACGCACGTAAAAATACTAACAATTCTGGGCGCAAGAAAAAGACGCTCATGTGGGGAGGTGCCTATGATAGGCCCTACATAATCTGCTAAATATCTTCCATGGCCCCACTATAAGAGTATCTGTAGCTTCATATTAAAAATGTTATTTAAAGGTTAAAGACTAAAAATTTGTTTTGCGAATTTTGAACGAATAAATATTTTCACAGGGAAAATTAATTTTATTTAAAAATGAAAATATATATTGAAATTAAAATCATTAAATGCACAATGAAATTAAAAATTTAAACCAGATACAGAAATTAAGATTTGCATGTAAAATACCGCAATTTAAATTATTATCCTTTAATAATGCACAGTTAAACTGATACAACTAGACGTAGTTTTAGTTTAAATGCAGTAGAATAATTGACTTCAATTGATATAGTTTAGTGTCTTTTATTTACTATATTAAATGGGATATATTTCTAATTTCACAAAGCTCTAAAATATTGGCATTATTTCTAATTTAACAACGAATAAAAATTTAATGTCAATATACTAATTAAAATAACGAATTAAAATTTTGAATTACATAATTTTATAAAATTACATAATTATTTTAAAAAATTTAAACGTCTGAAAATGTAGAACTGTCCAATAACTCAGAAGTTACCCCGAGTTTAAATAGCACAGTGATTATTCAAGACAAAAGGTATTTATTTAATTAATATCGATCACAAAGACAGTTTCTAAAATAAATTAAATAATAACTCACGTTTAATTGCTAGTGTTGGCACTGGTGTGTGGAATTAATGTTCATTTATTATCACATTAGGTTGTTAATTAGTTTTTTGCTGACACCAAGACTGACGATCTGTGATGTGACGGAGAGACACGCAGCGTATAACCTCACTCCACCAACTCTAGACAGATACTGAACAAATGGTTGCATTCAAACCGCGTCCACACTGTAATTCTTTCCTCCTTTTCTGTGTTTGTGTTCGTTGGTTTCTGTATCGTCAAACACAAGGTTGGACGATTTTGAATAGAGGAATCGTCAATTCCAGTCATTCACAACTTCACTAAAGACGAACAGAAACACCGAAATTGATGTAAAGACTGAGAGTGTGGACGCGGCTCTATGAAAAGAATGGTGAAACATGAGGGAAACAAGTTGTGACAGGCAGTAATTATTATCAGAGAGATAACGAGTAACAGGTTTTTAGAAAGGGTTAGTCACAGTCACAGGTCAGACATCACTGTACTCTATGTGTGACCATTTAGAATTGAGGTCTAAAAAAGGGCTAGGTAAAGATTAAAAAATACTGTTAAAATTTAGGTTTTTAAGGTTCGTCAATTTTTACGTAAAACGAATCCATGATACCTGTAGGTATCATGGATACCAATTAAAATAACGAATTAAATAATAGGTATTATATTTCTTATGTGATCGAAAATGTGTACCGGACCGATAACTCGTAACTTACCTATTTGTTTATTTTAATATCTTTTAATGTATCTTTATTTACAGAATCCATAAAAGACTAAATAATTTGAGTTTTATTTTCTCTATCAAAGACTGTCGAACTCCAGGGAAGTTTTGTTGGAAAGTATATCCTAACTTACGGAAGATTTAGTCTGTTTTCGAAAGCTGAGGTGCAGTGCGAATCATTTTCAAGTGGAGAAAAAGTATTTCAGTGTTTAATATTTTGGGTACTTTTGATTCCGCATTTTATGGCTATTGAATTTAAAAAAATTGACGGATAAATACGGCAAAGAAACTATCGAACATTTTAGAAATTAGAATATATGATAAAGGATACATCTACCACTTATAGACTCACAACTGTTAGATAGACCCTTTGTCGTATTTACACTTCAAGTACATATTAATTTCTTTGAAAGCTGCAGAATAAGAATATAAATTGTTGATCATTTTCAGCCTGCAGCTCAGTAGGATTTAAACCTTAATTGCTTTAGATTATTTATGTGAATCCTCTGGCAGGATTTATTGTTTATCAGGAATATATCGACTGCCATTTAATGGATAAAAGATGTTAAAGGAAATAGAATAAATGCGTGTTTTAAAGACATCTTATATTGTTTATCATGGGTTCTATTTAAATAACAGTTCTGTTTAGATAGGAGTGCTGGAAGACGCTTTTTCTTTATTTTTAATGAAATCAAGAAACTATATTTTAAAGCAAATTATTCTAGCATGACGATAATGGTTTTATTTATTTAATTTAGTAGGGGTTCAACGTCTACTTCGGAACCAAAGGCCATATATCACTGCCGTCAAAAGGAAATTAAATACAAGGGACTGGAAGAAGCAGTCAGACTGTATAATTGAACAAATCGAAATTGAACAAATAGATATATTTAAACGATATAACAAAGCTAATTGAAAAACAAATGAAAAAATATGTAATTTTGAAAAAATTGATAAACTAAACAAATTTATTAAACTTAAAAGATAATTTTTTTTTAAATTTGAAAATTTGAAAAATATAAATTCAAAAAATAATATAAATTTTATAAATACAGATATTAATTCAATCCGTTTAAAATAATAAAGTTGAATGTTTATAGTTGTTTCTTTTGCTAGCAATGTGTTCAATAAATATAGTTAGACTGAACAGACATGACGGCAGAGATAAATGAACACTGCTACAAATAAGTCTATGTAAGAATTAAGGTGTGGCTTATGGTGTGCCATCCCATGATAAAATTAACTCACACTCGCATTTAGAAATGATATCATTGACTGTTATGGGAAAACAAATCTGTTATTGGAACCTATATAGGGTACGTTCTGAGTTATTGAACAGTTCTACATTTCCGGTCATGTAAGAAAGGAATATAGTTGGTATCCTTGATACCTGCATGTATCATGGATACCAACTATAATAACTAGTTAAATATTATAAGAAATTATTATATTGATCGGAAATGTGGAACCGTTCCATAATTCAGAACTAACCTGATTGAAATGCTTGTGTTTGTTTAGAAAGATATTTCTTAGATAAAAAGTTAAGATGGGGCCGGTGTCCGGACAATTCGTCGACGATTGAAAATAAAAGAGTTATAATTTATAATGTAGAATAAATAAATGCAGCCTATAATATAACCTTTCCGCATTCTGCGAACGTAATTATAATTGGTGGAAGTGCAGCTAACTTTTTTTCAACAAAATAAGTGATTGGTATAATGCACTTTTATATATTGATAATTAGAAATAAAATTAATACATATGGTTTATTATATTTTTATTATAATAATAATATTTTTCATTTAAAAGTATAGTTTTATCATTCTACTCAACATTGAGTGGTTTGCTGGGTATGATTCATCCGAACTAGTGTGTTATCATCGATGCTTTGAATTTAAATAGAGAAGTTACTGAAGCTATGGCTAAATCGCACCCACATTCTCAAAGTGCTAAAATCCATCAAATAGAAAATACAGAATAAGAATAAACATATCTTAATGTCATCAGTAATTACCATGCAAATAATGAAATATCTTTTTTGAAGGCAGTTCCTCACAATATAAAATTTTACTAAATTTCGTTACTTTTCAAATCTCAAATCTGAAATATTGTTGCTTAAATTTTGCAAATTTTTTAACATAATTTGTTACTTTTTGTTGTTCTAAAATTGTCATTGTACTGCCAACAAAGAGAACAGTTAACATAGTGTTACAGTTCAGTCTTGTTTCAGTGATTTTATGCATGAATTTTTAACATTTTCTTTGCTATAATATAGCAATGTTAGTTAATTGTTAGTTTTTCTATACTGTCTACATGAGCATTTAAAATATTATCTTTTGGTTTAAATTTGAATATTTTTTTATATTTGAAATAATAACCAGGTCAGTTAAAAAAAATATTATACTAAAAAATGTTTTTTTATATTTATTAGTTTTATTTTAAATTTTCAAAAAGTTATAATTATATTATAAATTATATCTCTTTTATTTTCAATCAACGACAAAATATCCGGAGACGAATTGTCCAGGCGACGAATTGTCCGGGGACGAAATGTCCGGAGACGAATTGTCCAGGCGACGAAGTGTCCGGGGACGAAATGTCCGGAGACGAATTGTCCAGGCGACGAATTGTCCGGGGACGAAATGTCCGGAGACGAATTGTCCAGGCGACGAATTGTCCGGGGACGAAATATCCGGAGACGAATTGTCCAGGCGACGAATTGTCCGGGGACGAAATGTCCGGAGACGAATTGTCCAGGCGACGAATTGTCCGGGGACGAAATGTCCGGAGACTAATTGTCCAGGCGACGAATTGTCCGGGGACGAAATGTCCGGAGACGAATTGTCCAGGCGACGAATTGTCCGGGGACGAAATGTCCGGAGACGAATTGTCCAGGCGACGAATTGTCCTAGCACCTGTGGGCCGTAGAAGATTGAGAGGGTTACCAATTAGTGTGTCATAGTGACACACGATATGCGTCATTAGATCTCAATGAGTGAGTTGAATTACATTAATATTAATAATGTATAATAAAAACATTAAATCAATAGATTCACTAATTATGTTAATTATGTAAACCTTCATAAAGAGCTCATCTATCTACGACTGTAAATAATTAGTCTTTTGTTAGTTATTCTCCACCATTTTGTCTGAGATTAGAAAATTTAGCGGTAAAATGACAAGAAAGTTTTTACAAAAATCGTCTCTATTGTGACGATTAATGTTAATTAACGGATATATTAACATCAGGATTAACAAAAACAGACATATTAACATCAGGATTAACAAAAACAGACATATTAACATCAGGATTAACAAAAACAGACATATTAACATCAGGATTAACATGAACAGACATATTAACATCAGGATTAACAAAAACAGACATATTAACATCAGGATTAACATGAACAGACATATTAACATCAGGATTAACAAAAACAGACATATTAACATCAGGATTAACAAAAACAGACATATTAACATCAGAATTAACATAAACAGACATATTAACATCAGGATTAACATTAACAGACATATTAACATCAGGATTAACATGAACAGACATATTAACATCAGAATTAACATAAACAGACATATTAACATTAGGATTAACAAAAACAGACATATTAACATCAGGATTAACAAAAACAGACATATTAACATCAGGATTAACATAAACAGACATATTAACATCAGGATTAACAAAAACAGACATATTAACATCAGGATTAACATAAACAGACATATTAACATCAGGATTAACATTAACAGACATATTAACATCAGAATTAACAAAAACAGACATATTAACATCAGTATTAACATGAACAGACGTATTAACATCAGGATTAACATTAACAGACATATTAACATCAGGATTAACATAAACAGACATATTAACATCAGGATTAACAAAAACAGACATATTAACATCAGTATTAACATGAACAGACATATTAACATCAGGATTAACATTAACAGACATATTAACATCAGGATTAACATAAACAGACGTATTAACATCAGGATTAACATTAACAGACGTATTAACATCAGGATTAACATAAACAGACATATTAACATCAGGATTAACAAAAACAGACATATTAACATCAGTATTAACATGAACAGACATATTAACATCAGAATTAACATTGTTCCCTTTAATCATCTGGAATATCAATGTGTTCGCATAGTTGGAATATATATTCCGTATAAAATCTCTTACCTGGAATGGGATCAAAGCTGCCCTGATTGGTCAGTCCTTTGACAGTCATTCCGACCAGGAATCTGAAGCAATTCCGCACACGCTACTGATTCCAACCCTACCGCCAGGAGTAATAAATAGAGAGGGGTGTAATAAATAGTGTAATAAATAGAGAGGGGTGTAATAAATAGGGTAATAAATAGAGAGGGGTGTAATAAATAGTGTAATAAATAGAGAGGGGTGTAATAAATAGAGTAATAAATAGAGAGGGGTGTAATAAATAGAGTAATAAATAGAGAGGGGTGTAATAAATAGGGTAATAAATAGAGAGGGGTGTAATAAATAGTGTAATAAATAGAGAGGGGTGTAATAAATAGAGTAATAAATAGAGAGGGGTGTAATAAATAGTGTAATAAATAGAGAGGGGTGTAATAAATAGTGTAATAAATAGAGAGGGGTGTAATAAATAGGGTAATAAATAGAGAGGGGTGTAATAAATAGGGTAATAAATAGAGAGGGGTGTAATAAATAGGGTAATAAATAGAGAGGGGTGTAATAAATAGGGTAATAAATAGAGAGGGTGTAATAAATAGTGTAATAAATAGAGAGGGGTGTAATAAATAGTGTAATAAATAGAGAGGGGTGTAATAAATAGGGTAATAAATAGAGAGGGTGTAATAAATAGTGTAATAAATAGAGAGGGTGTAATAAATAGTGTAATAAATAGAGAGGGGTGTAATAAATAGTGAGTACTAAATTGAAAGTGAGTGTAATAAATAGTGAGTACTAAATTGAAAGTGAGTGTAATAAATAGTGAGTAGTAAATTGAAAGTGAGTGTAATAAATAGTGAGTAGTAAATTGAAAGTGAGTGTAATAAATAATGTAGTAAAATGAACGTGTTATAAGATATTATTAACTGTGAACTCGAAGTCTAATTAATATTTTTTTATTATCTGAAATGGTTTTAGACGTCAGAATTTATTGCTTTGCCTGGAAGTTAAAATTTTCCCAGGAACAACTGATAGAGGATGTACAGTAATTATTTTTTCAACTCCTCACGCTTCATTTCTAGGACCAATTGTAACCTCTGAGGTGTAACTGCAGTGACTGTGAGGTGTAACTGCAGTGACTGTGAGGTGTAACTGCAGTGACTGTGAGGTGTAACTGCAGTGACTGTGAGGTATAACTGCAGTGACTGTGAGGTGTAACTGCAGTGACTGTGAGGTATAACTGCAGTGACTGTGAGGTATAACTGCAGTGACTGTGAGGTGTAACTACAGTGACTGTGAGGTATAACTGCAGTGACTGTGAGGTGTAACTGCAGTGACTGTGAGGTGTAACTGCAGTGACTGTGAGGTATAACTGCAGTGACTGTGAGGTGTAACTGCAGTGACTGTGAGGTGTAACTACAGTGACTGTGAGGTATAACTGCAGTGACTGTGAGGTATAACTGCAGTGACTGTGAGGTATAACTGCAGTGACTGTGAGGTTTAATTAATAAGTAGAGTAGGAAATATTGAAGGAGTTACTTTAGAATATGTTAGTTTTCATTCATTGTGGGTAAAACTAGAGACCATCCCAATAGAGGTTTGCAAACTAATAGAAAACTAATTTTACTCGAGGAGTTACAGAAGAATCTGCTATTATATAAACGGAGGATTGTGAAATGAAGTCTTTCTCTCATTCTGTATACTCTTTATTTAGCAAGTCACAGTATAGAAGAATTATTAAGGTGTTTACGAGCACCATTAGACACAAGCACTTTGAAATGTTCTTATGTGATGAAGATCTACATCGACTATAGTGACGGAGGTAGAATCTGGCAAAAGTAACCTATTCGTGGAACTTAATTGATCTATAACAATTTACCGATAGCATGGATTTCATATGTAAGATAACCACCTGTAAGATAACCACCTGTAAGATAACCACCTGTAAGATAACCACCTGTAAGTTTTTAAGTTTTTTTTTTATTTAAAAAAAAGGCTTTTAGCCAGAAGAAGAAAACCTTCTTTAAATAATTAAAAAAACAATTATCTTTATTTAGAAAATGAACATTAAAAAATAAAAGATAAGCTTCTCTACTCTACGACCATGGCTCCGACAATCGCCAATGGTAGTGGCCTCCAACCAACTGTGAGGTGCCTATAGCAGGTCACAGGGCAACACCCAAACTGCGGTCATCATACTTCTCCTTGACTGACGTCAGGATACTGAAAGCATTGCCCCTCTGAACTGCCAAACCTACTCTCCACTCTAACCAAAAGGTCTCTCTCACATCATCAGTGACGTCGGTAATGCGACGGCCGATTTCAATTAGGAGTGCGTCTGTCGTTTCACCATAGCTACCTGCCGTTTCCACCGCTATGGGTTCGAACCGATATAGCCACATATTTGCGTCGCTTCCTCCCCTTGGCCTCCTTGGCTGCGCTACCAGGTGACAATGCCGAGTCGATCAAGTGAGACGCCGCGTAAGTGTCCACACATGATGCATCCCAACAAAGACACCTCCCATCTGTAAAAGGGAAGACTGAGATACCATACGGGCGCTTACCATCACCCCTATCAACCCCAGAGGATCAAGCATTGAAGGGATACCAGCCGAAATCAAAGCTCTCCTAACAACATCATTCAGGGCTGCATGTCTCGGATGGCGTCCAGCACTGTAGCGAAATGATAGACCGTGAAGTCCCCTTGAATCCACCCTCTGGCCGCAACCCGAAAAGACTCTGCGTCGAGTAGCGTTCCAAATGTGGGAAATGGAAGCGCATGTAGCCAAAGTCCGCTCTCTCTACATGCAGATGCCAACAAACGTGCCCTAGACAACTGATCAGCCTCCTCGAGCAGTCTGGCTACAGTGGCTACCGACTTAGGGACCTCTGTCGACTCTCATTAGCTCCCTCAGATAAGGCGAAACCCTCACTTTGCCATTTCTCCACTGCTGCTCCAAGCTCTCGGTCATCCCCAATCTGTGTTCTGCTCAGAATGGATCTAACCAAATCCTCGGTTGCATGGAGGAAAGAAATGAATGAGGATAGCGCAATGTCCTTAGACATCCTGATTCCTAACCCCCCAAACCATACGGGCATGAACAAGCGAGTCTCCCCCAAACTTAACGTTGGTCACCATCGAAAGAGCTGATACAATGATCCTGTCGAACTGTGAAAGATCCTCACTATTCCTGTAAGCTGGTGAAGCACGGAGGATATAATGTAGCTTAGGCAAGGCAAACCAGTTCTTGAGCAAAGCAAAAGCTTGATGGTTCTCAATCAGTTTCAACCTTGACGAAAGCCTCTCCAAATCCTTCCTCTTCTCAGCAACAGCTGCTGGTATGCCCCTCTCCATGAGTGGTGCTCCCAGCAAGCTTAAATCTTCCACTGGAACGACTCTCAATCCTGGCATCAACCCCTCAAATAGATTTCTCGTAATTATTGATTCTTCCTCAGAATGATTCAGCAAAATCAGTTCACACTTCTCTCGGTTGATATCCAACCCCACTTCAGCAAGGTCATTGATTAGACGCTGCAAACAAGTGAACACCTTTTCAGGTGAATCTCCGATTTCCCCGTCATCAAGATACCAGACATTGAACTCAGTGTCCACCCTTCGCGTTATTTCATCAATTCCCAAAGAGAAGAGAGCTGGACCGAAAGGGTCGCGCTGCTGATTCCAGGACAATAACCCCCCGTGCAAAAAACCCCCAGCGGTCAAAAACCTTCCGTGCAAAATACCCCCCGGACAAAAAAAAACCCGTGCAATAAACCCCCCGGACAAATACCCCCGGACAAAAAACCCCCAAGCAAAAAAACCCCGGAGCAATAAACCATCGGTCTATATAAATAGCATAATTCATTTTTATTAATATATTAAACATTATTCAATGCGAACCAATAATTATTACATTTTCTTCGAAAATAGGACAAATTTTTTTGCAAAATAAGGTATACACAATTACCTATTTTATAGTAAAAATAAGTACAGTATACATTTTGTCACTATCAAACCTGGCGGGGGGAGGGGGGGGGGGTAGGCAAGCCCCCCACCAATTGGACCGCTAACCTAACCTTAGGTGCACTATATCTCTTTATATTTATAACATATAGTAATTTTATTAATAAAAAATTAATTAAAATTAATTAAAATGAATTATGCTATTTATATCGACCGGGGGTTTTTTGCACCGGGAGTTTTTTGCTTGGGGGGTTCTTGTCCGGGGGGTATTTGTCCGGGGGGTTTATTGTACGGGGGGTATATTGCACGGGGTTTTTTGACTGCGGGGGGTTTTTTGCACGGGGGGGGAGGTTATTGTCCTGTCACCCGCGCTGTTGTATACCCGTTGCAGATACGAGATTTTTTCCCCCATAAAAAAGTGTTAACCACCTGTAAGTTAACAACCTGTAAGTGAACCACCTGTAAGTGAACCACCTGTAAGTTAACCACCTGTAAGTGAACCACCTGTAAGTGAACCACCTGTAAATGAACCACCTGTAAGTGAACCACCTGTAAGTGAACCACCTGTAAGTTAACCACCTGTAAGTGAACCACCTGTAAGTGAACCACCTGTAAGATAACCACCTGTAAGTGAACCACCTGTAAGTGAACCACCTGTAAGTTAACCACCTGTAAGTGAACCACCTGTAAGTGAACCACCTGTAAGATAACCACCTGTAAGTTGACCACCTGTAAGTGAACCACCTGTAAGTGAACCACCTGTAAGATAACCACCTGTAAGTGAACCACCTGTAAGTGAACCACCTGTAAGTGAACCACCTGTAAGTGAACCACCTGTAAGTGAACCACCTGTAAGATAACCACCTGTAAGTGAACCACCTGTAAGTGAACCACCTGTAAGTGAACCACCTGTAAGATAACCACCTGTAAGTGAACCACCTGTAAGTGAACCACCTGTAAGTGAACCACCTGTAAGTGAACCACCTGTAAGTGAACCACCTGTAAGTGAACCACCTGTAAGTTAACCACCTGTAAGTGAACCACCTGTAAGTGAACCACCTGTAAGATAACCACCTGTAAGTGAACCACCTGTAAGATAACCACCTGTATGTGAACCACCTGTAAGTGAACCACCTGTAAGTTAACCACCTGTAAGTTAACCACCTGTAAGTGAACCACCTGTAAGTTAACCACCTGTAAGTGAACCACCTGTAAGATAACCACCTGTAAGTGAACCACCTGTAAGTGAACCACCTGTAAGTTAACCACCTGTAAGTGAACCACCTGTAAGATAACCACCTGTAAGTGAACCACCTGTAAGTGAACCACCTGTAAGTTAACCACCTGTAAGTGAACCACCTGTAAGATAACCACCTGTAAGTGAACCACCTGTAAGTGAACCACCTGTAAGATAACCACCTGTAAGTGAACCACCTGTAAGTGAACCACCTGTATGTGAACCACCTGTATAACTCCTCCCCCTAATTCAGTTATAGACCATTGCTAATTTAGAACAGTACTTATTTAGAATACGGTTCATTTTAGTTAGAAGTGAGTTCCATTGTTATTTGGTATGATAAAGATGAATTTTATTATTCATTTGATAACTAACCTACAGTACATACACATAAGCAGTAAATTAAAGAAAATTGACTATTTGTCCCAGGATAAGTCGTACCCCTTCTAGTTAAGAATAATTAATCATCACGCTACCAAGTACATGAAAGGATATGATTGTTGAATTTCTGTTCAACAATTAGATAAAAAGAAAAGTAAATGAAATGGAAATAAAAGAAACCCAACAAAATACAAAAGGAGGAATGAATAAAATGCTGAGTAATAAATAGGCAGAAGTGATAATTACTGTTTCCTATTTTTTTATCTCGAATAAGTTTAAATGTAGTAAATGCATATAATTCCCATAAACTGTAGCTATTCAAGTCATACAATAAACAATAGCAAATGACTAAAATAATGAAGCTATACTTGAAAAGATTATATATTAATGAGTTCAATGGAATAAACTCAATTAAGAGCATTTTAACCCCACCTGAGAGTGTAGCGCAATTTACAAAGGTAGAAATGGCCAAAAAGTGCAAGCATTTTAGCAGAAATTTCTCTTTACTCCTTCTAATGAGGTGAGACTGCTCTTTGCAGACAAAAAACTGATAAAGAACTGTATCTATATCTCACTGTGAGGCGTTAATGCTTCGTTATCAGAGAAAGTTATGGTGGGCCATAGGAGATTGAGAGAGAAACAACCTTTTTTCTTCTATGGCCCCACCATAACTCTACTTCTTGTTCTTATCTTCTATGGCCCACCATAACTATATAACTAGTTACCAACTCCAGCATGAGTATGTTTTATATTATTTTCCTTACGGTTAATTATAATGAGGAGTATTATTATATAATTAATTTGCCAATATACAAAATTGGTAAATTGCGGAAATTGATATCAGGGAATACACATTTAAATTATTCACTCATAATTGTTTTAACTCTTCACTGTGCTCTCTATTTACAATATTTTATAATTATTTTAAACAAGGATGCTTATCCACTCCTAAAGTACCTAGTTATTATTTTTATTTTTTTTATTTTATCAGTTCGATACCACAGAGTTGACCCTGTGGCTTCACACCTTCATATCTTCGCTCTATAGATAATTAATGCAGGTAAGTCACAGGTAAGTGCATAATATGCACCTGATGCACTTATCGCAGACAATATCTCCCTTGGTCCCACCATAATAACTATCATTACCAACCAGACCACCAAAATGCAGGAAATTGTTATTTAATTACTATAATCATCAACACAGAAGGTTTATATTATACACAAACAGACAGTTATGGTGGGGCCATAGAAGATTAAGAGGGGAACACAGTCAATCTTCTATGGCCCCACTATAATCTTCTCTCTGGTATCTCTTGTCATTAACATTTAGTTAATTAATTCACTTAATTACACTGTGAGTTAGAAATTGTCGTCACCGTAAGAAAAAAAAATGATCTAAAAATAAGATTTAGACGTGTAGCACCCAGAGATGGGCGAAAAGTACATTGAAAGTACTTAAGTACTAAGTACAACTACTCATAAATCAATGTACTTGAAGTAGTTGCCCAAGTACTGAACTAAGAAAGTACTTTCAAAGTACAAGTACCAACTACTTTTTAAAGTGTTTTCAAGTAAGTACATTTACTATACAATTTAAAAACTAATAATTTATACTGTTAACTCTGATAGTACATCATCACAGTGACTATTTTCTCTGATAGTACATCATCACAGTAACACACTGTACACGTCCACATGCCTATAATTCGTGGCAAATATTGGTTGTGATATCTAGGTTTCGCCGTATCACAAAATAATCATTTTCAATGTACTTAAATTGGTCAATATTACTCATATACATTATTGTATGTCAGAATATATAAATATTCACCTTCACATTAAAGTATACAAGGTTTTAGTTTTCGATTCTATTGTTTGACGAACAATTTTCCAACATGTTGGACCTCTTCAAACTCTAGTTTTTATCCAGTTGCTGTAAATACAGTTTTGATGAGAAAAAGAATTAATTTTGTAGAGATTTTGGAACTTATGTTTTGAAATCTCTTAACTGAAAGGAAAAAATGTACTTTGCAGTGTAATTTTTACTTGGGAAGTAACAAGTATTTGTAAAAAGTACTTCAAAGTAATTATCCAAAGTACTTTTTTGAAAGTACTTCAAGTAGTACTTGAAGTACTTACTTGTTACTTAGTACTTTAACTTGGTACTTGGGAAGTACTTTCCCGCCCATCTCTGGTAGCACCATACATGATCTACTTTATTTCCCATGAAAAAGAGACATAGAGTAATAAATGAAGTAATTAATTAAATTAAATTATTAAATGAAGATTTTAATTTAATGAACACAACCTGTGATGTTTTAATGCAGAGAGAGTTATGGTGGGGCCATAGAAGATTGAGAGGGACAGTTATGGTGGGGCCATAGAAGATTGAGAGAGAAAGTTATGGTGGAGCCATAGATATACTTGTGTCCCCTCTCAATCTTCTATGGCCCCACCATAACTTTTCCTCTGGGTAAACCTGAGCATCTTATCTTTTTTTTAAAGATATAAAAAACCTCTAAAGGGACACCCACAGCACTCGGACAGTTGGTGTTAGCACAGGTCATTATAGGTCAAACATAAGCTTCTAAAGGTCACATTGGTTCATGACATCAATGCCAACTGTCCGAGTACTGTAACGTGTCCCTAACAGTCAGAACTAACATATGAAATATTTTAACATAATATGATATACATTAATTAATGACACGAAATACTTTTGCTGAAACCACTGTATTTCAGAGAAATTATGTTTTTCATGAGTTAACATCAAGTGTAAATGATTTGTAATATACATAAACTATATTAACTAATAAATGGTATTTAGAAATGTGAATAGGAAACGCAGGTATATAAGTTATTGTGAAAAAACAACAAAATGATCTGCAATTTTTTTTTATCACTAGATGGCGCTGTTTCAAATTATATAATTATTTCTCTTCATTAAAAGTATTGCATAACATCCAGATGAACAAAGTATAGGTACATGATATTACGTAATAAATTTTACTGATTCCATTAGGAATTATATTAGCAAATATTATATAATACATATTTACATTGGAAATTATATATAAATAATATAGTGATAATTAAACAATGGATAATAATGCATAATAATTTAAATGAGAACAGAAGGTGATGATTTCGGAATAGTTTTTCAATGTGTTTTGGTATATGTGTTTAACAGCTCCAAAACATTCATTTGAAATGTCTTATTTTTATTGCAACATAAAGTCTGCACTCACTTCTTAAATGCAAAGAAAAACATTAGAGTAAAAAATAAATACACCGGGGAATGAGAGCTAAGTAAAGAGTCTGTAGATACATAGACTGTAGAGTAAAGAGTCTGTAGATACATAGACTGTAGAGTAAAGAGTCTGTAGATACATAGACTGTAGAGTAAAGAGTCTGTAGATACATAGACTGTAGAGTAAAGAGTCTGCAGATACATAGACTGTAGAGTAAAGAGTCTGTAGATACATAGACTGTAGAGTAAATAGTCTATAGATACACAGACTGTAGAGTAAAGAGTCTGTAGATACATAGACTGTAGAGTAAAGAGTCTGTAGATACATAGACTGTAGAGTAAATAGTCTATAGATACACAGACTGTAGAGTAAAGAGACTGTAGAGTAAAGAGTCTGTAGATACACAGACTGTAGAGTAAAGAGTCTGTAGATACATAGACTGTAGAGTAAAGAGTCTGTAGATACATAGACTGTAGAGTAAAGAGTCTGTAGATACATAGACTGTAGAGTAAAGAGTCTGTAGATACACAGACTGTAGAGTAAAGAGTCTGTAGATACATAGACTGTAGAGTAAAGAGTCTGTAGATACATAGACTGTAGAGTAAAGAGTCTGTAGATACATAGACTGTAGAGTAAAGAGTCTTTAGATACATAGACTGTAGACTAAAGAGTCTGTAGATACACAGACTGTAGAGTAAAGAGTCTGTAGATACATAGACTGTAGAGTAAAGAGTCTGTAGATACACAGACTGTAGAGTAAAGAGTCTGTAGATACATAGACTGTAGAGTAAAGAGTCTGTAGATAAATAGACTGTAGAGTAAAGAGTCTGTAGATACATAGACTGTAGAGTAAAGAGTCTGTAGATACATAGACTGTAGACTAAAGAGTCTGTAGATACACAGACTGTAGAGTAAAGAGTCTGTAGATACATAGACTGTAGAGTAAAGAGTCTGTAGATACATAGACTGTAGAGTAAAGAGTCTGTAGATACGCAGACTGTAGAGTAAAGAGACTGTAGATACATAGACTGTAGAGTAAAGAGTCTGTAGATACATAGACTGTAGAGTAAAGAGTCTGTAGATACACAGACTGTAGAGTAAATAGTCTATAGATACACAGACTGTAGAGTAAAGAGTCTGTAGATACATAGACTGTAGAGTAAAGAGTCTATAGATACACAGACTGTAGAGTAAAGAGTCTGTAGATACATAGACTGTAGAGTAAAGAGTCTGTAGATACACAGACTGTAGAGTAAAGAGTCTGTAGATACACAGACTGTACAGTAAAGAGTCAGTAGATACATAGACCGTAGAGTAAAGAGTCTGTAGGTACATAGACTGTAGAGTAAAGAGTCTGTAGGTACATAAACTGTAGAGTAAAGAGTCTGTAGATACATAGACTGTAGAGTAAAGAGTCTGTAGATACATAGACTGTAGAGTAAAGAGTCTGTAGGTACATAAACTGTAGAGTAAAGAGTCTGTAGATACATAGACTGTAGAGTAAAGAGTCTGTAGATACACAGACTGTAGAGTAAAGAGTCTGTAGATACACAGACTGTAGAGTAAAGAGTCTGTAGATACATAGACTGTAGAGTAAAGAGTCTGTAGGTACATAGACTGTAGAGTAAAGAGTCTGTAGGTACATAAACTGTAGAGTAAAGAGTCTGTAGATACATAAACTGTAGAGTAAAGAGTCTGTAGATACATAGACTGTAGAGTAAAGAGTCTGTAGATACATAGACTGTAGAGTAAAGAGTCTGTAGATACATAGACTGTAGAGTAAAGAGTTTTAAACTATTGCTATTAATGTGGCTGATATCTTTTTAAGTTTCAATGTTAATGGACTGAACAAACAAGCAACAGTTTGGACCGAACAACAAACACAACTCTAACAAGGGACTGAACATTCTTGTTCCTCTGGGAGTAGAACATGCAACAAGATGCTACATTTAGCAAGAGTAATTACTCTAAAACTAGGAAGGGAGATATGGTGGGGCCATAGAAGAGTGAGAGGGAAGTTAAAGTGGGGCCGTAGAAGAATTAGAGGGGGAGTTATGGTGGAGCCATAGAAGATTATAACTCACTCAATTATGAAGTCTTATGAACATATTTATTTTACATTGCTGGTGTAACATTTCATTTCAATTAACGTTTACATATGTCATGTTAGGTAAGACCGGGAAGTTGTACAGGTAAAACAGGTGAATAACCTTTTTCAATGTCCACTTTCCGACTACTATGAGTACTGCTTAGCACATCAAGATATCACTACCCGTTGTTATGAGTTTTTCTTCAGTCCGGTGGAAGGCGAAATATCCACCTAGATTCATAGTAGGTAAATATTTCGCAGGTAGATTTGAGTGCTGATGTTGCACCAGAGGTGAACAGCAGGTAACATACCAATGTCTTACCTGCTGCAAACTAATATGTCGTACGCTACATTCAGTAATGTCCTAATAGGGTGAAAAAGAAAATGACCACATCTGAATTAAATACAGAATTAAAATTTTAATAGGTTATCATTAAAAAAATAAAATAAATATATAAAATTTATTTCACCATATGAATCTAAAATTCTAAATTATTATATATTGTTTCTTATTATGATGAAATGTATGAAACTGTCATATAATATGGAGCTTATACCCAATATTACATTAAGATTTTTGTTGACCAATAATTTCAACCGGACAATTTGTCACCCAAACAATTTGTCACCTGGAAACTTGTCAGCATTTGCCATGCACCCCAACAGTCACAAGTAAATTCTAGAGCTCGCCTACTGCCATAATTATAATTTCCTTACCCATGAGAAGAGTACATGAAAAAGATGTGACATTATCCCTTATTGAGCACATCCAACCTAGTATTAATTAAGTAACTATTTGAAACTCGTTACAATTTAATAAAGAGCTCACATCGGTAAACGATAAAACGATATTTGAAACATTCTCTTGGTATGAAGAGAGTAACGCTAGGGTAACTGAAGAGTAACGCTAGGGTAACTGAAGAGTAACGCTAGGGTAACTGAAGAGTAACGCAAATTGAGTTTAACTTAATTCTTTCCCCCATCTACAGTTTGTTTGTCTCTATTTCTCTGTTTGTGGTCCGTTACTCTCTAAGTAATATTAAAACGAAATTGAAAATTCGGAGAAATTGGAAATTAAAGAAAAATTTGAAATAACGGAATAAAATAAAAACTGTAAAAAGAAACTCCGGAACAAACCGATAATCCGGAAAAACGATAATTCGGATAAAAATGACTATCCAAAAAAATCCAACATCCAGCAAACCAAGTTTACAACAATACAGGAAACAGAAAAGTAATCCGAAATAAAAAAACGGAAAACAGGAAAATTTGCTAAAAAGCCAAAATCCGAAATAACAGGAAACAAAAAAAATTAATTGAAAATACAGAAAAATATGAAATTACAGAAAAATCCAAAATAAAATAAAATATGGAAAACCGAAAATCCAGAAAAATGAAGATCCTTTTACAGGAAATCTGAAAATATATAGATTCGGAAAACAGAAATTGCGGATTATAAAGGAATGAAATCATTGGGGTGCATAACTTGCATATTAATTATCCCAGTCCTTTGTTCTACAATATTATATAACAAATTCATTTTTTAACGGAGTCTGAAGTTTTTGTGTTTCATCGGTCTATATAATTATTAAAGTTATTTATTGGGACCATACTTTGAGACTCACCCTGTAATATACAATGAATTATTTTGAAAGTTTCGAAACATTGAAACCAATTCACAACTCATTCTTCAACTGAATGTTGTACAATAGCTTATCAATAATAATAACTGCAGTCTACACTGCAACAACTGCAGTTCTGCTATAATTGGACACGATCTGGTCAATTAATGACTTTTATAGCTAATTGCAGGTTAGTAGAAAAGTTTTACATACTGACTGTTAATGAGATAATTGTTATAATTACCTTTGCAATCGAGGCACATGTTATACATAAAATGTAATACACGAGTTATTATAAAAACAGCTATTTTTTCTTTGCGATTTATGCAAAAGTTATGCATAATTTTAACTTAAAGGCACACAATTTAGATTTTCTAGTCTCCTGTCAATGATAGAGACTAACTAATGTTAAATATACGAATAATTATTTCTATGTTTAATCTCTATATAATAGAGTGAAGGGAGAATACATATTTTATATATTTCATGTCCCAGTTGGATAGGAAAAAATGAAGAATGTTGTAATGATACGCACGGGAATATATTGATATGATATTATAATTTTATATGTTAATTTCATTTTCTAAATGTATTTCATATGTACTAAGTAATTAGTAAATAACTAAATCAGATTTGCTAAGTTAAAGGAAATACTATTGACACCCTGTTATTTTTAACGGGGAAGTACACTATAGTTACTGCATATAAAAACATGGTGAAATTTTGAACAGTTTGATAATGTATATTGTATTTACGGTGTACGGACAACTGCCATGCGGACAACTGCCATGCGGACAACTGCCATGCGGACAACTGCCATGCGGACAACTGCCATGCGGACAACTGCCATTCGGGTAACTGCCATGCGGATAACTGCCATGCGGATAACTGCCATGCGGACAACTGCCATTCGGGTAACTGCCATGCGGATAACTGCCATGCAATATATTATGATTTTATTTTAGGTGATTTGTAATGCGCTTGTAAACTTACCCTTTCTTGGAATTAATTTGATGTGAAGTATATCATTATTTCAATCTGAAAATTAAGTATAAAATGTTAATCGTATAGTCCGAAATTGTGCAGGAAGAAGTATAAAAATTGATATTGACGGTAGATTCAGAATTTAATGTTTAAGTATGCTAATTTTTTTCTTTGTTTAATCATATTATTTCTTATTTAACACACTAACTCTTTCAAGTCTGGTATAACATATTTCATTCCACACAGAGGGTTAAGTTTATTACAATGTGGTACAGAAAATGAACCATCTTAAAAACGCTTTCCAGTCTGGTAGTACATATTTCACTCCATCATAAGTGGTAGGTTTAATGCTCAGTGGTACAGAAAATGTACTACATTTTATTAAGCAGGTCTGTGTGCTGCCCGGAAGCTCAAATTTTGCACCACCTACATAAATGATCAGGTAAAGTCAAAAACCTTAGGAACATAGGGCATTTATTCCCCCCAAAAGTCTGGGCCTGGAAGAGTTAAGCCCCTCGAACAATCAAATGTTTGACAAAAAGGTTCAAATCTACAGATGAAAAACTCTCTATTCAAACATTTCGATATACAGAGAATAGTACAAACACAAGATTTACAGGTTAAAATTTCCAGTGAGTGTGATTTTGCATCTTATTATTTAATAATTTTTCATTGTTTTTTTTTGTAAAACCTAATTTTGTCGTAAGATTAAGGAATAGAAACTTAAGTAGTGATTATCTTATTTCCATGTTAAAAAATTCCTTACGAAAAATACCTTATTTGGTAAATTTGAAATTTGAATTTGTTTTTCTATCGTTTCTTTTTTTTAGCTCCAGCTGATCAAAAATCCATGCATTACATGTCTTACAAATATTTTAAAAGTGTCAAAATATCTGAATAATTATAACTGAAATATGTTTTTTAAATTTGTTAAACACTAATAACAAATCAAAGTTTATTAACTCATATATGCCCTGTGTGTGTGAAAGCAACTCTTAAATAATTAGATACAAAACCAATCACTGAAAATTTTAACCTGTAAAGATTGTATGTTTGTACTATTTTTTGTATTCTGAAATGTTTGACAAGAAAGTTTTGCATTTATAGATTTTAACTTTTTGTCAACCATTTGATTATTTAAGGCGCCAAATGTGAAGGAAAATTATTGTAACAAAGGAAGAAATTTAGTGTTACTTCAATATTAATTTCTTTGCTTATTCACTCACAATTTCAGACTATAGAATAAACATTTTAAACTAAAATTTTAGGTTAAAATAATAATATTCTTCACATCAAATTAATTCCAAGAAAGGTTAGGTTTACAAGCGCATTACAATTCACCAAAAATAAAACTATAATATAATGCATGGCAGTTGTCCACATGGCAGTTAGTCGCCTGTCAGTTGTCCACATGGCAGTTGTCCCATATTAAATAAATACTATCTACTATGGTCCTTCCACTCTAGTTTTTTTATAACTCTATTCATTAGAACTAAGGTTACTGGTTATAAAACTGCAAACCATTTCAAATTTGGTTCTTTATTTTTACCATAATAAGTAATTTAAGTTATTTTTGTAATTTCACTTCTAACCTCAGAATTTCAAGCGAAGAAAAAGGATCCATTATCTCTGAAAAATTCGAAACTATAATAAAGCTTTCAGACAAATTATAAATAATAACTAACTATACCGGTATCTAAATACCATTACCCTAAAAAAAACACTAGGTACCTAAAAGTGAACCTATATACCTAATTACCATTAAATTCACGATAACACGTGATAAGTTGGAATGCAGCCTTGTTCTTCTATTGAATCTTAGAAAGAGTGAAACTTGACTATTTCTTATTTAACTATTATAATAAGAATACTTGTTATATAATATATAACCTTAGCTCTACAAATTTAAAGCAATTACAGAATTTTTTATCTAGAGTGGATAGGACCTGTGAGTTAAGATTAGGTTTCCTGCGGATGATTTGCACAAATCGAAAGCTTGGAAAGGAGAAAATGAAAACTTTTAATAACTAACACTCTTGAATTACATTATACTTTGTAATTGAAAATTTCCAAGAATAAAACAGCATGTTACATATTATATAAACATGTTATATATCATTTATATTTGAACATTAAACATGTTTTTGTTAGTACTTGTTTAGATATGTTTGAACATGTTTAATCATGTTTGAACATGTTTTAAATATACAATCATGTCGTCTCTGTGGGTTACAAAATATCTAACCTAAATATAAAGTTATGTTGGGGCCATAAAAGATCAAGTGATACCCCATCTTAATCTTCGATAGCCCCACCATAACTAATGAAGCTAGGTACTCTTCGCTTTTTGTCTCCTAATTCCGTATGCAGAGCTTCAAAACATCGATAATTCTTCTTGGGAACTGCATCGACAACAAACTTTACAACGCTCAGAAGTTTGTCATTAAAAACTTTAGAACCCTCGGCCTGCTGACTTTTATAGACTCTATTAGTTTATCGTGAATAATGCATGCATATATTATTAGCACATCGAAAACTGCATTGTTTGGATGGCACCTCTAAGGAGAGGGATAAAAGATTACAATCACTAAGAATATCCTTCAGAAAATATTGTTCCTTGCGGATAAGATTTTTATGCTAATGTTTTTAAGGGTTACAAACTCATTGATTGGCTGTGGAGACTGAAACCAATGAGTGTAGATGGAGGTGTGCCCCCCCCCCCCCATTCTCCCGAACTTCCTTACCAGGTCATTAAACAGTAATGAAGTGTGCAGAACAGCAGACTAGCAGATACATCAAACTACATTACAGCTATCTATTTTGAGAATTTCTTAGTTCTTATTATTTCAATAGTATTTTGATTCAACTCTATTCTATATGCAAGGAGGAGGAGCCAACAGGGGACGGAACACTAACGGCATAGTGCTCCGCCCCCTGTTTGTTCCTCTGCTTCGTCGACCAATCAGAGAAGAGTTATCTATAGAAACATTATGCTTAAGTATTGTACCTATAGAAACGTATCTCAAAAACCTTATGCGCTATTTACTATAGTTTTATAATTTTAGATGAAAGAAAGATAACCTTTTTGGGGCAAAGGTATTGCTTGAGAAAATAGGAACTATTTATTCTGATGCTTTAAATGAACACGAATAAACTAAAAATTTAAATTTCCTTTTCAAACTCAGGAGAAGAAAAGTGTTCTTTATATAATAAGTAGAACTGAGGTCTATGATCATTATTCTGAAAATCCCATAAAATTTGGTTCAGTATATATTTTTTATGTGCTTTTTAAAATGTTGATACTCTGTGGACAACAATAAATTATACGAAACACTAATGTGACAATGAAGAAAAAAAATGTACGCTCTTTGTTTTGATTTTAGGTTATAATTATTTTTAAACAAACATTACATATGAGGTCTCGATTGAAGCTGTAATGATTCGTTGATGATAATAAAAGTTTTTTTTATTAATTTCCACAAGTTTTATACCTTTAACCCAAATATTTGATAGATTGTACCTACTTCCTTATCGGACGTTTAAAACATAGTATTGCTTAAATATATTTCTTTGACTAAAACTAGCAACTCGGAAGTAAAACAGATATTATAATGAATGGTGAATATATAAATAGTTTATAGCATATAAACAATAAAATAATATTTGTAGACTCGTAGAGGACCTTTAAAATTATAGACTAGTATCTTCTCCTACATTTAATATAGTTTTCTATGTAAGAATGAATAGAAAACTTTCCATGGGTAACTTCATTATATGCAGTAGTATGTGCAGACGACGTAAACTGATTATTATAATTATCTTTTATTAAATATATTAAGTGTGTATAAAATAGAAACAAATTTCAATAAAATTAGTCTCAATTCATGATTACGACTTATTTCGTAATGAAAACTAATTATGAATTACCAAATGACAAAGTTGAATTATGATAAACAAGAAATAATTAAATTAAATTATTTCATATAAGAAGTAACTTGCATTTTCTTTGTATCAAATTAAACTTTTTGTTAGCTAATCATAAACTGTTCATTTTTTACTAACGGATTAAAATTCTCCAAGATTAAGTAAATCGTCAGCCATTTGGATATCAATGAACCTCATTTTTAATAGTAATAGTTCACTGATAAACTGAGTTAGAACGGTGCTGCCTTTTCTCTAGTGGTCTACTTGTGCCAATGTATCAGAAATTACGAGACATAGAGTTTTAATTACATTCATCCATGTAGAATTAATTTATCCTATACACAGATCGTGTGGATGGACTTTACACAGATCGTTGGATGGACTTTATACAGATCGTGTGGATGGACTTTACACAGATCGTGTGGATGGACTTTACACAGATCGTGTGGATGGACTTTACACTGATCATGTGGATGGACTTTACACAGATCGTGTGGATGGACTTTACACAGATCGTGTGGATGGACTTTATACAGATCGTGTGGATGGACTTTACACAGATCGTGTGGATGGACTTTACACTGATCGTGTGGATGGACTTTACACAGATCGTGTGGATGGACTTTACACAGATCATGTGGATGGACTTTACACAGATCGTGTGGATGGACTTTACACTGATCGTGTGGATGAACTTTATACAGATCGTGTGGATGGACTTTATACAGATCGTGTGGATGGACTTTACACAGATCGTGTGGATGGACTTTACACAGATCGTGTGGATGGACTTTACACAGATCATGTGGATGGACTTTACACAGATCGTGTGGATGGACTTTACACTGATCGTGTGGATGGACTTTACACAGATCATGTGGATGGACTTCACACTGATCGTGTGGATGAACTTTACACTGATCGTGTGGATGGACTTCACACTGATCGTGTGGATGGACTTCACACTGATCGTGTGGATGAACTTTACACTGATCGTGTGGATGGACTTCACACTGATCGTGTGGATGGACTTTATACTAATCGTGCGGATTCTCAATTGCATTGCATACCGGCGTACCATACGACTTCACAAAGCTTATCTATAGATAAAAGGTTTCCGTATCGCCTAGTATAGTAGGTATGATCGATAAGACAAGCTAATAAAGGGGGGGGGGGCTTGCAGTTCGTACATACAGGACAACTGACAAACAATTCGTCCTTTCTCTCATTCATTCAAGTTCAGTTCGAATGTAGAGGTGGTAAGAGGTGGTTCGTACCAATCGTCTGCTCTCCATTTCATTGATGTGCCTGGCTTGTGATTTAGATGAATAGAATTACTGCCAAGTGAATGGTGATGTTATAGAGAAGATGTAAGGGAAGTGATGTACTAGAAAAGAGTTTATCTTACTAGAGTATAAACACTGTGAAATGTTTATACCAACATGCTGCAGTTAATGTTTTGAACGTAAATAAGGTAACTGTGCTATGTAGTTAACTGCTATAGATTTTAAGGTAACTGCGCTATGTAGTTAACTGCTACTAAAGATTATATGGTAACTGCGCTGAAGATTAATTTGATAATTAACAATATTGTTAATTCAACTGATAAAAGATAGAATAAAATATAAAGGTGAGTTGCATTAATTTTAAATTTTAGGTTTAAGTTTTAAGGGTAAGTTCCGAGTTATCGAACTGTTCCCCTTTTCGACCATATAAGAAAAAATGTAGATATTTACTGAATAATTCGTAACTGACCCTAACATGAAAAATACTGATTGTGAATATAATCTGATGTGCTTTTAATGAATATGAATAGATTTAAAAATATATTAATTATAAAAGAGAGTACCTACTCCAAAATAGAGAAAAAATAAACAATTTCAATTAAATGTAATAATATATTTAAATTTTAAACTCCATTAGCAAATATATTTTATTTACATGAAAATAGGTTTATTTCTTTGATGCCTCATTAAAGTGTTATTCTTTTTCAGTGCAATGTTGAAGTACTTACAGAGAATATGGAGGTGGGGGTGGGGGAGAACTTTCAGCATCGTACCCCCCACTTCTTTCCTAAAATTCGGAATGGCTTTCGTCCCTAAATTCGCGCCCATGGCCACCTTCTCCATTATATCTTTATTGTGTCACTTTACGTACCAAGTGAGTATACAAACTTTTATTTGTTAGAGCTTAGGACACTTACAGTAACCGTAAAGTGGGTGTCACGTCGTGATAGGGTAGGAAAAAGTTTCAACATTCAGACTGGCTAATGACTTACGTTAACGCCCCTTGTACGGTAACTGTGAGCAAACGGTAATTGAGTAGTTACCCTATTAAATGATTACTATAGTAACCAATATGCAACAAAAGGTTACTTAGGGTAAGTGCCGAGTTATCGCACTGTTTCACATTTTCGATCATAGAAGTAAAATATAAAGTAATTATCATTTAACTGGTATTTAAATTATTGTATATTTTATGGGGTTGCCTGACGACTGGTCGAAAAAGGCGTCAACATGTAGGATAATTCGTCAACATGTACGAATTATCCTAAAGGGGATATTGTAGGGAAGGGGCCAAACCTCCCTGCCAGGTAATTATAAAATCATGAAGTGTTCATTACAACAAACTGACGGATACAACAAACTACATAACTGCCATTTATGTCGAAAGCTTCAAAATAATCTTCATTTATGTAAGTACAAATACAAATCTTGTCGACGTAACGTCAAGTCGACGAAACGTCTGCACGCTATTTTTTGTAATATGATCGAAAATGTTGAACCGTTCGAATGCTCAAAAACTTTACCTACTGTTCTCCAATTCTTACCAATTTCCATTTGTTTTTTGCAGCTTCTGCCCGCCTCTCCTTTCTCGACGTTCCTTCTTCTTTTCTTCACTGTTGAGTTGTTCGGTAATTGGTTCCTCTTCTTCAGGACCAAGAGCTTCATAGAAATATCATCTGCAAACAGGTAAATCATTCATAATTGGAATAAGGTAAATCTGAGTTGTCGGACGGTTTCACAATTTAGATCATGTAAAAAGATTGTATAATTAATCATTTTAATTCGTTGTTCGGATTACCTGTACAATCCGCACCCCAATGATTTCACTCCTGTACAATCTGCACCCAATGATTTCACTCCTGACAATCTGCACCCCAATGATTTCACTCCTGTACAATCCGCACCCCAATGATTTCACTCCTGTACAATCCGCACCCAATGATTTCACTCCTGTACAATCCGCACCCCAATGATTTCACTCCTGTACAATCCGCACCCCAATGATTTCACTCCTGTTCAATCCACACCCAATGATTTCACTCCTGTTCAATCCACACCCAATGATTTCACTCCTGTTCAATCCACACCCAATGATTTCACTCCTGTACAATCCGCACCCCAATGATTTCACTCCTGTACAATCTGCACCCTAATGATTTCACTCCTGTACAATCCACACCCAATGATTTCACTCCTGTACAATCCACACCCAATGATTTCACTCCTGTACAATCCGCACCCTAATGATTTCACTCCTGTACAATCCACACCCAATGATTTCACTCCTGTACAATCCACACCCAATGATTTCACTCCTGTACAATCCGCACCCAATGATTTCACTCCTGTACAATCCGCACCCCAATGATTTCACTCCTGTACAATCCGCACCCCAATGATTTCACTCCTGTTCAATCCACACCCAATGATTTCACTCCTGTTCAATCCACACCCAATGATTTCACTCCTGTTCAATCCACACCCAATGATTTCACTCCTGTACAATCCACACCCAATGATTTCACTCCTGTACAATCCACACCCAATGATTTCACTCCTGTACAATCCACACCCAATGATTTCACTCCTGTACAATCCGCACCCCAATGATTTCACTCCTGTACAATCTGCACCCAATGATTTCACTCCTGTACAATCCACACCCAATGATTTCACTCCTGTACAATCCGCACCCCAATGATTTCACTCCTGTACAATCTGCACCCTAATGATTTCACTCCTGTACAATCCACACCCAATGATTTCACTCCTGTACAATCCACACCCAATGATTTCACTCCTGTACAATCCGCACCCCAATGATTTCACTCCTGTACAATCCACACCCAATGATTTCACTCCTGTACAATCCACACCCAATGATTTCACTCCTGTACAATCCACACCCAATGATTTCACTCCTGTACAATCCGCACCCCAATGATTTCACTCCTGTACAATCTGCACCCTAATGATTTCACTCCTGTACAATCCACACCCAATGATTTCACTCCTGTTCAATCCACACCCAATGATTTCACTCCTGTACAATCCGCACCCCAATGATTTCACTCCTGTACAATCCACACGCCAATGATTTCACTCCTGTACAATCCACACCCAATGATTTCACTCCTGTACAATCCACACCCAATGATTTCACTCCTGTACAATCCACACCCCAATGATTTCACTCCTGTTCAATCCACACCCAATGATTTCGCTCCTGTACAATCCACACCCAATGATTTCACTCCTGTACAATCCACACCCAATGATTTCACTCCTGTACAATCCACACCCAATGATTTCACTCCTGTACAATCCGCACCCCAATGATTTCACTCCTGTACAATCCGCACCCCAATGATTTCACTCCTGTGCAATTCGCACCCCAATGATTTCACTCCTGTACAATCTGCACCCTAATGATTTCACTCCTGTACAATCCACACCCAATGATTTCACTCCTGTACAATCCACACCCAATGATTTCACTCCTGTACAATCCACACCCAATGATTTCACTCCTGTACAATCCACACCCAATGATTTCACTCCTGTACAATCCGCACCCCAATGATTTCACTCCTCTACAATCCGCACCCAATGATTTCACTCCTGTACAATCCGCACCCCAATGATTTCACTCCTGTTCAATCCACACCCAATGATTTCACTCCTGTTCAATCCACACCCAATGATTTCACTCCTGTTCAATCCACACCCAATGATTTCACTCCTGTTCAATCCACACCCAATGATTTCACTCCTGTACAATCCACACCCAATGATTTCACTCCTGTACAATCCGCACCCCAATGATTTCACTCCTGTACAATCCACACCCAATGATTTCACTCCTGTTCAATCCACACCCAATGATTTCACTCCTGTACAATCCACACCCAATGATTTCACTCCTGTACAATCCGCACCCCAATGATTTCACTCCTCTACAATCCGCACCCCAATGATTTCACTCCTGTACAATCCGCACCCCAATGATTTTTCACTCCTGTTTATTTTTTCAATTTGTCTTTTGAGATTTTACAAATTGTAATTTAGGTTCTAACAGTTGGTCCCGTCCCCCAGTGAGGTATGTCCCGGCCTGTCCCATAGTGAGTGGCGAGAGTTGCGCTACTGCCCCAACTGTAACATCTACAAACCTGAGCGCTCCCACCACTGCTCCCTGTGCGACAGATGCATTCACCAGAGGGACCACCACTGCTTCTTCCTAGGCACCTGTGTTGGGGGCAACAACCTCTGCTACTTCGTCATATTCTGCTTCTACGCTTGCATCGGGTACGTCACAGACACTTAGTCAGGCCCACATTAATGGGAAAGTGCATCATGGATCAGATTGGATTTTGAGTAATGCTAATGCCTATTCTGTGAGAGTGTTCGGTAATTTATCTAACTGAATATTATTTAATGGAGGAGTGTTTCATTTGAAATAATTTAATTTCTTTTCTCCACCAGATGTTTTTTCTCCGCCAATAAACTGCACGAATATTACTCCCAAATGTACGTGAGAAGTTTCCTCTCCAACCAATTTCATTACTACTTCTACCCCGTCACGCTCATCCACTGGTACAATGGGCAGGTGAGGGATATGGATAGAATGTGCTGATTAACATCTACTGGACACTCTTAGCAAAGATAGCAAACTACAAGATAAACCACCCTAGGAAATTCTGTTTTAAAAAGCGCCACCTGGATTTGAAAGCGAGAACTAGAGCAACAACAACATTTGGTGTTAATCATCTCTATTTTTTCTATTTTATTTAGTTGTATCTATTCTCCCGATGTAAAGCTTCTTTTCCAGTAAAATAATCTTCATTTATGAATGAAATACAAGTTAAAATATTATTGAACAACACGAAATGTTTTGTTTATCTAGTTCCCGCTTTCCAATCCAGATGGCGCTTTTTGAAACAGAAATTCGTGAGTGGTGAATCTTACTGCAGTATGATATCTTTGCTCACAGTACTCCAAGAGTGGTATATTTCTGATATGGGTTAGGCTGAGAGATATAGGATGGTTCCACATTTTATTTCGTGTTCGAAAATATAGAACGGTTCCACATTTTCTTTCGTGTTCGAAAATATGAAACAGTTACAGGATGGTTCCACATTTTATTTCGTGTTCGAAAATATAGAACCATCCGATAACTCACAACTTACTCTAGTAAAAAACCCCCCACTTCCCGAGTACTTCAACATTACACCTTTTTCAGGCAGCTCTAGCCGAGGTAGGATGGGTGGGACTGCTGTACGTGGCAGTAGCAACAGTCATATTCACAGGTTTTTGTGTGGGACAACAATTGTTCTATGTGTTAAGAGGACAAACTGCATACGAGTACAATAAGGTATGTGCTACATAAGTGTCTTTACAATAAGGTATGTGCTACATAAGTGTCTTTACAATAAGGTATGTGCTACATAAGTGTCTTTACAATAAGGTATGTGCTACACCAAGTGTCTTTACAATAAGGTATGTGCTACACCAAGTGTCTTTACAATAAGGTATGTGCTACACCAAGTGTCTACAATAAGGTATGTGCTACACCAAGTGTCTTTACAATAAGGTATGTGCTACACCAAGTGTCTTTACAATAAGGTATGTGCTACACCAAGTGTCTTTACAATAAGGTATGTGCTACACCAAGTGTCTACAATAAGGTATGTGCTACACCAAGTGTCTTTACAATAAGGTATGTGCTACACCAAGTGTCTTTACAATGAGGTATGTGCTACACCAAGTGTCTTTACAATAAGGTATGTGCTACACCAAGTGTCTTTACAATGAGGTATGTGCTACATAAGTGTCTTTACAATAAGGTATGTGCTACACCAAGTGTCTTTACAATAAGGTATGTGCTACACCAAGTGTCTTTACAATGAGGTATGTGCTACATAAGTGTCTTTACACTAAGGTATGTGCTACACCAAGTGTCTTTACAATGAGGTATGTGCTACACCAAGTGTCTTTACAATAAGGTATGTGCTACACCAAGTGTCTTTACAATGAGGTATGTGCTACATAAGTGTCTTTACAATAAGGTATGTGCTACACCAAGTGTCTTTACAATGAGGTATGTGCTACATAAGTGTCTTTACAATGAGGTATGTGCTACACCAAGTGTCTTTACAATAAGGTATGTGCTACATAAGTGTCTTTACAATAAGGTATGTGCAACACCAAGTTTCTACAATAAGGTATGTGCTACACCAAGTGTCTACAATAAGGTATGTGCTACACCAAGTGTCTACAATAAGGTATGTGCTACACCAAGTGTCTTTACAATGAGGTATGTGCTACACTAAGTGTCTTTACAATAAGGTATGTGCTACACCAAGTGTCTTTACAATAAGGTATGTGCTACACCAAGTGTCTTTACAATGAGGTATGTGCTACACCAAGTGTCTTTACAATGAGGTATGTGCTACATAAGTGTCTTTACAATAAGGTATGTGCTACATAAGTGTCTTTACAATAAGGTATGAGCTACACCATGTGTCTTTACAATAAGGTATGTGCTACATAAGTGTCTTTACAATAAGGTATGAGCTACACCAAGTGTCTTCACAATAAGGTATGAGCTACACCAAGTGTCTTCACAATAAGGTATGAGCTACACCAAGTGTCTTTACAATAAGGTATGTGCTACATAAGTGTCTTTACAATAAGGTATGAGCTACACCAAGTGTCTTTACAATAAGGTATGTGCTACACCAAGTGTCTTTACAATAAGGTATGTGCTACATAAGTGTCTCTACAATAAGGTATGTGCTACATAAGTGTCTTTACAATAAGGTATGTGCTACATAAGTGTCTTTACAATAAGGTATGAGCTACACCAAGTGTCTTTACAATAAGGCCTTCCCTATATTGTCTATCATTTAATTTTACTTCTTGGTTCTTTAGCAGTTTGATACAACTAATTCAATATCACTAGGGTAAGTTCAAATTTAACAGTTCCATATTTCGTTCATTAAGAGATTTAATATTCTTTTAAACTTCCATTGGTATCTATGTACGTAGATGCATCACAGATCGTAATAAGAAAGTGTTATTATAGGATTGACAATGAGAGGGAGGCCATTGACTAACGTTACTCTAATCAGTGCACTTCTTTTTCAGGGTCTGCTAATGGTCCACAGGTCAGCTCTTCACAATTTCCTACACGTATTTGGGCGGTACTGGGTCCTACAGTGGCTGATGCCTATTCCTAAAGTATCCTCTTCTAACTCTATTCAGAACAACGCTCTCAAAATCATATAGAACCCATTGTCATATTTTATATCACAGTTTCAGCAGCATTAGTTACACCTGTCCATCAGCTTTTAGTTGCTTAACCTACTGCTATTATTACGTTAGTTGTATAAATGTAACATTTCATCAACATTATTGCTTCTAGAAAAACTTGCCAATTGAGATTTTATTTCCATACCCTTCTATTAATGTTTTGGAAGTTTTGATAAATAAAATAGATGGAGTTCCATAGGTTTTTATTTAGTCAGATTGGTATAAAAATTAAGAGATACTAATTTCCTGTACGAGATAAATGGTAGAGGGCATTTGATGGTGATATCACAGGTTATAGGTTTACAGACTAAAAAACACAATGGAAGATGGAGGAGTGGCTGGAATTATTCGTAAACAAAGGCTTCATCACACATGGTGTAGTCAATGAGTTCTTCTGGTTTGAACCAGAGAGCCAATTCCTTCTCTGCTGTTTCGACAGAGTCTGAGCCATGGATGATGTTACTGAAAGAAAAAATATATTCAGTAAATATGAAATTCATACAAACAATGATTATATTTAGCAATAAATAGAGACATGAACTTCAAAAATCAAGTAAAGCTTCAATAAAATCAATTCGTAGTTTCAATGAATTAGCAAAATAGCATCCGAATTTGATTCTAATGACTGCTGATTATTCGATAATGAATAAGAAAGCTAATATATCGTAGTTGAAGAGCATAACCCTAGCACTATCCTCTAAAATTGTAAGTAGCGTTAAAAAAATGATAGACATGGAAAAAATGAAAAAAGACAAAACATAATCCAAATTACAACAGTAATCCTATTCACCACAAACAGCTTCAGGATAGAGCCTTGAGAGCAATCATAATAGGGTAATGATATTGGTTTATACTCTTTGTAGTTCATAAATCTTAATTTTTCTACCAATTCACATTAATTACAGAGATTCAAACAATTTCAAATGGCAATTAATCAGTAACTATCACTACTAGTATAAAATGAACGAATGTTCTTAACAGTCTGTTCTTAATTACTCACCGGCCAACTTCAATGCACAAGTCTCCTCTGATGCTGCCGGGCTTGGAGTCAGCTGGCTTGGTCTCTCCCATCATCTTTCTGGCTGTCTTGACAACATTGGTTCCTTCCCAGCACATAGCAAGGATGGGGCCACTGGTCATGAACTTGACGAGTCCACCGAAGAAAGGCTTGTCGGAAAGATCGGCATAGTGCTTCTCCATGTGAGCAACAGTAGGCTGTGGAAAAAATTATGATTTAGCCACTAGAAAAATATTGATCTGAATTAAGAACTAGATTTATAATAATTTTTTAATAAATAATTCAAACAGAAGCTAATTCTGTTTGAATAAATTTTCACTGCAATTAAATAATATTTCAATCAAATGAAAATAATGCAACCAAATCTAGGAGAAAAATAAGGATATCTGTAGCTAGATTATAAAAAACTTAAAATATCTAGTGAAGCACAATGAATTAACTTTTAGAATGATTCGGCATGAAATTGATTTTTTTTATATAGAAAAAGTATGGAAAAGGAAATGAAATTTATTGAAAGAAGGTATCTGTTGAATGCTATGGCTTCTACCTGTGAAATTAGGATAAAGTTAATGGCACTCTGAAACATCCATCTTTAACTTTTTAAGAGGGAAGTTTTTGCAAGCCAATTTTAGGGCACATTTTTTTGTAGCCATGATAATTTTGAAGATTAAGCCAAAGTTAATATAGGAATTAATTTAATATATAAGTCAATTAATTGGCAGTAAAGTCAAAATTAAACAGTCACCAAATTTGTCCTAAATCTATTCAGAATATTTTATTATGTACTAGGTATTAGAATTTAGAATGTTCATTAATTTGATAAATGTTTAATCTCCAAAAAGGAGCAAATGGTATTTGATAAGATTTGTGAAATGTTTGGCTTACAGATGATAGAAAGCTTTTAAAACATGGGACTTCATTCATGAGTTCATTAAAAAATAAAAAAAGGCTATAAATCCAAACTTTTCACTTTGGCACTTTGCTATTAGCCTGGAAGATTATTTTCAAAGGGGAAAAATATTCTGCCAACATATTTGTGGATTTTTTCAGCCTTTTGAAAAGTCAGTGGGATTTTAAATACAATTTACAGACTTAGCAAGTTGGTACCTAACTTGGTTCTGTAATATGGAAGTCTGAGATTATTTTGAGCCAGTCATTTACAAATGGAGAGAAATATTTAATTATAATTTTTCTCCTATGCTACAATCTAATTTTGGAGAGAATTTATGATAATGGATCATTTTGGAGAGCTGAAGAGACAAACTGAGTTTATGAGCCATACTATTTAACTTGGATGCCAAATGGTCAAAACTCTGACTCAAAGATGTATATATATAATTGGCTTGAAATTTTGAATTAGCTAATTCCCAATCTGCAGAATATGAGGGATATTTGGGATATTCTCTCCGAACAATTTTCAATTAATTCCTATATTTACATTAATTTTGCTACAAACAAAATAAGAGATCTCTACGAACACTTTACCAGTTTCTGCAGACTGGGCTAATTCCTATGTTCCAATGTTAATTTTGGCTTGAAATCTTCAAAATAACAAAAACTGGCTTGGCTCAAAAGTTGGCCTACAGACTGCCAGCCTCTGAAAAATGGATGTTCAGCATCTTCTCAATAGTCAATCTAATCATTTCATTTTAATATTATTATATTGCCATAGAATCTTCAAAAATCAGCCAAATTGACACTTGCTTAAGAATTGTCTGTAAAATTTAGGCTAGGTAATGATCAACCAGCCTCTTCAATATGGATAATGATAATTTCATAAAACAAGACCTAGGGTCATACCTAACAGAAAATCATTTAATGATTTAGGCCTATTATAATTAGGCCTATGTTCCCACACCTAATGCAGTGGCACTAACTAGGTAGGCAAACGCCTGGCCTAAGGACGGTCATAATTATGGCTTTGAATTCATTCAAGAAAGGTATGTTAACAACAACAGAAAAACAGCAATGGTAGCTTTATCAGATAGAAATGATGAAAAGGCACAAGGTAGGTATTCATAAACACGTGGAGTTACAGAAATAAAAATGGCGACAAAGTTGACTCACCTTAATGAACTTCATTCCAACTAGTTTGAAACCAGCCTTTTCGAATCTCTGGTAGATTTCTCCCCCAAGGCGCCTCTGGATTCCATCAGGCTTGACAGCAACGAAGGTACGTTCTCTGGCCATTATGTATGAAGGTGTTAGTTTACGAGCAATTACCGAGAGAAGTGCAGCAAGCGACAAGAACATGAGGAATGAAGCCTTTTGTGCCGGCGTCGTGAGGTATGAATAATAAGCGATGTAGTGTCAATATGGGTGGTTGATGTGTGTGACGTCATCAGAACAACAGTGAAAATGTCTTTTACAGAGTAAACGAAGAAAAATTGAATATGAAAATTCTGTTGTCACTTTTTATGACAATAATAATCTGTCAGTTTTATTAGTAAAATCCTAAATTTATATTTTAATGTATTGCTTTGATGACGTCAGACACTAGATTATCAGTACAGTCTATTGAGTACACCGTGACCGGTGACGCTTGCTTTACCTTTTTCTTCTTTGTTGCACAGAAAATCAGGCCGCGAAAATTAAACAAAGATTTTCCCTCCAGATGACTAAAATCAAAAGTTTATATTATTCTTAAAATCCATCAAATACCAACCAAGAATGCTCAAAATTGAGTAATATCGACAAGCTCGTAATATGATGATTTTATGAATCGTTTGATAAAAGAAAATAATGAATTGGTTAAAAGGAAATTTAAAATTTAACACATTACTCAATTGGTACCACAGGATTCAGAAAATCTGTCCCTACATGTTTGATTATTAGTTAGTTAAATTATTACTTTAAAAAAATGTTCATTTCTTCCCAGTTAACATTACAATGTAGGGCACAAGGTTGGCCCATTCAGAACGAAACTCTGGGCCAACTTTGTAATGCCGGTCTCGGTGTATTGGGCCAGCAAATGCCTGACGTTGGCCCACCTCATGGATATCCACCGGCCCATAACAGTATAACCACGTATAAACGACTTATTTGTACTGGCAATACTTAAAGGTCCTCTCCAGGCTCCGTGAAAAAATGAGTTTATTACATAATATTATAGAACTAAGGTCTACGATCATTATTCCGCAAACCGCATACAATTCGGTTCAGTATATATTTTATTATTTGCTTTCAAAGTTTTTTAACACTCTGTGAGCAACAATAGAGCGAATCTCCAACCTGACGCTGAGGAAAAAGATTGTACACTCTTTGTTTTGATTTTAAATTTAGATTTTTAAACAAACAATGCGTTTTTGGCCTTCTTTTAAGATAATAATTGTTTCTAAATGTATATAAACGTTTCTATAATAAGTTTATTCAAATTTAAACTTTTAAACGAATAATAAATAGATTTATTAAACCAAATACCTAGTTGACAATCAAAACAAATGGTGTACATTCTTCTTCTTCAGACTGAAAACTAGAAAGTCGGAAGTAAAGTAGGTTTTGTAGAGTTTGGATTATAAAAATCTTTAAAGGCATATAAAATTAAAAATATGCAATCAAATTTTATGAGGTTTGCAGTAAAATGATAAGAAACATTAGCCTCGTTGATTTAAGCAATAAAAAAATTTGCTTGGAGGGGACCTTTAACGTTGCCGATTTAGTGCTCGTGTTCCATTGGGCTAGTGCAAATCCGACGTTTTGTCAACTCACCCAGTTCTAGCAAATGACTTATAGGTAAATGTCTCATGAATAACTTATAAACGTCTCATTAATGAATTATAAATCTGTTTTTGATACATAATGTTGCCGATGTCATGCCGGTCTACGACCAGTGCTATTTTTATATTAGATGTGTATTACGAATTCGAATTTACGCCATACAGAGTATATGAAGACAACAGTTACTTCTCACAATGTAGTAACTGTCCTTTAAAGGTCCTCTCCAGGCTCCGAGAAAAAAATGAGTTTATTTCATAATAATATAGAACTAAGGTCTACGATCATTATTTCGCAAACCGCATACAATTCGGTTCAATATATATTTTATTATTTGCTTTTGAAGTTTTTTAATACTCTGTGAGCAACAATCGAGCGAATCTCCAACCTGACGCTGAGAAAGAAGATTGTACACTCTTTGTTTTGATTTCAAATTTAGATTTTTAAACAAAAAGTGCGTTTTTGACCTTTTTTAAGATATTAATTGTTTCTAAAAGTATTTAAACGTTTCTATAATAAGTTTATCCAAATTTAAACCTTTAAACGAATAATACATTAAATACATTATTAAACCAAATACCTAGTTGACAATCAAAACAAATGGTGTACATTCTTTTTCTACAGACTGAAAATTGGTAAGTCGGAAGTAAAGTAGGTTTTGTTGAGTTTGGATTATAAAAATCTTTAAAAGCATATAAAATTGAAAATATGCTATCAAATTTTATGGGGTTTGCAGTAAAATGATAAGAAACATTAGTCTCGTTGATTTAGACAATAAAAAAATTTGCTTGGAGGGGAACTTTAAGTACATCTTATTTATCAAAATCAAGAGGAAACAATATAGAACAGATACCTAATCAAACTCAAACCTATATTATTTTACCTACGCTAATTAAACCAATTAATAATATTTTAATATAAAATTGAATAGAAAGTTTAATTTACAATCTGAATAATTAATTCAATAGGAAAAATAACTTTTTATACTGAATTAATGAATTAGCTAGCAGCCACCCAGTAAACATTACAATGTTGGGTCAACGTTGGCTCAATTCAGAACGAAACTCTGGGCCAGCGTTTTCATGCCAGTCTCGGTGAATTGGGCCAGAAAAGGCCCGAAGTTGGCCCACCTCACATATGTCCACCGGTCATGAACAGTATAACCATGTATAAACGACTTATTGGTACCGGCAATATTTAACTTTGCCGATGCCATGTACGTCTACGGCCAGTACTATTTTCAAGTAGGGGAGAACCGGGAGCATTCGGATATAGGGATGGATTGGATAACTCGTTTAAACATGTTTATAACTGTTGAAACTACCGCTTATTGCAATTGAATGTGTACGACGTGTTAACCGTCAATTATTTGAAAGATCCCGAGGGGTAATTTACTGTTTTCCTCAATATTGATGTAATTTTTCGTGATTCAACTGGATCGTGTGTGGACTATATGAATACGAAACTAATTCTCAATCTCAAAGGTATGAATTGTATCAATATTTTATGTTATGTTTGGTGTGTTAAAAAAAAGAATACAATTGAAATTAGAAAAATGGTGAAGTTTTTAATTTTGAAGTGTCATTCGGTATGAATCGGTCTCTTCTGTTGAGGTTGATTTGGAAGGTGTCCGAACCTTCCCTCTGTGTCCAAATTTCCAATTCAGCCTACCATTGCAATTTATTGAAGAAATTTTTATAAAAAAAGACATTCAGAACTTATAGTTAATTATTTTAATTGAAATAGCATTCGTTTATATAATTAGTTTCAACTTTTGATAATAGTGTCTTTAAAGGGATAGTAAAGTCAAAATAAAACAATCACCAAATTGGTTTTAAATCGATTCAGAATATTTAATTATGCAATATTTGAATGCTCGTTTATATTTAAAATGTTCATATAAAAAGTATATAATAAAATTAATGACACCTAGCGGAAGCATTTGCACTCATTAGTATGTTACTGTATGTAATAATGTACGTGAGTATGTTTGTTGTTTTCATATTAATTTATGTTTGCAGTGATCAACCTTTGTTTGCGTCAAAATGGTGAAACAATTATGTGAATTTTTTTTTTTTTTTTTTTAAAGGCCCCCTGCCAGAAGAAGCAAACCTTCTTTAAATAATTAAAAAAAAAAAAAAAAAAAAAAAAAAAAAATGATCGAAGACAAGAAGGCATAGTTTTAGAAATAAAGCCATCTCTTCACTTGAGCTAGAATATAGGTAGAAACTTATCTCAGTTGGTTTGTTTATAAGATGGCGCCACTGCATGATTGTGGCGCTATCTACCGTTAGCATTTGGTAAGAAATTAATTATATATTAAACATTGCAATTTCACACGATATATTTCATTCTTACTAAGCAATCGTTTGCCATCAAAATTGTTAAAACAAAAAATGACTGTACTGCCTCTTTAATTTATAAATTGACGATCGTAATCATATCTTTTCATTATAAAAGTAAAACTGATAGAGGCCCTAATAAAGAAAGCATTTGAAAAGCATTCGATGAATTCAAAAAAGGATTATCTGTCAGAAAAGCTGCTGAAATTGGAGGTGTAGCAAGATCTAAACTTATGGACTGCATATAACATATTCGATGAGATGTGATTTACTAACTTTTGGCATAATTCCAAGAAAAAGGAAATAATTATATACCCAGAGTAAAAGGAGATAGTTATACCCTTTGTTTTTAATGTATAGCTATTAAATATAAAGATAATTTCACAGTGATTATTCATAAGCTATCTATATTTTGTTGAAGAAAATGTTCAATCATTACAATTATGATAAAATTTCAAATACAATGAATTATTACTGTGAATAACAAGTCATTATTGTTTATTTCAATTAAATTAGTTGATCCAAATTCAATCCTATCGTTTAATTACCCAAATTTCCATTGTTTTATCCATTTTTATGGTGTCCGAACCATCCTCACAGCTTGTCCAAAGTCTCCCTCAAGGAAGGAGAATTCGGACACTTGAATCATACATTTTGTCTTATAACTTTCGAATGAAGGTTTAAATTGTAAAACAGTCTTAATACAGATTGAAGTAAGATGTTTTATCTATATTCAGAAATCTTTAAATAGTAAAATTCGAATTACTTTAAGAATTATTCAGTTTTTAACTATAACTGTCCGAATGCTCCCAGTACGTTCTTCCCTAGAAAGTATAATTTTCAATGTGAATAATTATTTCAAACGAAAAAATAACTTTTTAAACTAAATTTATAAATTAACTAGCGATCAGGCTCGTTTTTATGAATGAAATAAATAAAGTGTTAAATTAATAATTGAAGGGATAACAGGCATATTTTAAATTGCCAGAAACGGCTACAAATTCAAAGATATACTTAATTGAGGATATTGAATTATCTATTTTGTGTGATTAAAGTTGGGAGAGATCGTTTGCACCTAACCTCTCTGATTTGCTGGCAACAACTACCAAATAGAACCGGTAGACCAGTATAATAAATATACTGGTACAACATCAAGAAATCACTGGATTGGATAATCAAATGTTTTCCTTCATTGGGCCAGTGTTGTTTGGCAACCATTGGCTCAAAGTCGTTTTAATTTCATTGGCTCAGTGTGCAATAGCATTGGCGTGCCAATTCCCGATCGTGCCTTTACTTTGCCAACGCTTACCGACGTTGGCCCGATAGTGCAATGTTATCAGGGTTATTACAGGAAAAGCTCAAGAAAATTTTCTCAAACCAGATATCATCATTAACTAAAAGTCGGAAATTCATGTTTGACTTGGACGTGGCAGGTGCCAGCAGTAGTTGACAGTATTTTACTTAAACCGATGCAATCTCTACCTAATACAGCCCTATTTATTTATTTATTTAACCAGGACATTTTTTTAGAACATTTTCTGTGCGAACAATCATTAATTTCCTCCTATATTTATTATTTACATATATTTTACACAGAAGACTAGAAGTGACGAGACCAGATGGCAAAATAGAGTACCTATTTCTTGGAGATTAATTTACCAATTCCTCTCATGCCATGGAGCCCTAACTGTGGTTAATAAACTTTTCATTTATATAATATATAAATGAAAAGTTTATTAACCACAGTTAGGGCTCACTACTTTAAAATGCCACACTACTTTAGTTTGGAAAAATCATATGGATATTATCCATATGATTTTTCCAAACTAAAGTAGTGTGGCATTTTTCTCTCCAGCGCAGTCTGAGTCAAGCCACTTTGTATACCTAATGTATCTCTTCTCCCGCAGAGATTTTAATTCGAGAGACAGTTACTCTAGTCTGTGGACGATACGTATCTAAAAGCTGAGCGGCGCACCACTGTACATTCTATTAGATAGGTATTTTGAATACAGATTAATGATATATGAAGTGAATTTGATAGGTAATTGTTTTATCAAATTGATGACTGACGGTACCTGAATCCCAGATTGCATTCTTTGTGAATTTTTTTCAAAACTCGCGGTCTTCTAAAAGACATTTATATAGAGTTTCAAAACTTTGCGGCTCATCAAATATGAATTTTCACTTGATCAAATATTCCCGGTCTGTTAATAAGTAACTAAATCTAGGTAGTACCGTAGTAATTGCTCCTTCCACCACGGCTCGCTTTATATCCCATTGCTTCTAGTTTTTATCCCACAGCTCACATTTTTTATCCCACGACTTGCATTTTTTATCCCACTGCTCGCATATTTTATCCCACGGCTCTCATTTTTTATCCCACGGGCCACGGCTCTCATATTTTATCCCACGGCTCGCGATTTTTATCCCACGGCTCAGATATGATATCCCCACGGGCCACGGCTCTTCAAATAACCTGTTGGTGAAATGGCGGCTCTTAGACAACCAGTCTGCAGAATATGGAACATTTTTCCAAGAATCTCTGCGGGAGTTTTTGACAGAATTATAGAAATTTGAGATCTCTGCGGGAGATCTTGAATTAATTCCTATGTTACCATTAATTTAGCTGCGGGAGATTTTGAATTAATTCCTATATTACCATTAATTTAGATGCGGGAGATTCTGAATCTGCTACTGAGAGTCAGAGAGTAACTGTCTCTCAAATTAAAATCTCTGCGGGAGAAGAGACTCATTCTGCAGACTGGTTAGACAACAATTAATGCAATCTGGCCTGAATCCAATGTTCATACTACACAGTTTAATTATTCGATTGAGATGTTTAATTTGGAATAGAAAATAAAATTCATCATAGGAAACTGTAATTAAAATTTATTGGGTAACTATTGTAAACTTTCAGTCTGAGGTGTAAATAAAAACTTATTAGTTAGCCGTTAGGTAGATGTATCGGGGGGCGTGCCGCCCCCCGAACCCCCCTGCCAGGTCATTAAACAATCATGAAGTGTGCAGAACAACAAACTAGCGGATACAACAAACTTCATAACAGTTATTTACTTTGAGATCATTAATAGAAAGTACAGTGGTGCGCCGTATTGTAGTGCGCCGTAATGTGGTGCGCCGCTCAGCTTTTAGATACTGTTGCTGTGGACTGTGACTCTCAGCAGCAGATTCAGAATCTCCTGCAGCTAAATTAATGTTTACATAGGAATTAATTCAAAATCTCCTGTAGCTAAATTCCACTCTGCAGTCTGCAGAAACTGGCAAAGTGTTCATAAAGATCTGTTATTCTGTTCACAGCAAATGATGTAAATATAGGGATTATTTCAGAAGTTTTTGTAGCAAAACTAATATAATTATAGGAATTAATTCAAAATTGTTCATAGAGTATAGTATACCTATTTCTATTCCAAATATCTCCCATATGGCATATGGGCATATTCTGAAGACTGCACTAAATTATTAATCAATGGTTACATAGGAATTAATTCAATATCTCTATTCTCTTGCAGAGTCCAGATCAGTCTGAAAAGAAGGTCTCCACAAACCCAGGATTTTTTTTAGATATAAGATATTGGGTGCTGCAAAGTGCAAATATCATGGAATTAAACCCCTGAGTCTGAGAGTGCCAGTCTGCAGAATATGGAACATTTTTCGAAGACTCTCTGCAGGAGTTTTTGATTGAATTTTTAGAAATTGGAAATCTCTGAGGGAGATCTTGAATTAATTCCTATGTTACCATTAATTTCAGGGTTGGTTAGGGGAAACCTCAAGGAGGTTTTTTTAGTTTCCCCCAGGGGAAACTGGGGGAAACTTGGGGGAAACCTTGGTAGTCTGTTAATGATAAATGTATGTTTACATATTGACCATTAACATGTATTACAGTAGCTATATGTCAAATGAATCATTGAGTCTAATGATCAATAAATGCATAATATGATAATATATTGGTATCTACTTCTAATTAATTTATTCATCAATTAAAAATCATAATTGCCAAAATTATAATATTTAAATATCTCTAATGAATGATGATTAATATAGGTAGTAATCATCATTTCATTCCCATCATCCCATGACATGTGCAATGTTAACTTTAAGGTATTGTAAATTTTGTAATTTTTATGGAACCAGTTCAGACTCCAGAGAACCAGAGTGCTCTATACTCAGTGACAAGTCGTAATTAAGCTTGCTAGTTACCACTGCAAGTTATATAATTGGCTATATTAAGATGTTAGAACTATTTACCGAAAGGAAGCATGTAGTACCAAATAATGGCAAATATAAAAGTTTAGTTTTGTCATATTTATCTAAAGTGAACAATAAAAGAAATTACAAATATTGAATATCAGTATATTTGATATTACTATCCCTTAGTTATGATGTTATCACAGTTTCTCACCAAGAAGTTATTATAAATCAAAGGAACACACAGACTTTGTGAAGGGGCACACAGACTTTGTGAAGGGGCACACAGACATTGTAAAGGAGCACACAGACATTGGAAAGGAGCACACAGACATTGTAAAGGAGCACACAGACATTGTAAAGGAGCACACAGACATTGTAAAGGAGCACACAGACATTGTAAAGGAGCACACAGACATTGTAAAGGAGCACACAGACATTGTAAAGGAGCACACAGACATTGTAAAGGAGCACACAGACATTGTAAAGGAGCACACAGACATTGTAAAGGAGCACACAGACATTGTAAAGGAGCACACAGACATTGTAAAGGAGCACACAGACATTGTAAAGGAGCACACAGACATTGTAAAGGAGCACACAGACATTGTAAAGGAGCACACAGACATTGTAAAGGAGCACACAGACATTGTAAAGGAGCACACAGACATTGTAAAGGAGCACACATACATTGTAAAGGAGCACACATACATTGTAAAGAAGCACACAGACATTGTAAAGGAGCACACAGACATTGTAAAGGAGCACACAGACATCGTAAACGAGCATACTGACATCGTAAAGCCCTTGGATAAGTAATAAGTATAGCTAATTTAGGTTTCCCCCAGTTTCCCCCAATTTTTCAGTTTCCCCCAAATGTTTTTTTCAGTTTCCCCCATTTTGGGGGAAACCTGGGGGAAACCTACCTTGCCAACCCTGATTAATTTAGATGCGGGAGATTTTGAATTAATTCCTATGTTACCATTAATTTAGCTGCGGGAGATTCTGAATCTGCTACTGAGAGTCAAGAGAGTAACTGTCTCTCAAATTAAAATCTCTGCGGGGGAAGAGACACATTCTGCAGACTGGTGAGAGTGCTATGCCAGACTGTATTTCATGTTAAATTCCACCGACTTGTCGGCCAGGTTATAAAGCATGTCCAAACTTGCCATATTAATTGCGAGCTTGTGAAATTTATTTTGAGCCCTTCAATTGCTAATGGTGAGAAATATCTAATTTTCTTCTATGCTATAATGTTATTTTGGAGAGAATTTATGATAATTTGATCATTTTGGAGAGAAATTTGGTGATTTTTGGAGAGACTATGGAGAGTTTATGAGCCATTCTATTTTACTTGGCTTGTTGATAGAATCTTTTCCATTGAAAATGATATTCTGGCAAAGTCGGTGAAATTATAGTTATTTATTCCTATGTTACCATATATTTTCGGTGGGAAAATGGGTAAAATGTTGGTGGATCAGCCAAATTACTGGAAGTTTATGGTGGATTTTTTTTTAGCTTTTTCAAGAAGTCAGTGGAATTTTGTGCACTAAATATGCAACCACCCCAATTCTCTTGTAGAAGTTAAATTCTTTGTTCTTTATTAGTAGAAAAGGAATCATACGAGATAGAAGGTTGAAATTCTATATACAACATTAGTGAAGTGATATCTTCAGATAGATGGTATAATTATGAAGGTTCTATCTTAATTAGTTTTTATGTTATATCAATGTTTGTGGAAAGTAGCAAAGTGTGATGGATAGTCCTGGTTTATGCTATTTGTTAGAATATTAATTCCCAAAGGCAAAGAGAAAGTGGGATACAAATTACACTGTCATGCAAATTTATCATACAAAGTGACAGGTAGAATATTCTTTTTAATATATTCTTCCATAAGTTTCAATTTTTCTTATTCCATTTATTCTGTGATAATAGATTGATAATTCACTTTAAATAAATTATATGCCTAATCAATATGGGCCTCTGCAAATGTCCCAAGAAGAAAGTTACAAACCAATTTTGTTTTGAACACAGAGTGAATGTTTGTGAACATTGCATTGTTTCAGACCATACTAAGGTAAGTCACAAGTTAGCTATAAAAATCTAAAATTTTGTAAGTAGGTATCATTCAATTTGAATTGAATAGAGATGGTTTGTTTATTGAATTGGATGCATAGGATATAGCTTATATTTATCCTATTTAATACTAATTTTAAACCTCTTTTTAATTATTTAATTGCTATTGTCATATAGAGATAGTTAGGTAATAGGTATGTATCTCTTACAACTAATTCTCAGACCTTAAGAATGTTTTTTGTTAGCATTTTATCACATTACTTTAACTTGGAAGTTATAGTATTAACTAGTTGTAGCTATTTATCCCATTCTAACTTCAGTTTGTGACATTAACAGTGTGTGGTTCAGTCATATCTGCAATGGTTAAATGACAGCGAATACGATCCCAAATGTTCACTCTGCAATCTTCCCCTCGAGTCAGAAGAAGAGTGCTCAAGATTGGTCTGTTATGGTGAGTTATTAAACCTTTTTACCTTACTCTTAGTTCAGTGTCAAGCCTCTCTTAAATTTGTTGACATTTAGGAGAATTCATCATATATGGATTCTATTGAAATTCATTATTTATGTGAGATTCAGCTCTATTTTGAGTTTAATTTTCTTGTAGCTACAAAAAATAAGCAAGAGCTCTAATATCTTCAGTTTATTAAATTAAGTTATCATCTTCATCACAGATGTTTTCCACTCTTCGTGTTTGGAAAAGTGGGGTGTTGCCCATCCTGTCCACACTGCACCTGCTGGGTACAAATGTCCAGTGTGCAATGCTAATGTCTTTCCAGCTCCTCAATTAGCCTCTCCTGTAGCACTGGCTCTTAAAGACCAACTCCAGACTTGGTCTTGGTCAAGAAAAGTTTTGGCACTGCCTATGGTAATTAATTAAACTAATACTTCAGATCTTCCAACAAAATTAAATCTTATTTAGCTACAATTGACTTACTTCTCTTCTGAGAAATGAGAATTAACTGTAAAACTGATATTATATCTAAATTTTCCTTTTCTTCAGAATCCAGATGATGAATGGAAAAATAGAACAGTTAATACTTCAGAGGGATCTAATACAGGTAGCTAGCTACTGAATGTAGTTAGGTTAGATCTTCTAATCTTTCACAATCTGAGCATAGAGTGTCTTGTTAGCTATTTACCCAACCTAAATAATAATTCAAATCCACATTTATTGCAGGCTATGTTGATAGTAAAATATCTTCAGAGTCCAATCCAGTTTCCCCTAATATCCTGTCTAAACCTTCGCTTGAAAATGGCGCCGTTACCCAGAACAACCCTGTTAAGTCGTACATTTCTGATGACGTGTTTTCTGGTCAGACTATGGGGGGAGAGGGTGTGAGTGACTACAGAGACAGATCTCACTCTCTCAGAGTGAATGATGATGACTCTTGTGGTAGAGATGATGACGAGACAGACAAATACAAGAGAAGGAGTGCTATCGTCTGGTTTAAGAGATGGTGGAGGTAGGAACAGATTGAAAAATAATTTTCTTATTAATCTTCTACACTTACACTATATCTATGAATTAAGATTGTATTTTCTTTATATTTGTCAGCGGTAGCTATTATCTATTGGTAAAGGCTAATGATATTAAATCAGATGCATAAGCTGATAATATTTTCCTGTTCCAGGAGCAATCAGCCATTTGGTTCATCTAAATCTCGCTACAATGGCCGAACGCGAATGTTCCTCATTCTGTGCATCCTCTTTGTAGCAACACTCATCCTCTTGCTCACGAGAGGACGTAGTGATGCCGCCAAAGACTTGACTGACCTCGATCCCGCTTTTGATCCTTTAAATAATCCAAACATCCATATTCAACAAAGTTAATGGCATTAATTCTGAACCTAACAATAGCTACTGGATTCATAATAACTTTTTCAATTGACCATCAAAGTAGTGTTGCTGAAAATTTAGTATATGAAGAAACTGTGAAATTTTTGTGCCTCTTATACCAACATTGTAATGAAATCAGAAAATTTATAATCACATTCTCTGAGACATTGTATTAGTGTTGAGGAGGAGGAGGTGCATCTTCAAATTTTAGTGTATGCTAGATTACGCTTCTCTAATTTTGTTGCGTTGTCCCCAGTTTGAGAAATTTTCCTATTACCTACTTAGTAAAATCTTATGAATGAAAAGGCACTGCACATTTATTTAAAATTTATACAGTAGGTAGCATCATATCAAATTGCAATTTTTTATAATAGCTTGATGCTTCAAATATTCCATAGAATTGTGTTAACAAAATGGCTAATACATGAACTCGGCAGTTTTCAAATTTAGTGCGAGGTATTAGACGTTTTCACATCTTGATCATAAATTAAAAATGTATAATAATTGTTATTTAACTTTTATTATAATTTGTAGCCCTGATACCTACAGTTGTCATGGATATTTTTAAAAATATAAATCCGTATCTTATCATCAACAGTTCAGATTAGTTTTTTTCAGTTTTTCCAAATATTGATGTGGGCATAAATGATATCAAAATAGATACAGTCACATAGTTTGCAGATAGCTTAACCCTATGTAAAACAATCCAGTTATTTTAATTAATCAGTCAATAGTTGAATGTAAATATCTTATTCAAGTGAAACTTTAGTGGTCATTTGTTTTGCAGTGTTGAGTTACACAAAACAATGTAACTAAAGCCTTTTTAATTGAAAGAGCAATAGAAACTCTGTATATATAACTGTCTAACCAAGTTACCCTCTTTTAAATTCTTAGATCCGATTTGCTTTATAGGACAACTGTAATTTATACTGTATTTCTATATCTAATTTTTTTTTTATTTATTTGCATGTTTTGTTTCAAATTTCACTCTATTAAAATATTTATCAAAATTCTTGTTATCATCTCCCTTATATAACTATGTGAAAAAATGAGAGTGGAGAGGACCTTCCTCTCCACTCTCATTTCAACTTAGAGTGGAGAGGACCTTTAAGAAAACATTTGCCTTATAAAGAACTCCATAATTATTTAGATTAAAATCATAAATTTATTTTTCAAAAATAAGGCAAAGCAATTAAGAAAATTAGTTAAATATATAAATCAGGAAAATGTAAATGAAATCCTTATTGTTTTAAATTGTTGGCCTCTTGGGTAAATTAAACTAGACATTTTTCTGCTTTTTTTTTATAATATATAATTATTTTCCACAAAAAGATTAACAAGAATTAATAAAATAACAATATCTGTGTTGTAACAAATTAACTATACCAGACTAGTCAGCTGTATGAAATAATGTAGAAAACTATTAGCCAAAGATATGATTAATGTAAGCAGTTTCATGAAAAATAAACTTCCCTACCTTGCAGTGCAAGCAACAATAAGTTAACAATTCCATTATTTTTTATTGTCTGAGATTTGAAAGTAAACTAACATTTTGTTTATATGAATATAAAGATATATATCAAGAAATGCCATTACATTCGCATAATTACCTGATAAAATGGGGAGAAGTTCTCTTAAAATTACCCTGTATTTTAAAATCACAGAAACAAAATCACTAGTGGTAAAATAATTAAATGTGATAATGGATGTATTGAATTTACCAACATCTTTCTGATTTTAACAACATATAGCAGTACACAACCCACAAATATTTCAAACAAACAAAATTTAAACTTGCAATCAAAGTAAATAATCACATAAGTTTTAATAGCTTCATTTATTTGGTGAAGGTGAGCCAATCGCTTGGGTTTCTGATCAGAAAACCGTCCACTTGATGTTGTGTCAATCCTCTCCTCAACATCAGAGGTACAATGTTCTCTATAATGTGTGAGAAGCCATGTCCTCCATAAGCACCCTGTAAGGAGAATCATCTTAATTCATTTAAAAGCATGAAGAACTTTTATTCTCAGTAGTTACCCCTGGATTAAACTGAAAGTAATTTGACTCTATACTAATTTCAATTTCGACAGTATTGTAAATGTACTGAAAAAGTGTCCGCTATGCTATCAGCGTTCGTTGTAACGTCACATTTCATTAGTTTAGTTTGAGATTTAATCTTTGTAAGTTTACTTTAGCAGCATTTCAAAGAAACGCTAATGAAGGTAAACAATCTCAGATTATTACTAAAGGAAAATGTTAATGAAAATCATATAATATTTAAATAACTCACTTATAAATGTACAAAATAATACGGTAGGTATAACTGCAACTATTCTAACTAATATAGAATAGTTACACCTCTTTTGAAGAGTAACTACATCAAAATACTTAGAAAATCTGCAAACAATATATCAAAGTGCTGATTGTAATTTTGTAAATTGTAATACCTATGAATATAATAAATGTTTGACTAGATACTTGGTAGACGGAAAAGAAATATGTTGAATAATCTAATTTGAAAAGGTCGTTGTAGCAATCTGCAGTCTGTTAGAACGAACAATTTTTGTCCTTTAAGATCGTCCACTGTAAGAGCTTTACTTGTACTGCTAAATTGGTATAAATTTCGATAGGTTAATGCCACCTTTTCTTATAGCTCTTGAGACAGAGATCAAAATATTAGGTTTATAATCAAATACGGAAAGAAATTACCTATAAACAAAGATATAAAAACATTGTATCTAGAATAATATAATATCAGCTCCAAAAATTTAGATTCGTAGCAACTAGTTACGTGTTAAATCTCACCAGTCTTATTTTGGTGTGAATGTCGTGTGACAGGAGTATTTTCTCCCCAAAGCCATTGTCCGTAAGGTGTTTGATCCTCTTTACTCTCTCGGCATCTGAAGGCATGTCGATACTAGTGTCCAGTTGGTAGTACGAAGTCTCAATTCCAAACAAATCATACTCCAGGTATGAACCTATTTCAGCAAACTCCACCAAACCGTCCAAAGAATGAATAGTTCCTACCAAAATATACAGGTGTTCACATTTGATTCCAGCTTGTTTCTAATAAAAAGTTGTACAAGCTTCAGCTACTTATTCAATTGAAATGTTTTTAATTTGTAATTTATGATGGTGTTAATTGGAATATGAATAACTAACTAAATTAACTAACTCTGGAAATTCCTTTGAACCTTTAGCTACATAAGGAACAGCTATATTCTAAAACTTACAGCAATAAGTCTTATGGACTGTGGCTATTTGTTAAATGAGATCAAATCTTCCTGTTCTTACAGTCTTTAAACCAGCTAAATATTCTCTAGAACTCACTGTCGAAACATCTTAATTGAACATGAAAAAAATTACTAAACGAGAAAAAAAAAAGTGTTAATTCAGGTATTTCATTATCGTTTTATAAATTTCTTTTAACCAGCTGAATATACTGTAGCAACTCACTGTCAAGGTGCCCCATTGTTGCTTTGGAGGCAGCAGCACCCGCCTCTAGATATATCCTCATGATTTCCTCAGGAGCTTCTGGGTGTCTGCCAGGGTGGAACATCACAGGACATCCTGTGCGAATCTGCACTGCCGCAGCAGCTCGGATGTTTGTTTTTTCGAAATCTGATGGTTGAGTTGGTAGATGTTCAATGTGATAATGAAGTAAATAAAGGGAATTGGTGAAACCTTTTCAGTTATTATTGTGAAAGCTTCTTTTCTAATCCAGTTAGTTATCTCCTCATTTCGTTTCCTCATAGATAACATTTTTAAAAGAGAATAGGTTAAAAAAAATTATTTTTATTCTTTTATAAAGTCAGATGTCTTTTGGGAAGAACTTTGGGTGGTTCAGAGCCTCAAACTTATGTGGCATAGCCGCTTCTTACTTACTGCTGGAATATGAGTATACATCAACTCTATTTGATGTTTTTCTCATGTCCTTCCCAAAGGACGGTGGTCGTTAAAGGGCTACTTACTTTTCAAGATAATTTAATGGGAGGCATGACCAAAACATTTTTCCAAGAAATAGAAACAACTATCGGTCAGAAGAAGAAAATGGGGATAGTCATTTGTTTAATGCTTGCTATTTAATTGCTACATTTTAGTAACTATAAATTAAGATAAATCATTGGACACATTTCCAAGCTCACTAAATGCATTTCTTTAGATATTAGAGAGCTACTCAGCTCACTAAATGCATTTCTTTAGATATTAGAGAGCTACATAGCTCAATAAATTGACTATGGCTATTTGTAATTTTAATTGTTCAACTCAACTGTACTTCATTGTTCAATTTAACAGGTCATTTAAATTGGTATCCAACTATCCATGAGAGTTACAGGTATCAAGGATACCAATTAAAATTACCAGTTCTATAATATGTCAAATTATACATTTTTTTTCGTTTCTCTTTATATTATAAAATTTAAAGAATTCAAGTATCTACCAATTAAACTTCAAGATACAAATGTTGGAAAAATAAAAAGTGGACAAATTGCCTGCTTGGTAGTGCTATTGCTATACACTGCTTACCATGAAGAGGCCATGAGCAGCCTAACTCCCCCAGTAGTCCACACCTCACTGTTTTGTCTTCAACACATCCCTCTAAGATCTCTGTAGCCATCAGCTGTTCCATATTTTCGGCAGTTAATTTCATGGTCTCAGGAGTTTGGCTGTATGCTACATAGTAACCTGGTAATTGAAATAACAAATAAATAAATAGAGTAAGAAATGAGGATGGGCAAATAATTTGAAATAGCCAACAGACCTGATAATACTACAGTTGTTTAAAAGCTATAAATGAACAGATTGATGGCTAGAGTTGATGCCTAACTTCTACTATTAAAGTGCACATATTTTGGAAGTTTTCAATACTTAGCTATTGAATAAAATCAATAGTCTAAGCAAGAAAGAAGAATAACTATTTACTAACTCAGAGGTAGAGATTCAGACATTATAGCTACTTGGGCAAGTACTGAATAATTATCAGGCAGTTCCACATCGTTAATTATGTAAAAAAATGTACAATAATTATTATTTAACTGTTTATTTCAGTCGGTATCCATGATACCTGCAGGTATCATGGATACTGACTAAAGTAAAATTTATATAATAACTAGCTATTATAGCTACATTCTTTCTTGTATGATTGAAGATCCAATAATCCGTTTCGTGCCCTAATTGTGCTTACAAGCAAGATGAGAGAACAGCCATATTGTGAAACTACAAATTATTAAAAGAAACTCTAAAGTCTAAAGTCTACTTGAAGTAGCTAAGGAGATATCTTACCTGTTCCACATACCATTTGCACATCAGTTTCAGTAGCTAGTTTCTTTATCAGAGGCAAATTCCTACAGATGCCATGGGTTGTATTCTCTACGATGCATCCACCTCCATTCTTGGAGTAATCTTTGAGTTCTTGCAAAATGCTTTTCTCAACTTCAGAGCCATAGAACTCAATGTTGCCTCTGTGACTGTACCTGAAATATAGGTGATAATGATCATTTTATACCTGAAATATAGGTGATAATGATCATTTTATACCTGAAATATAGGTACTAATGATCATTTTATACCTGAAATATAGGTACTAATGATCATTTTATACCTGAAATATAGGTACTAATGATCATTTTTATACCTGAAATATAGGTAATAATGATCATTTTATACCTGAAATATAGGTACTAATGATCATTTTATACCTGAAATATAGGTACTAATGATCATTTTATACCTGAAATATAGGTACTAATGATCATTTTATACCTGAAATTAGAGGTACTAACAATCATTTTTCTACCTGAAATATAGGTACTAATGATCATTTTATACCTGAAATAGAGGTACTAACAATCATTTTCTACCTGAAATATAGGTACTAATGATAATTTATACCTGAAATAGAGGTACTAACAATCATTTTCTACCTGAATTATAATGTAATAATGATCATTTTTTCAATACTGCATTTGTGTATCAATGATTTATTAGTTTCTGCAGAAAAAGACAGGTACCTATACTTCAAGTGTTTAAATAGTGGCTATTTTGAATGAAGTTGGTACTTGAATGTTCTTAAACTTACTGCCTAAATAAAAGATGTGATAATTTGAAAAAGCTAAACACAAAAATATGAAGATGAAGTAACAAATCAGTAAATTTTGACAATGAATATTAACTATTTAAAAGGTTGAAAGAAATAAGATTTATTATAGGTAGCTACCTAGCTATTCTTAAAACCATTTCTTTTTATCTGTGCATATCTACAGAATATTTCATATTTTAAAAAGAAAATGGATTTTTTTATCTAGCTACTAAAGACAATATGGTTCCAATATTAACTATTTGAAAAATTTGAATTTATGTTTAATATTGATTAGATTTAAGCAATTTGTATAAATAATGTGTCTCATCATTCAAAATGTGATTCTTTCATATACTGAATTTTGTCTGATCCATCCTAGGTTTGGAAGAGTGATATCACACTGAATATTTTCAGGCGTGTGAGGTTGGTTGAGTGAAAGCAAGAGAGAAGTCTAGACTGACATGCTCGTGTGTGAGAGTTATACCTAGGAGACTGGGGTCCCAATGGTCCCTTTTACTGAAAATGATAAACATTGTTATAATAAATAGTTAGGAATACTATATAATCAAATTTAGACATTTTACTCACCAGTCATGCACTTGCCAAGTGTCATAGACATGGCTACCAATTGAGTTCTTCCTTGGGACCTTGGTTAGATTACTTAGATATATTAGTTAGTTAAGCAGAAGTGCTCAAGTCAATAAAAAGGATGCTTCTCAGCTGAGGAATTCAAGAAGTTTTTACATATATTTTCTGCTGCATTATTGCATTGGATTTAGCATATAGGTAGGTGGACAGGTCTTATTATCTAGAACTATCTAGGCCTATACCTATAAGGCTATAACATAGTCTTGGTTACTAATATGGGTTTGGTTAGTTAATTCCAGTTTGCAGTGCCAGAAAAAGGAACAGCTTTATCATTTTCAGTAGGAACAATTTTGATTTTCTCCTATATTTAGGTAGCCTGTAGGAACTAGGAAAACATATTAGAAGCTTTCTGTGAGAACACTTCATCAGTTTGACAGTTTCTTCAGTTTGGTGAGTCATTAACTGGGCATAAACCTAGGCACAAAAATTCAATTTGATGAAATTTCGGCTATTTTTTTCACTGTAGCTAATTAGGCTTTTCCTGGTTAGACAGTGACTAACTAGATGGGTGAATACAGGATACAGTAAAATGTAGGATATGTAAATCAGCTGATCGAATTCTAGTTTTCTGTGATCATGCGTATACGGAAAAATCTCAAAATTGCATTGATTGCAATGTGAATAATATGCTTTGTGGTTGATAAGTTAGTTCAATTTTAAATGTTGGGGGTTCAATTTTTTTACATATAATTGTATCAATAATAGAAGTAGGCTATATCTACAATAATCAGATAAAACTTTTAATATTTAGATATTTTACTTACAGTTATTCTAGGAATCTAGGAAAACTCCCAAGTGGACTGTGGGGCTGAGCCAGTCTGCAGAATGAGTCTCTCCTCCCGCAGAGACTTTAATTTGAGAGAGCTACTCTCTGACTCTCAGCAGCAGATTCAGAATTTCCGCAACTAAATTAATGATAACATAGGAATTAATTCAAAATCTCCCGCAGCTAAATTAATGGTAACATAGGAATTTAATTCAAGATTTCCCATAGAGATCTCCAATTTCTAAAATTCAATCAAAAACTCCCACAGAGAGTCTTGGGAAAATGTTCCATATTCTGAAGACTGGTCTATTCTAATCAATTGGCTTTA